>QAOA01008085.1:72354-140466 GCA_003255065.1 Cercis canadensis | reverse complement strand
ATGTGATGCCTCGTGTTTTAATTTTTCTCCTAATGTTTAAGTAAAAAATCATTTTATTTCGTAAAAAATACAACGAAAATCATTTAGATTTTTTTAAAAAAATTTCTATCAATTGAATCTTTAAAAGTTCAGAAAATCAATTAAATTAGTTATCTTTTGAGATCTAACTGTTAGTAAAAAATGATCATTTGATTCACTTTTTAAACTTTTATTTTTAGAGACTCAAATGATACCAAAACATTTTTCAAGAACTTAAGTAATGTTTTAGTAATATCTTTTAAGGACTAAAATATTCCATCTCCTCCTTTTTTTGTTTCTTTTTTTCCCTATAAGTAAATAACTTCTCATTTCTTGGATCTTATTTGCTCAAGAATATTTTACTTTGGTTGTATATTTATTTAGACTTAGTTATAGTTTAAGGTTTTATATTTTGCCCAAATAAATGTTTGATCACTTTATTTTTAAAGGGTAATACTATTTGATCACTTTCTTTTTTTTTTAAGTCCATCCATCTCAAGTACCTGATGTGGTAAAACAATAATTTTTTTTTATTGACAGTGACCCAAATTAAATTTGGCAAAGCAAAAGGTCTTCTATTCACACTTGGATGATACAAATTTATTAGGATTGGTTCAAAAATGTTATATTCGTAGTTTTCTGGTTTTATTGAATTTGGTTTTCCCATATATATAATTGGGGATTTTGATTGCTATTAATTTTCTTGGCCTATTTTTTTATCTATGCAGGTGACTATCTATAGGTATAGACAAGCGAATTGGAAGCAAGAATTCCAACGTTCAACTTCATGTAAGCATTAGATTAGAGCACTTTATTTTTAACATTTCCACTTCAGATATTAAAACTAGAAGTTGCTTTGGCATTTCTGACAATGATCCTACTAATCTACCTAATGTCAAGGATTACATATTAGAATTAGAATGGTAGCACTTATTATTCAAATTATTGTAAATTTCATTTGTAGGTCATCCTCCACATAGGATTGTGAAGTAGAAAAGTTCCAAGTAACACACTCAGAATATATGCTTAAGAATGCTCAATTAAAGAGAGGGTTTGATGCACTTTAACTTACATTTCCCTTTGATAGTGGTCGAGATTCAAATTGCAGTTGGGTAGCAATTGTATTGGAATGAATTGCTGGAAAATGCACTAATAGCATCCATAATTGCAAAAAATTAGGGTTATGGACACCGGGAAAACTGCAATATAATATTGCAGGTGTAGTTGCGGTTGTGGACCTTTATTTGAATCTCTGATAGTGGTTGTAAAATGCCTATGAAAAAGTGTTTGCTTTTGTTTATTTAATTGAGCGTTTAATATGTTTGTACTATTCTGTCACTGTTGACTGGAGGGGTGACTAATGGATTCTTGGTCTCTAGGGGTAAATTCAACATACAATATTTGGCTCCGTTGTCATTTTTTTCACCGTTCAATAACTTATTGGCCTTTCTATTGTCTCATACTCGATTTTCTTTTCTAACATTGAATTATGTGGTAAGTTTTATGGATAAAACCGCGTAAATCTCATAGTAAACAAGTGACCTATCATGTCTTATGTGCACAAGATAGGATTATTTTTTATCCTGTTTGGTTCTTTCATGGCCTTCTTTATGTGAAGTGTAATTCACAACACTGAATCCCTTAGTACATGGTAATAACCCAACAATAATGGAACAGAAAACAATAGGGAAAACTTTGACTAGAAAAGTAAAGGACACAACGAAGAAAAACACTTAGAATGAAATTGACACGAAAATAAAAACACAACTGACTCAATAGAAAGGAGGTAGAAGATAATTGACTCAAACAAATAAGATAGATAAAATAAAAATAGAAGAGGGGGGGGGGGGGGGGGTTTAAGAGTACTGATTGAAACTCCAAGGAGCCAAAACTTTGATACCAAATGATGCGTTCTCGTCACCTGAAAGATTGGAATGGAGTGTTTGGCTACCAAATAGTGGGATGACCTTAGTTATCTCAATAAGGTGAACCCTTAACAAGGAAGAATCCTTGGTAAGTTCAAGTTCGGTTCTTTTCCCAAGAACAACAAGTAAGCTCTCAATCCAGAGAAACTCAACAATTCAGAAACTGAATAATATTAATCTCAAAGTTCTTTGCAAAGACACATATGAATCCCTTATATAGGAACTCGGCTAGGAGGCTACAAACTAAACCTAATTGAAGCTTAGAATGATAACAAATCCTACACGTTCGGCCCAAAAGCATAAAGGCCCAAAATAAAGACTAACTAAACTAATTAAATAAGACACAGTTTTTGGCCCAAGGCCCAACACAAAACGATAAGGCTGATTTCTTCATCTCTTTTATCAATTTAAATCCCCTTAATTATAATTGTAATCACTATTTATCTATAGACAAAAAAAAAAATTAAATAAAAAAAACTCCTAACTCCATAACATTTTCTCCTTCTTTTCTCCTCTTTTTCATCCACTATTACAAGAGCCTTTGAATTTACTAGCACATCATAGTATAAATCCTCTTTGGTGTGATTACCAAGTGATTCCATTATACAGAAAGATTAAATATACTGAAAGCTTATGCCTATAAAATTTTTAAAATTTCATAAGTAATTGAAATTGCGTAAGAAGTAATCAAAGACCAAATTTACAGGAGCTTTATAATTCCTATTACTGTAAGGTGTTAATTAGGTTAAGAAACAATTGTACTTTTCCACCAAAAAAAAAAAAANTTCCACAAAAAAAAAAAATTAACTGAACTTTTTACAAATTGTTCATGTAGCTAATTTTTATCATCAATTTGAATATGAAAGTGGATGAAATTATTCATGTAGCTAGTACTAGTAAATACAATACTCGAACGACATGCGAAAGCATGTGAAGCCAGTAATTAATTTATTCAATGTTATATGTTATCTATTTGTATCTTCTCTATGGTAAGATTCTTCCTGCATATTTTGACAGTTTAACAATTTTAAACTCAAATTTATGGGACACCACGCCTATAAATTGGGCTCACCTTTCTAACAGGTAAAATATCAATTTCTTTTTTCATATTAATATCAAACCCCAAAAGCATTGATTTAAATAAGGCCTTATCTAATACCCAAAAGCATTGATACAAGTGGTAGTAATTTAAACTTTAAACTTGGACGGAGGATTATGATAGATGTTAGAGAGCGTGGAAATGACCCTTCTTTCCACTTTCTACCTCCCCTACATGCTTCTTTTGTAATTCAATGTCTTTGGAACTGAAGGCAAACCCTAACGGCAGTAATTTAAACTTGGAATAGTGTGGGAGTGGCTCTCTTCTCTATATGTTTTAATTGAAATTACAAAGACTACTACGAAAAAGCAGTGATATTTTTTCCTTTTTTAAAACCCTTTTTCTATACTTACATATTTGGCAACATTTTGAGTTTAATTGAATTTACAAAAATTAAACAGAACCTACTCTAAATGTATATAAATCACTTTATGTAGTTCATTTTTCTTATTTATATTACACCATTTACAAGTCTAGAAAAAAAAATGTAATTGTAAATTATGATAAATGGCATGATTTGAGACATATAATTATCTCAAAAGTAATATTTTGCACAACACCTTTCACATATTACAAGTCTAGTAAGAAAACATGATTTTTAAATTAAAATGATGTTGCGATTTTCCATCAATTTTAAGAAAAGTAAACAGGAGAAATAAATTGAGATATATATTGAAAAATTGAGAATTACAAATCAAAGAATTGACTAGTTGCTTTCCCTTAATTATTGTCCTTGTAAAAATTTCCACTATAAATTATTGTACACTACATAATGATACTATAGCATATTTTGTCTCCACAAAAGAATATGCTTCATTGATATTTGATAACATGAAAGTCTTTTGTCATAAAAATTACCACATCATTTATAACAAGAGATTTTGGTAAAATTTTGACACTGCCAGTATTGCACAAGTCTGCAAGCTTGAAATTGAAATTTTCTTTTAATTTGACCTCTTTTATCAATTGTCCTTACTCTGTGTTGTATGTGGAAGAAAAGAAACAGAAAAGCTACACAGAGGTCAAATTCTAATTATACATTATGATAAATGGCATGATCTAAGATATATCCCAAGAGGAATAGTTAGCACAACACATTTCACAAGTTATAAATCTAGTAAGAAGAGAAATGAATTGAGATCTATAAAAGAAGTGACAAAGTTTGAGCTTGACAATTATAAATCAATGAATTGCGTAGCTGCTTTTGTTGTAAAAATTTCCACTATTTTTTTCTCCCTTTAGCCTGAGATACAGAGGGACAGCATTTTTTGTGCTCTTTTGTGGAGAGGGGAGGGCCTCAAGCAGGATTGGACCCGCAGCCCCATTTTATTGTAGAGAATGACATTATACCATTGCTACATTCTAATCAGAATTACTGCAAGCAGATTCACATCTCCATAGAAGAATATCCTTAATTAATTGATATTGATAACATAGAATAAAAAGTCCTCCCACAAAAATTACCACTTCATTTATAATAAGAGATTTTGGTATTGATTTTGACACCTCTAGCATTACTGTTCCTATAAAATCATTTCTCAAGTCTGATTAGCATGAAATTGAAAAATTTCCTTCACTTTAAGCTTGCTTAGTATTCCATAATTATATTTATTTGATGAAAATTTTCCTGTGACCTCTTTTATCAATTTTCCTTATGAAAACTAGTAGAAAACTCGCAATCTTATGGCATCCATGAAAATATTCTAGTATTCAATACACACAATAACATAGCATCACATGAATTCCTACAACATCTTAGATTATCAAACGAATTCTACTCCAAAAGTAAAAGAAAAAAAAAAAATCTAATATTACCTTCTACAAGGGTAACTTGAACAAGAATTTACTTTAAATTTAAAATTTCATATAATTAAAACGGGCTAAGTAAGACAAAAGATTATTTTTGTTGCCTGATGCAGAGAAGAAATGTTGGCCAAAAACGGTTAAGCTAGCTGTAGTGGGATGAGGGCTTTTCAGCTTGCTCTCATACTGCTCAACTTTTCTATGCATGTGAAGTTAGCTATCTCTCTGTCTTTGCAAATGAATATAGTAGAAATAACATAAAGGTTTGTGAAGAGTCAAGCTAAGTAAGCAGAAGGCAATGATTCTAACTTCTCTTTGAAGGCAGAAGACCAGAAAATGGGAGTGAAGCTATATATAGAATAGGAAGCTGCGATGCAATTTCTTCCCCACCCAATTCATTATTTTATTGATTGTTGAGCACTGACAATTTGTTTTTTAGTTTGCCATGGAATCTTTGGATACATACGTGCCCTAAGAAATTCAGGTGAGATTATCTGCTTCTTTCAATGTCATTGGGTTACCCACTAACAATTAATTTGATATACAAATTTTTCAATGGCTTTTTGAGTCAACTAGGTCAGCTCTTATTGAAATGTTAGTCATATTATTTAAGCTTACAAGGAATAAAGTTTAAGTAAAATTTTGACAATTGAAAGATTTAGAGTACTGTTATTTGTAAGATACGCATAGTAAACAAATAATGTTCTCACATGTCATGTGGTTCTTCAATTCAGCAAACTAGTTTTTATCACTTATGATAATCATATCTGAATTGAACAGCAGCAAGCATAACAGCTAAAGGAAGGGACCATGTTTTGTTATAAATAAATTATGGATAATACAGTTTTTCGTTTTTCCTTTTCACAGTGGCTTGTTGTCTCGAAGATTCTTCTAATTTCACCAAGGAATGAATAAGAAAAAAAAATTCAGAATATTTTTTCTATTATGATTTTATCAGTCAACTACTGTAACATGCGTTTTTGGCAAAAAGAAAATTCTATGATAAAGTCCAAATAGTTTATCTAATAAGTTAATAACACACCCTCACCTCATCACCAACAGAGTCCCTGATAAATTAGATCCGATGTCGCATAAACCATTGGGTATGGATGAGAACCACTTGTGTCCTTTTCTAACACCTAAATGTTAATGTTGCTTATGACTATGCTCTTTCCTTTATCTTTCTTACCACTTCACTGCTTTCTTCTCTTTGCTGGTTCGTGGAAGTAGATTTTGCTACAAATCTGACATTTAAAAAGTTGTTAATTAAAGCAATCAAAATTTCCTCATCAACCTTCTCTCTCTTTCTCCATAATACAATATTTTGCAAGCAATTAGTTAACATTGCATACACAAATTCATTAAGTAACAAGGCCTGCTGAATCCTAATCAAACAGATTGCTGGAGTTTACTATTGAAAATTATCCAAAAGGATTTATCAGGTGTGGACATATTATACGAGAAATAAAATGAAATGGATGGGTAAAATTTCTAGTTCCTACTTAATTTCTTTATATTTCACTTCTTGAAAGGATTGCAGATCTCTTGACACAAATATGGTATTTATCTATTTAATGCTCCGATTTTATCTATTAAATCATATGATATATAGAATATGTTTTCTGCCAAAATTAGTTTGTTAAAAATATTTTAAATTTAAAATACACCCACTTAATTCTTTTGTAATTGATTTATTATGAAATTGAATGTAACTTTTGTTTCCTTTTTTGAAATGGTTTTTTTTTTCCATTAAAAGATAATTTTTGCACCAATTATAAGAAACTGATATTTTGTTTCAAACACACTTTTCAACATTTTTCTTTTTGTCAAATGAACATAACCTAAGTGATTCTTTTTCACACACTTTTTTAAAAAAAAAATTTCGTTTTCTATCTAATCTATAATTAAACGATGGTAGGTAAAACTTGGTTGTCATGATTTCAATTCACGTGCATAATATATGTGGAGATTGTCATATCCATGTATTATTGTCCTTGTTGAAATTTCTTTCCAGATAAAGCTATGGAAGAGTCACTAGTTGATGCCATAGACACTTGGACGTTGACATCCTGTCGGTTGCCCTTGTTAAAGGCTTTTTTTCTTTTCCTCTCTGATTCTTGTTAAAGGCAATTTCATAATAACCTAAGTGAGGCACCTGAAGGTTTGTCACCGACATGTTCTCTTGCATATATCACGTTGCAAACCCATCAAATTAACACATCTAAAGTAATATTATACACAAGTTAACTTCAGTTACTGAAGTTAAAAGACTTCGTTTCACACTAATATATATAGGGAGTAATATTCACTCGTCAAATCTATTGGCGTTGCTCAATGATAGCAAACCGTAAAACATAAATAGTAAGAGCGCACACGCCACGCCTGAGTCTTGTCTTTTAAAATTAGAAAAGACTAGCACTTTATCAAAGTGTTCGTCCTGAAGCAGATCATTGAGAGATGGATGACAAAATGAGGGTGTTCCCACTTCCTCTGTTTTTTTCACTGATTTTACATTTTTCTCTTGTAGCAACTTCAACAGTCAACTATACAAGCACACACAGTATCATTAGCCTAGGGATTATTACTTCATTTAACTCAATCATTGAATTCTCTTAACACCTATCATCCATGGTTATTATTCAGACATTGTAGAGATATTATTAGAATTTAATAGCTAAGAAATGCAAAAGAGAAATACTTATTACATATTAGTATTATTTTTTTNCTTCAGTTACTGAAGTTAAAAGACTTCGTTTCACACTAATATATATAGGGAGTAATATTCACTCGTCAAATCTATAGGCGTTGCTCAATGATAGCAAACCGTAAAACATAAATAGTAAGAGCGCACACGCCACGCCTGAGTCTTGTCTTTTAAAATTAGAAAAGACTAGCACTTTATCAAAGTGTTCGTCCTGAAGCAGATCATTGAGAGATGAATGACAAAATGAGGGTGTTCCCACTTCCTCTGCTTTTTCACTGATTTTACATTTTTCTCTTGTAGCAACTTCAACAGTCAACTATACAAGCACACACAGTATCATTAGCCTAGGGATTATTACTTCATTTAACTCAATCATTGAATTCTATTAACACCTATCATCCATGGTTATTATTCAGACATTGTAGAGATATTATTAGAATTTAATAGCTAAGAAATGCAAAAGAGAAATACTTATTACATATTAGTATTATTTTTTTTCCACATTTGCTCATATTTGTTGAGTAGGGGAAAATCTATAGTATGTAGGATAAAGTTTAATTAAATTTAAGTTATATCAGCTGTGTCAATATAAATTAGTGTAACTTTAACTAGTATATAAATAATAGAGTAAACCTACATTTACATCCCTAAAAGATTCAGACTACAACAAAATAGTTTTTGAAAAAATAATAATTACAAAATAGCCTTTTAATTGATCATTAACATTCATAAAAAAAAATAGCCACCGTTACTTAGGTCTGTTAATAAATAATGAAAGTGATGACAAAGCAAGAAAATCAAATTGTCAGGACATAAAAATTTCTTAGGCAAAGCAAGAATATGATGAGCACATCCAATAGTGGATGATGAGCAATATCACACATATAATATATCGGCCTTTGTCGTATTTCTTTCCAGATTCTAACTTTTAAGTACAGCAGGACCCACGTAGTAATAAGTGGTGAATTATAAGTATTTGTCATTTTTGTTGCCAACGTTATTCACACAAGATTAGCCCCAGCAAAAATGGAGCCATTAGATTTCATTCAGAGGTCATATGAGATGTAATAAACAAAGAGAGAAAAGCTGATGTTTTTTAAGTTTATGGGCCAAAGGAAACGTAAATAATTTTACCTTTTTCATTTCACTATCCCATCATTTCATAGACAACAATAATTTGGTTACTTTATTTTCTATTTTTTGGTGCCTCACTTCTCTTGCTTCCTACTTTCTCCCTTTTCATTCAACGGATAATTATTGTCTTCTATCTAGTTATAGTATTTAGTATTGATTGTTCTTCGTAGAAAAGTGCAGACATTTTTAATTGTGGAAAATAAATTTTTTATAATATTGTTCAAGAAACCAATAACATGTTGCTCTTGTGCCTGCAAAATTCAAAATAAATCATAGATCAATATATATAATAGAAAAACCAAATGTGTTGCAGTAAACTGAGGTACAAGTATCTTGCTATTGTTAAAGCAGTCCATGCCTTTTACTGGTATTTTTATTGTGTTTCTAATAACTAGATACAATGAATTTTAGACGCATTATCTCTAAAATATTTTAAGGTTCTTAACCTCTATTTGGCTACTTTGCCATATTAAAAACATTTGTGTCTTTGTGGCTATACATCAAAATTTCATTGTTGTATAATACTTAGAAAAAGTTTTCTATGGCAATAGGCCGTAGTGTTCTATCATAATGTAAATAATAAGCAACAAATTTTTTTATCATTAAATGGATAAAATTATATTTTCTAATTAAAAAAATTGTGAAGATAAAAATCAAATCTGAAACCTCTATTTTGTGGAAGATCATTACATATGAAAGCATACAAAGAACAATCGTAAATATTTTCATAATAATTTTCCATTACTTCATAACAATTGCCTCTACCAATCAAAATTTATGGGGTCCCCGCCATTGCCTTCAAGTCTTGTCATATATAGAAGTCTTGGTCCTCTTTAGATGATTACAGCCCGCATATTCTTATCTATGCTCTATTTTTCCTCAATAATAAGTCAAATTTTGTTGCAGAATCTTCTTGTAAAGAAATTAGAAACTCATATATCTAATCTGGGGAAAGCAAAACCCCTATGCGCATTCCTCCTGCAAAACCAGTCCAAGAAGAACCATGAATTTCAACCTTTTTCACCTTCTTGTATCATCATTCCTAATTTGTTTGTTCTTACAGAAACCGGCCCATGCTATCAAAAAGGCAAGCTGTTATTTGATTACACGTTTCTATTATAAAATTTAAGGAATGATTTGCTTATGTTGCTGAACTGTTATTCTTCTAAACATCTTGTTGCTATTGTATTATCTGTTGCAGTCTTACATTGTATACTTAGGAGCACATTCTCATGGCCCTAACCCTTCTGATGTTGAACTTGAGTCTGCCACAAATTCCCATTATGAGTTACTAGGCTCACACTTGGGAAGGTATAGAATTCAATGAACTACTGTTAAATTAATGTTCTGGGACAAATGAAATTGACAAACTCGAATTTATATTCTTTCACAGCCTTGAGAAGGCAAAAGAAGCAATCTTTTACTCGTACAACAGACACATTAATGGCTTTGCTGCAATGCTTGAAGAGGAAGAAGCAGAAGAAACTGCAAGTGAGTTAGTCAATCATTAGCATGAGCTTATATTGTTATCAGCATTAAGAAATTCTAAGGTAAACATAATGCACCACTGAAGTTGTGCACTTATTTAATAGTATGTTTCATATAGAATTTGAGTTGCACTTTCTAAAATTATAAATTTTGTTCATAATTTTGTATTTCTTTTCACTTAAGTATATATATTTGATCCCTCAAATTTTAATTTTTTGAATAGCCCATATATTTCTATTTTAGCCCCTCCAACAATTTACTTCCAGCTTCCCATCTAAATATTTGTCCTAGACATCCTACTAGCTTAATACACTATTCAAGCACTGCCTTGTGTTCACTTAAGAATTTCTTCATCAACATCTTCCAAGCTATTGCACCAATACCAGTATGCAAATCATGCATACTGGAGTTATACAATGCATGTATTTGATAATATTTTAAAAAAATTAGGATAATGGTAAATCTGAATAATTTAAATAAAAAAATTGTTTAGATTTATATAAATAGTCAAAAATAATGTTAAAACTCAGAATAAATTATTCATATCTTCCTTGTGATTTAATGAAATTATAAAAACTTCCCCCATAACTTAAAAGGAAAGTTTATATTTTATTTGAACTTAATAGAAGGTTCCTCCATAAGAAAAGCCTAACAGAAGGGAGGTACGCAAAAATGTAAATTAAGATAGATCTATGTAATTTATAAAACAAGAAAAAATATTTGTGTAATTTTGTCAAACCTTAGGAAAACTTTACATAATTTACTCTATTATTAGTTTTAAAAAATTGAAAAAAATAGTTTTATTAAAATAATAATAATTTGAAAACTCAAATGTTCTAACACATTTCCAAGTAGTCTTGATAGGTTTTATTGCATTTTACCATATTTCAATGCACTCTGATCGTTGCTTCCTAATGTTTCAATTGATGCAGAAAATCCAAAAGTTGTGTCTGTGTTCTTGAACAAAATGAGAAAACTGCATACCACCAGATCATGGCAATTTCTTGGATTAGAGAAGAATGGAATAGTTCCTAAAGACTCTATTTGGGAGAAGGCAAGATATGGTGACGATACAATCATTGGCAACCTTGATACAGGTAAGTTTCACATTCACACTCTTTCTAAGTCTCAACGAGATACTGTTTCTCTGACAATTGCCATCATGTGTATTAACTATGTATTGAGGCATTCTCCTTATATTTTATTAGGTGTTTGGCCTGAATCAAGGAGTTTTAGTGACAAAGGAATGGGCCCAATCCCATTAAAATGGCGTGGACGTGGAGCCTGTCAACTTAATAACTTGGATAGCTCAAGAAAACCTCCTTGTAACAAGTATCCTCTTCACTTCATCCTACTAATTTTAAGTTTATTTAGAATATATCTTCAGGTTCTGATCAAAATTGCCATAGTTTTTATAGTTATATCCCAAGATAGTGCATTCTCATAAGTAAAAAAAAAAAAAAAAAAAANTGCTATATGAATTAGGAAGCTTATAGGAGCCAGATCCTACTACAAAGGTTACGAGGCAAATTTTGGTGTGAAACTTGAACCATCATTATATACTACTGCGCGTGACCTGGAAGGGCATGGCACACATACTCTGTCAACTGCAGGGGGTAATTTTGTTCCAGGAGTAAGTATTTTTGGTAATGGTAATGGCACTGCCAAAGGTGGATCTCCAAAAGCCAGAGTTGCAGCCTACAAGGTGTGCTGGTCTGCAATCAATGACACAATCCCTGGTGGATGCTTTGATGCAGATGTCTTAGCTGGTTTTGAAGCTGCTATAAGTGATAATGTTGATGTGCTTTCAGTTTCTGCTGGTCCAACTAGTCCTGAAAATTTGTTTTCAGATCCATTTTCCATAGGATCCTTTCATGCAGTTGCCAATGGTTTAGCGGTAGTTAACTCTGCAGGGAATGATGGACCCCAACCCAAAACAGTAGCTAGTGTGTCACCATGGATGATCACAGTTGCTGCTAGCACAATAGACAGGAGCTTCACCAGCTACGTTGAACTTGGTGACAAGAAACACCTAAAGGTATATAACTATATATAGTTATCAGTTATCACTATCAGTATCACCTTTTTTAATTTCAAACTAAGTTAATGATTGTGTTAAATGTAAAATAAGCTTGAAAAGTTGGAGTTGCTTCAATTGGGATTTAATTTCAGGGATCCAGTCTTTCATCTATGGGCTTGCCATCTCACAAGTTTTATCCTTTGATTAATGCTGAGGATGCTAAACTAGCTAATGCTAATGCTACGGACGCGTAAGCTCAATTAAGTTCACTTAATTGCTTCGTTCAATATATAACATTTATAATCTTGTACTATACTAAAAAATTGTATTGTTTCTTATTGTAATATCTTGATCACTCTTGCAGTAAATCCTGCACTGCTGGAACCCTTGATCCTAAAAAGGTGAAAGGGAAAATACTGGTCTGCCTAATAGAAAATCCCGGGTCAGCAAGTACGCAAGCCAGTCAAGCTTCTCTTGCAGGTGCTGTAGGAGTAGTTTTGGCCAACAATGAACAATCGGGGAATAAAATTTATGCTGTACCCCATGTTTTGCCTGCTTCACATCTCAATTTCACAGATGGAGAATACGTTTATTCTTACTTTCAACATACCAAGTAATTATAACTTTCTCTCTTGCAGACAAAACTAATATTCTTTATCTATTTTTAAAGGGGAAAATTAAACTTTAAGTGATATGCGGGTTGCCTCTAAATATTTTAAAATGTGCAATTCAGCCCCAAACAATTAAGTTTAGGTTAAGGAAGTGGAAGACAATTGTCACATGCAGTCTTTCTGTCCAAAAATGGGTGTTCATTTGTAAAAAAGAGTTTTCTACACATTTTATAAGTTTGTTGGGGTGAATTACACGTTTTGAAACACTTTGAGTAAACTGCACATCAATTAAAGTAAAAGGGATAAATTGAACTTTTTCATTTTTATTTTTTAAAATTCTAGGGATACAATTGTAGCAAATTATCAATGACTTTACTTTGAAATATATTTCAGGAAACCTATGACTTACTTAACTAAAGCGAAAACAGAACTAGAAATAAAGCCTAGTCCAATAATGGCTGCATTCTCATCGAGGGGACCTAATATTATCCTGCCATCAGTCCTCAAGGTTAATTTACTTTTTATTTGTATATTTTTTTCATAACCAAACCAACTCTAACCACTGCTTCTTAATTTTGTTTTTCTCAAACATCAATTTTGCTATCAGAGATCTTGTTTTATATTTTCAGCCTGACATCACTGCACCTGGGTTGGACATAATTGCTGCTTACACAGAAGCACACACACGCAGTCTTCGTTACGTTGCAGATTCGGGAACTTCTATGTCCTGCCCTCATGTCGCTGGCATTGTTGGCCTTCTTAAAACTCTTCACCCTCATTGGAGTGCAGCAGCAATACAATCGGCTATTATGACCACTGGTACAACAATTAAAAAAGTCTTAATATTAATTGAGAATTTACTTTACTACATGCTTGTCCTATCAAATATAATACATCATGCTTTTATTAACTTTTTTAACTTGTCTCAAATTATGCACTCCCAGCAACCACACTAGACGACAGTGGAAGGCCAATTCTAGACTCATTTTATCAAGAAGCGACTCCATTTGATTATGGTGCAGGACATATTCAACCTGATCTTGCAATGGACCCTGGACTAGTTTATGATCTAAACATGGTTGATTACTTGAACTTCTTGTGTGCTTCTGGTTTTAACCAAGCAGAAATCATCGGATTTTATGAAAGGCCTTATGCTTGTCCAAAGTCTTATAGCTTGGCAGATTTTAACTATCCTTCAATCACTGTGCTTGGTTTGAAGAAAAAATCTGTAAGTGTTACTCGTACAGTTACAAACGTTGGATCTCCGAGTACATATAAAGTGCATGTCAAGGCGCCTAAAGGAATTTTAGTGTCGGTTGAGCCTAGTTCCTTGACATTTAAGAAAGTCGGTGAAAAGAAGACATTCAAGGTTATATTGCAAACCAAGGATGTGGCTAAGCATGGAGATTATGTATTTGGGGAGTTGTGGTGGTCAGATGGCAAGCACAAAGTGAAGAGTCCTCTTGTGGTCAAGCACAAATGAAAATTAATTGTTGGGAGTTTTATGTTAATTGGCTAGAGCTATCAAGTTTCTAGACAAAAACTGTGTGGTAATTTATAAATGATGTGTGTTTCTCACTCTTTCAAAAGGATATCTCTGAATATATTGCACTTATTATGTCAAAATAAGAAGATGTCAGGAGTAAAATCTTATGATTATATGTACTTTCTAATCCCTTCTTTGTTTCAGATTTCTACTTTCAGTGCTTATTTTGCTTTATATATTTCGATGGCTCAAATCAAACTGTTGGCCTTGGGTCAAAGCTACGAGCACAATTTGCAACATGTATCACATAAGCATACATAGTATAATTAGTCTAGGAATCTTCTACAAAAAATTGAAATCTTAGGATCAAATTCTCATTCTGAATATCCACAATAAAAAAACCTAGCTCAATTTATTTACGACAAAAATAAAAAATAAAAAGATTATGTAGATACCCATATTTCAAGCCCATTATGGCCACAGACCCACATCATGAAAGACCCAAATCTACCAAAACTTTTAAATTACTATCATACCACTTAACCTTGCCCTATAAATAATCCCTAGTAATAGGTATAAGGACTTTTGACTCATCTTTCATTTATTACTCTTCTAAGCTCGAACTCATCTAACTTAATCTTCAAAGCTCAGGTAACCCAACCCCACCCTTTGATTCTTTTCACGTGCAGTTCCTACTCCATGGCTTCACCCGACCTCCAGCTCAACACAAGAATCATCATTTGGCACCGTCTATGGGAAAGTTCATCTTTTTCCTCAAACAAATCTCTTTGACTAATTTTGAGTTGAGCATCATGGACATAGATATCCTATCTACACCAACCAATGCCTTTCCCATTCGAGAAAACATTCCTACACCCACTAAAGACCCACTCATATTACAAGCCAACCCAAGAGCACCACCCCAAATCTGCAGACCTATTTTCAGCCCAAAAACACCCCACCTCGAGAAATTATTCCATATAAGCTAGGTGATACCCTAAATTTCTTGCTACAAGAAATTCAATCCTTGAAGCAAGAAAGGATAGCAGGTAAAGCATAGATACCTGAGCTCAAAAGGCGGGAAAGCCTCAAAGAATTCAAATCCTCAGATAAATCACCACTCTACGAACCCCCTGGCCTAACACCCCCAAGTGAGTCACGGTACACAAGAGACCCACTGATGAGCTGCCGAGGCTCCTCAAATTAGTTAATGTTTAAGGTCGGTTNAGCACAATTTGTAACATGTATCACATAAGCATACATAGTATAATTAGTCTAGGAATCTTCTACAAAAAATTGAAATCTTAGGATCAAATTCTCATTCTGAATATCCACAATCAAAAAACCTAGCTCAATTTATTTACGACAAAAATAAAAAATAAAAAGATTATGTAGATACCCATATTTCAAGCCCATTATGGCCACAGACCCACATCATCAAAGACCCAAATCTACCAAAACTTTTAAATTACTATCATACCACTTAACCTTGCCCTATAAATAATCCCTAGTAATAGGTATAAGGACTTTTGACTCATCTTTCATTTATTACTCTTCTAAGCTCGAACTTATCTAACTTAATCTTCAAAGCTCAGGTAACCCAACCCCGCCCTTTGATTCTTTTCACATGCAGTTCCTACTCCATGGCTTCACCCGACCTCCAGCTCAACACAAGAATCATCATTTGGCACCGTCTATGGGAAAGTTCATCTTTTTCCTCAAACAAATCTCTTTGACTAATTTTGAGTTCAGCATCATGGACATAGATATCCTATCTACACCAACCAATGCCTTTCCCATTCGAGAAAACATTCCTACACCCACTAAAGACCCACTCATACTACAAGCCAACCCAAGAGCACCACCCCAAATCCGCAGACCTATTTTCAGCCCAAAAACACCCCACCTCGAGAAATTATTCCATATCAGCTAGGTGATACCCTAAATTTCTTGCTACAAGAAATTCAATCCTTGAAGCAAGAAAGGATAGCAGGTAAAGCAGAGATACCTGAGCTCAAAAGGCGGGAAAGCCTCAAAGAATTCAAATCCTCAGATAAATCACCGCTCTACGAACCCCCTGGCCTAACACCCCCAAGTGAGTCACGGTACACAAGAGACCCACCCACATATATTTTGAGTGACTCTAAAGCCTCTTTTCACACCTGCAAAGAAATTTTAGTTCTCCTAAACCTTCCCCATCCAGCTCGGAGAAGCTAAAGGAGTTGAAAAACACATTTTCACCCAACACATCTTAGACTACCCTCTGCCAACTTACTTCAAACTACCCCAGCTTGAACCTTTTGATGGGTCAACCGACCCCATAAAGCACTTGGAAAACTATAATTCCATCATACTCTTAAGTGGCACTGATGATGAACTCATGTGCTAAGCCTTTCCCACCACCCTGCGAATGGCAGCTTTGTATTGGTTCTAAAACCTTACCAGAAACAACATATCTAACTTTGAGTAGTTGTCCAAGCTCCTCCATGTCTGCTTCTCCACAAGTATGACACACCAAAAGTCCTCAACTATTTTGGCCACCCTAAAGCAAGGGGAAAGCAAACCCCTGAAAGAGTACATGGACCGGTACAAAACTTTCTCTCCAGGTTCGGGACCTAACTGACTCAGTGGCCATGCATGCAATCTAAGTCGATCTCCAACCTGGACGTCTTCATGAGAACTTATCCCTCAACCCGCCAAATGATTTATCCAAGCTTCTCACCATGACTGCTAAGCACATCAACCTCGAAGAGATACTGGGTCAAACCAAAAAAAATAAATCAAAGACAAAAGGCCCAAGAAGAAAGAAGGGGCAGCAGAAGGGAAAATCCCTCATCCGACCTAGATATGAAGCATACACCCCTAAAACCAGCCTAGAGCTCGGGTCCTTGAAGAAATATGCCACACAAAACTTTCCCACGACCTAAAGGAGATGTAGGCTCAGACAAGGGAAAATATTATGGTTTCCACAGAGGAAAAGGACACGATACTGATGACTGTATGCACCTGTATAATCTCATTAAAGACCTCCTATGGAAAGGATACCTGCAAAAAAATTGGGTTGAAATCCTCTCCCTAACTCAAAGACCCCAAAATAGATATAACCGACCCCAATACAGATCTCCCCAGAGAAACCCAAACCCTTGACTAGACAAAAATCATTGCAGAAGCCGATCTCCAAACTGACATAAGCCAAACCAGTAAAAGGACCCAAGGCGAAATGCCGCATGAACTATCTATACCATAGCTAATGGTTTTACAATAGGGGGGACCTCGAGATCTTCCCACAAAAGACACGAGCAAGTTGTAGAAAAGCATAAGAAAAAGGTACTCCATACTACCACAACCCTTGTCCCAAAAAATAAACCAAAATCGACCATATCTTTCTCTGATGATGATTATGGGACCATCGATTAAGAGCACGATGATCATATACTCATATCATGTTTCATAGCCAACTATGAAGTCCGCAAAGTCCTCATTGACTAGGGCAGCTCAACGGATGTTCTCTTCTACCATGCTTTCACCCAACTTGGCCTTCTGATCTCCAACATCGAGCATTACGCAGAAACCCTTGTAGGTTTTTCAAGAACTTAGTAGAAGTCAAGGGAATCATCACACTCAGAACCACCTTGGGAGACTTTCTCGATCTGGCCAATGATGATGTCAAATTTTTTGTCGTTGATTGCCAACCAACACACAATGCAATCTTAGGCCGACCATCCCTTAACCGGATAGATGCCATAGTATCCACCAAACACCTTCTACTCAAATTCTCCACAATTGTAGGAATAGTTGGACAGGCCAAGGGAGACCATCTCTTGGGCAGAACATGTTATAACATCAGCCTGTCAATCGATTATTCCAAACCCTAAAAACCAAAAAACCCCAACCAAACTGGTACAAACAGCTAAACTCTCATCAATGAGCTTGATAGTAGAAAAGACAATGTCGAGACCTGACATGAACCAAAAGGCGAACTCACAACACTTCAGGCCGAGAGAAACAGTGATCAGACAATCCAACTAGGGTCAAACATCCTACTTGGGAATTTCAAAAATCTCACCGACCTCCCAATAGCAAATGTCAACCTGTTCGCATGGACAGCATTAGATATGTTAGGTATTGACCCAAGTTTTATTTGCCATAAGCTTACTGTGAACACAGATGCCAAACCAATTAGCCAAAAGAAAAGAATTTTTGGCCCTGATAAACTGGAAGCAATCCAAGAAGAGGTGCAAAAGCTGCTCGACGCCGACTTCATTAGAGAGATATCATATGCAACCTGACTATCAAATGTAGTCATGGTGAAGAAAGCAAATGGAAAATTGAGGATTTGCATGGATTTCTCCAACCTTAACAAAGCATACCCAAAAAATCCATATCCCCTCCCGAGTATCGACAAACTCGTAGACCAAGCATTCGGATACAATATCTTAAGCTTCATGGATGCGTACTCGAGCTACAACCAGATAAGGACGCACCCCAATTATGAGGAGAAAATAGCTTTTATTACTGAGAAAGCAATCTACTATTACAGAGTGATGACATTCGGCTTGAAGAATGCTGGAGCTACCTACCAAAGATTGGTAGACAAGTCGCTAAAAAATCAAATAGGGAGGAATGTTGAGGTATATGTTGATGACATGCTGGTAAAATTGCATTCCGATCTAGAGCACCTTGCAGATTTGGAGGAGACGTTCCCGGAGCTAAGAAAGCATAACATACATCTAAACCCTTCCAAATGTGCATTCAGGGTGGAGGCCAGAAAATTCTTAGGGTTCAAGTTAACACACCGAGGAATCGAGGCCAACCCGGACAAGTGCTAGGCCATAATCAAAATGGATCCACCAAAAACCATCAAAGAGGTGCAAAGATTAACATGAAGGATTGTCACCCTCTTCAGATTCATGTCCAAGTCGGCAGATTGAGCTCTACAATTTTTTAAAACACTCAAACAGATCAAGAACTTCCCTTATCCTCTCTAAGCCAAAACAAGGAGAAACATTGTACATATACCTAGCCAACAGCGACCAGGCAGTCAGCTCAGCTCTTGTCCGAAAATAGTACAAACTTCAATTCCTCATATATTACACCAATCATTGTAGACATTGTTTTTTGTCTGGGTAATTTTTTTTTAGTTTTTGTTAAAAAAAATGTTTGCAAACATTATTTTAAAGGTTTTATGTTCTTAGGCTTGGGTTCTTATGAAAATAAATAAATAAAATAATTTCAATTTTGCAAAATTCATGAGTATAGCCCAACTTTTATATGAGACTTAATTGGTCCATTTTTATTTATAATATTTTTGTATTTTTGTAAATTTAAAGCATTTTTTTTAAAGATAAAAAAATATATTAGTAAATAAGTAAATGTGGCACGGCGATATTTTAATGGGAAGGGCAAATTTAGGAACCAAAAGAAAATAGGAAAGTGAGCGGAAAGTTCCTAAAGGAGGAGATAAAAATATCTAAAGAAAAAGGGGAAAGTGAGTGGAAATTTCCTAAAGGGAGAGACCAAAAAAAAGAAAAAAAGACCATTCAGCAAAAGCAAGAGAAAAATATGCATAGAAGAAGGAGAAACCCAAAGGAACAATATTCTTTTTCTCTTGAGGAGAGCAAAGCAGTTGAACAGAGGAAAAGAGAACCAACATAAGAGAGAGCAAGTAGAGAAAATAGAGAAGAGAGACCAAAAGAAAGGCATAGAGAGAAAAGAAAGAACATATTCAACAAATAGAGAGAAGAACCGATTAGAGCAAGGGAGAAAGGGAGCTTCAATTTGAGAAAACAGAGAGCAAAGCAAAAGGGTGAAGCAGAAACAAAGTGAAAGCAGAGAACCAAGAGAGGATTTGCAGCTTTCCTTCATTTTGGATTTTACTTCAATTTCTGGGAAGTGGAAACCATGTGAATTTATTTTTGGGTACAAAGCTTCAATTTGGGTGTTTCTTATTTCATTAGAACCATAAGATGTATTTCTTCATTTATATAATTTTCAATTTTTTTCATTGTATCCCATGTTCCCAGTTCGAATTTAAAATTGGTTGTTTTTCTGCTTCATCAGACCTGTTGATTTTCTCTGGCAGCATGTAGTCTTTTAACTATTTATGGAGCTTCAAAGCTTCAATTTGGGTGTTTATTATTTCATTAGAACCATAATATGTATGTCTTCATTTTATATAATTTTCATTTTTTTCATTGTCTCCCCCTGTTCCCAATTCAAATTTAAAGTTAGTTATTTTTCTGCTTCATCAGGCCTATTGATTTTCTCCGGTAGCATATAGTCTTTTAATTATTTCTAGAGCTTCAAAGCTTCAATTTGGGTTTTTCTTATTTCATTAGAATCGTAAGATGTATATATTTATTGTATATAACTTTCAATTTTTTCATTGTCTCCTCTGCTCCCAGTTTAAATTTAAAGTTGGCTGTTTTTCTGCTTCATCAGGTCTGTTGATTTTCTCTGACATCATGTAGTCTTTTAATTCTTTCCAGAGCTATAGAGCTCCAATTTAAGTGTTTATTGTCTCTTTAGAACAACAAGACATATGTCTTCATTGTATTCAATTTTTAGAATATTTTAATGTCTAGTTTGCTCCCATTTGTGACTCAAACACTGCTGTTGCGGATAACTGATGAGTATGTCATTCTAGTACCATTCTTATGTATGATGTTTTTTTTTTGTTTTGTATTCCAAAGCATTTTGAAAGTTGTTCTTTGCATCTCTTGAAGTGTTACTTGAGTGTATTTTTTTTCTAGTGTTTTTGTTATTTTGCATTTGTTTTTGTCTATTGTTTAAGGTTCTATTTGCCATATTGTTTTGGTTTTATTTTCTTTACTTTTTGCACTGTTGTTTGGGTTTGTTTGATATGTTATTCGGGGGTTTATTACCTATATTTTTGAACTGTTTTGGAGGCTGTTTACTAGGTTAATTTGGGTGATGTATTGAATATTAGTTGGGGGCTGTTTTGAGTTTAGTTCTCATGCATTATTTGCACCATTTTAAGGGTTATTTAGGGTTTAATTATGCATTTTTAGATAAATTTGGATTATTCCATTTGAAGCATATGGAGATTAAATGTGTGGGTCACTTAGATATATTTCTTTTAAGTTTTAAGTCTTGCCTAACTTGTGTTTTGGTGTATTCATGAGCATCTTTGGATACAACTCATGGTAATTATGAGTATGAGCAAATTGGAGGGCATAACCAGAAGATACCTAACTGCAAGCTTGGAGCAAGAATAATGTTTTATTTATCTCATTTTATTTTTTTGATGTAAATTAAGATTTCTCAACACCTAGATTTTGAGACAGAGGAGTTGTAATATTTAAAACCATGCATTTGCATAAGTCCCTTACCTATCATGGAAGGATAGGGGTGATCCATCTGCATATCAGGTGGCCCACCCTATCGTTCCTAGGTAAGAATAAGTGCCACCCCGGAGAGCGCCATATGTGAGGAACGGATGGAAAGACTTAGATCGCGCTAGTTGCATTATGCGTTGCATATTTATTTTCTTGCCTAATAGAGATGTATGATATAAGATTTGCATCCGCATGCATTGCACGTTTAATTTTTTTCTTAGAGAGTGATTGTTAAAAATGCTTAATGCTTTGTTATAATCCCTTTTTGCATGAATTTTATAAGGACTTATAGGATTTGAGCTAGAATTGAGATTGATTCATTTTCTCAAAATCTCTCTTTCAAAAAAATATTTTTAAAGCGAACTACGTAGACTTTGATATCATCCAATGGGTACGTAGGCATTTGAGGGGAAGCGAGTCAAGTCCAACTTTCAAATAACTTCCCATTTTCATTTAATTTCTAGTTTTCAAGAAAAAAAATAAAAGTCAAGGGCTTCTAAGCCACTCTTTTTTCATTTGTTTTGGCTCAATGCCAAGTTCTACCTGCCTTGGCTCTATGCCACTCTATTTTACTTGATTTTGGCTCTAAGCCTTCAATGATCTCATGTTATGAAGTTTTCTATTTCTTTGCTTTTAAACCCTATTTCTAGAACTACAAGAGCTCTGATTCCTACTTAAGGATACATAGGCACCTATAATTATAGGGCGAACCCACTTTTGTAAATATTATATTTTTCTTGTTGTTTTAAACTTGTAAATATCAGTATACTTTTATAGGGATAATTCAAATACATTTTTGGCCATTTTATAATTCGCACAACTAATTTTGGATAACCATCTTTTAGACGGTGTTGTGGAGTGCTTAACATCTTCCCCATATACAAACTGACTCCCGAACCCTCTCTGGTTCGCATAACATTTTTTAAAATAAAAAATGGGTTTTCTAATTATTCTCCATTTTTCTAATACAATTGGTGGTGACTCTAAGTTTTCTTTTCGAAAAATTAATCTTTTTTTTTTCTAAGTCCGCTATTCACATCGTAGCGACCNTTCTAAGTCCGCTATTCGCATCGTAGCGACCTTCGAGTAAGTTATGACAGTCATGTCCTCCAAGGCTCGAAACTTAAGGACCACAAAATTGAAAAGCTCACTTACACCCATCTCTTCTCAGCTCGCCATTTAAGACCATACTTCCAAAATCACCGAATAACTGTCCGAAACAACCAACCGATAAGGCAAGTCCTCTACAATCCTGATCTAGCAGGTCACATGCTCCGCTAGTTAGTATANCCTGCCTTGGCTCTATGCCACTCTATTTTACTTGATTTTGGCTCTAAGCCTTCAATGATCTCATGTTATGAAGTTTTCTATTTCTTTGCTTTTAAACCCTATTTCTAGAACTACAAGAGCTCTGATTCCTACTTAAGGATACATAGGCACCTATAATTATAGGGCGAACCCACTTTTGTAAATATTATATTTTTCTTGTTGTTTTAAACTTGTAAATATCAGTATACTTTTATAGGAATAATTCAAATACATTTTTGGCCATTTTATAATTCGCACAACTAATTTTGGATAACCATCTTTTAGACGGTGTTGTGGAGTGTTTAACATCTTCCCCATATAAAAACTGACTCCCGAACCCTCTCTGGTTCGCATAACATTTTTTTTAAATAAAAAAGGGGTTTTCTAATTATTCTTCATTTTTCTAATACAATTGGTGGCGACTCTAAGTTTTCTTTTCGAAAAATTAATCTTTTTTTTTTCTAAGTCCGCTATTCGCATCGTAGCGACCTTCGAGTAAGTTATGACAGTCATGTCCTCCAAGGCTCGAAACTTAAGGACCACAAAATTGAAAAGCTCACTTACACCCATCTCTTCTCAGCTCGCCATTTAAGACCATACTTCCAAAATCACCGAATAACTGTCCGAACCAACCAATCGATAAGACAAGTCCTCTACAATCCTGATCTAGCAGGTCACATGCTCCGCTAGTTAGTATAGCTCTCTGTGCATACCCTCTTGTATGAGCTTCGGGGAGCAATTAAAGCCCAAGCTTTAGCCGATTTTGTGGTAGAACTCACTCGAGCAGAAGGGCCCTAATCAAAAGAGCAAACAAAATGGACCATATCAGTGGATGGATCCTCCAATCTCAAAGGAGGAGGAGCAAGGTGATAATTACACTTTATATGCAATAATTATCCCTCATTTATAGCTTCTTAAACCTCTTTTGGCCTATTTGATTGGGTTTTGGCCTCATTTCATAAGTTAGGTTCCAATTGGGCCTAATTGTGTTTTTCAGCAATACTGGGAATTTTATGTTGCCTCTGTGTTTCAAGCATAAATTGAGTTCTAGCTATCTGATAATTTTTAATCTTAGCTTGTAGGAAATCTGAGAGAATTATCTACAACTTTCATGCAGAGCTCCAAGGCCAATTCAGATTTCTAGAAGATCATATTTAGCCTCGAAGTCAGAGCAGAGATGATGTCGCTAGATCTTGACCAGTGTGAAGAGATTGGGACATAACTTTGGCTATGGGTGTCTTCTTGACCTAAAAATTGTACCATTGGATAGCTAAGACATAAAACGTAAATTCTTGTGAAGATGACTATACCAGAATGTGGTTTTCTGATGGTTCTATTGCCCCTTGAAGTAGACTGATGAGTCCAGATAGCAGTTAAGAGTTAAATGGGCCTAACTTTCTCGTCCAAGGCCCAATTAAGCCCAAACCAGTGCCCAATTAAAGCTAAGGCCCATGGGAATAATTTTGACCTAAGGGAAGTTTGGGTGTGTAGTTATTTTTTGATGTTTATATGTAGGGAAAGAGGCAGCCGAGATTGATGTTCATTCATTCAGCATAGTTTTATTTTCTCTAGTTTTTAAAAAGAGGATTGGAAAGAGTAAATAATGTTTCAAAGCTTTTTGGACAGATTATTTACCTTGGCTGGATTCTAGATTTAGGTAAAACTGGATTTGAATGAGTGCTTAATTCATTTAGTCTTAGTTGATCCAAATTCTAGTTACTTAACCAGTAGATGATCCTTGCATCTTATTGAGGCTTCTTAATTTGATTGCATGCTGAGAATTAGGTTAATGGTTGAATGAATCTTTTTTTTTGTAATCAATGATGAATTAAAATTAGAATTAGTTAAATTTAGATTGATTGCTTTCTTTAAATTCAGTTTACTTCATTTAACTGTTTTCTGTTAATTAATTTTGTAAATCAAAACCCCCTGTTAAATATCTCCCTAATTGGATTTCCTAATTAGATTGGTCCTTTGGATTCGACTTGGTGTTGCCTTATGCTACAAGTAGTTGTGGTAAACGGACTATAAATTGATTAATTTGAGAGCCTCGGTAGCTCATCACAAAGATAATCGTAAAAGGACCAAAAGGGATAACCATAGGCAATCTTTACGCTTTAAATTCCCCACATCCAATAACCAAGCAGAGTATGAGGCCCTCATCGCTGGTCTACACTTAGCCCTAGAGCTTGGAGCAGAAACTCTTAAGATACTTAGACAAAGTAAAAGAAGAATACCAAGCAAAAGACCCGTAAATTGCCATATACTTAGAAAAAGTTAAAACCCTGACCTAAAACCTCAAAAAAATTTGAAATCCACCACATCCCAAGAAATGAAAACATCTGAGCCGACCTCCTCTCAAAGCTCGCCAACAGAAAGAAACCAAGAAATAATCAAACAATAATATAAGAAACACTCTTTAACCCAAGCATTGAATAGGATGAAGTGTTCAGCATAGATAATGAAACTCCAACCTAGACCACCCTAATCAAATAATACCTCAAAACAGAAAAACTACCAAGTGAGAAAGCTGCAACTTGGAAGCTCCAATGGACGACCTGCAATTGCTATTTAGAAAGAGAAGTGCTATTCAAACGAGGATGCTACACCCCCTCCTAAAATGCATGCCAACAGACTAATCATAATGTATCTTGCGAGAAATTCATGAAGGCATCTGCGATCACCACATTGGAGCACGCTCGCTAGCAGCCAGAGTTCTCCAAACTAGTTACTACAGGCCGATGCCACCGACCTTCTGAAAAAGTGTGACAAGTGCCAAAAATTTGTCCACATTAACGTGGCACCACCCTCCAACCTTAACACAACGATCGAACCTTGGCCATTCTACAGATAAGGCCTAGACCTCCTAAGTCCTTTCCCAGTAGCAGCCGGGCAAAAAAAAAATTTGATTATTACAATTGATTATTTTTCTAAGTGGATTAAGGTCAAGCCTCTGGCCAGCATTACAGCAAAAAATGCTAAGAAATTTGTTCAAACTTTCATCATTTGCAGGTTTGGAATCCCGCATACAATAACAACAAATAATGGGACCTAGTTCGCAAACTCAGGGTTCCAAAAATTTTGTTCCGACCTACAAGTCAGGTTTAACTTCACTTCTGTTGAACATCCCCAAGCAAATGGACAAGTCGAAGCACTAAATCGGATAATACTAGAAGGTTTGAAAAAGCGGCTAAATCACACTAAAAGCAAATGGACTAAAGAACTTCCATGCGTACAATGGTCTTACTGAACCACCCCCTAGACCTCCATAGGCGAATCACCTTACAAACTCACATACGGAGCGAAAGCAATGATAGTGATAGAGGTCAAAGAACCTAGTTGGAGAACATAACATTTCAATGTCGAGTAGAACCAAATAGAAATGCATATGAGCCTAGAACTACTAGAGGAAGAAAGAGAAAAGGCTAGGCTTAAAATGTTAGCCTATAAGAAAAGAATCGTAAGATACTACAACACCAAAGTCAGGCACAGAGAATTCAGACTAGACAACCTTGTTATGTAAAAATTGTATGTAAGTATACGTATCGTAATTAAGTAATAGAGATGTGAGTTAAAGTATCATCCCACGGGGACTATGGCTACTAAGTACCAAAATTGGGCGTATTCCAATTATATGTAGACAGAAAATAAGTTGAATTATAGCAATAATCAAATTCAAAATAGTAAATGAATAACAATCACTTCAAAAAAGAGTAAAAATATGGAAAGAGAATCTCTAGGTTTTCAATTTCACTGTAGTTAGTCTAAATTGTTACTTCTAATTCATTAACCAAAGATAATCTTCTTAATTGCTAGCCAAGAACCCTAAATTATCCATTAGCCTTTCCCAAGGTCAAACAAACATATTCCCAAATTATGAACCCATTATATTCCTATGTGAATTGCAAATAATCTGGAAATTCAATTAATTTTATGGTTCTCTTTAATAGCTACATAAACCATAAAGGTATATCCTTATCCCTTGGTGTCTATGTTCTTAATCCCTATGATCTTCAATTACAACTAACATCCTGGTATCATTACAATTATTAATTCATCTAATATAATGGCCAGTCAAAAAGAAGCAATAAGCATAGAGATGAAAAAGAAAATTAATTAGAAAGTCCTTTGATTAAATTTGTAGAATTTACAATTTGTCCTAATCTAGGCCACATTTTCATCCTAGATAATTGAATTAGTTCATAACTGAAAATAAAAGCATAGTTAAATAATTCCTAGACATAAGATAAAGCGAAGAAGAAAAAAAACTCAGTAGAGAAGCCACAAATCTGATGTCCAATTTGCACCTCTTAATCCTTGTTTTTCTCTTGCTTCCTTGCTTCAAAAAGGTCCAACAGAGATCCTTAAACTAAAACCTAAAAGTTGCTTAAATATTAAACACTCTACTCCTAATTCTATTAGGAAAACTAAGCTACATATGAAGAAGAATAAGTGTTGGGCGCTAGGATGCTAGTGATGTGAATTTTTTTTTATATCGGCAAGTGTATCGGGCCACACAAGTAATATAATGATGAGTAGAGTATCGTTCCCACGAGGATTAAGGCTAGCAACTACCAATTTCACCAATAAAGATTCTATTTGGAAGATCAATGGTTTGAGAATGGTTGATTAATGATGAACACACTTTTTATATAATAGTTATCCCTCATACTTAGTCTTTTAAACCTCTTTTGGGCTGAATTGCATAGACTTAGACCTCATTTCATGACTTAGGATCCATTTATGCTTAATTGCAATTTCCAGCAATACTGGGCATTATATGCTGTCTCTGTGTTTCAGGCATATCTTGAGTTCTGGATATCTAAAAATTCCGATTCATACCTTGTTGGAAATCTGAGAGAATTGTCTACAACTTTCTTNTCTAAATACAAATCCTTTGTTGTTGGCCAATTTCCCTAATTTTATTGAACCCAATCCCTTGGAGAAACAATCCTACCTATCTCAATTAATTGCCCAATTCCTTGGTACAATAAACTTGTCTAGGTGATTAACCTCTAGAAAATTAATTCAAGACCACATAAACTAAGTCAGCTATTCCTAGATTAACTTAATTTATGGTAGAGATTACAAGAGCATACCTATATCTTACTATCCCTAGTATCAACATGAGCCAATAAATCATTCAAATGGTGGCCAAACATTCAAAAGATTAAGAACGGTAAAATCTTCTCCAACAAATAGATTGGCATCAAAATAACATTATTCAACAACAAAGCTTCATCAAAATCCGAGCTACATCAATCCCCTAACTAAGAGAGTTTAGCTACACATTTTTAAACCAGAAAAATAGAGAAATAATAGAGAAATAGAGTCAAGATGGAATCAGAAAAACTCATTCTCATGAATTCTTTCAAAGGGTTGATCTTCTATCTTGCTCTTCTTCAACCTCTTCGGGTTGGGCTACCGCCTTTGGCTCTGAATCGTCCCTCTTGGTGTCCAAAAGAAGGAGCTCTTTTCTTTCCCCTCTTAGATGCATATAAATACAATTCTAAATCTAGGGTTTCACCTTCAGAAGCTCGAACACAGCCTAGACACGGCCGTGTTCACTTATGGTGGTTAGGTGTGTTCTTAAGATGCTGAGGCAGGCATTCTGGAGCTACAACACGGGAATGGACACGGCCGTGTTTAGGCTGTGTCTAGGCCGTGTCCCCTATATAGACTTCAATTGCTTTTGATTCCTCTGCCTCTTAGGATTAATTAGCCACCGAAATCACTTAATTTGGACTTAAGATGAGTAAGTTATGCCCAAATCTCTTTATAAAGGTCTAGACCCGATTCTAGGATATCGGTTCTGATTTCTGGGTTAAATTTGACCCACTGAATGTCCGAATTAGCCTTGGAGGTCTGAATGAAGTTGTAGATAATCCTCTTAACTTTCCTACAAGGTTAAATTCACCATTTTTAGACATCCAGAATTAAAAATATACCCGAAATACAGAAACAGTGTCAAAAACCTGATAACACAAATATTGGGGTTAAGTACCATGTTTAAAGCAAATTGTGCTCAAATCTAAGTAAGAATACATTGATAAAACATGGAACTTAATGACATAAAAAGCACATATCAAATACCCCCACACTTAAGCTATTGTTTGTCCTTAAGCAATTCAAATCAGAACAAGTCTCCCTACAAGCTCTATCCCTGGGAAAACAGTTTAGTTCAAATAAGTTTATGCTATGTACTTTACCTTAAACAGCTGCATTAATAATTTCCTTTACTCAACTCATGAACCTAGTTAATTGAACCACAGAATTGTCTTAGCTCACCCCTCTGTATCTGAATGGAATTACCTTGTACTTATTACTATGATCTAAACCTGACAGAAATACAAAATGTGCTACTATTTTTTTTTTCTTTTTTTTTTCTTGCATAGTTGGGGGTCCTAGGATGTGGTGTCCGGTCATTAACTGTGACCCACATTCAACTAGTTATGCTTGATTGGCATGCTCATATCCTTCTCCAGTTTCAGGCACAGAAGGTAGAGGAGCAGAGCCCCACTATGCTCAAAATAGCTACTCAAATAAATTTTTTTTTTATATAAGAGATAAAAACACAGGGTATTTTCCATATCAGACATTCAGGGTTAACTACTACAAGGTTGTATTTCAATGTCCCAAATCCACTGAACCTAAGTGGTTACCTCATAATGCANAGGGTATTATCCATATCAGACATTCAGGGTTAACTACTACAAGGTTGTATTTCAATGTCCCAAATCCACTGAACCTAAGTGGTTACCTCATAATCCAGCTAGCTAAAAGGCAAGATACCAAGCAAAAATAATCAAATACAACACAGAAAAATAAAATTCCTAGAAATATCACTTCAAGAGTACAATATCCTAGTTCGAATTACTTCACACATTTACAACCTGTTCAGTTCATGTGAAAGCACAAGTTCAAGCATAGATATATACCCCCCCCCCCCACACTTAAGTAATACATTGTCCTCAATGTATGAAAAGTTAAATAAATGGATAGGTACTCCCTGAGTGGAGAGGTTCTTGATGTTCTGAACAAGTGAGGGTGACATCCCGGTGATTCGAAAGGTGAGACTGCAAAGAAAATTATACACTAGAAAGAGGGTGAAAAGATTGAGAACAATAAAATTTACTAAAATATTAAACAATTAAAATCATGTCAAAAAGAAAGTACAAAAAGAAATAAAGCAAAATAGACTAATCCCTAGGTGGTTCTACCGAATGCTCAGGGTGTGATGTAGAAGGCAAGTCGGTGCGATGAGCATCCGGAGACTCAGATGGTGGTGCATAGGAAATGAAAAGTGACCCGCGATGCTGAATTTTTAAAATGTCATTGTGACACGCCCACAACACGACCGTGTTGTGTGGGTGTGTTGGATATGAGTAATCAACACAGGAACTTGCCACACCGTGCATCGGGTTGTGTTCTGAGTCTGGACATGGCCGTGTCAGAGATGATTTCATTCTGGGCAAGAGAGATGGCCTCAACACGGCCGTGTCATAGCCATGTTCGCCAAATGATCTTTCTGTAAGGCACACACAGGGGTCTAACATGCCCGTGTTTCAGACCGTGTTCCGTATTCTGAGCTTATAGTGAGGCCAGCGCCCAGCGCCAGCATGGCCGAGAACCTCTTTGTTTACACACTTAAAACAAATTTAACTTAGGGAGAGTTAAAACAAAGACTAACAAACCTTAACTAACAGAAAAACAAAGACAAAAACAAAGCTATTGCAATATGCAAAGAAAGAAACAAGTTACTAAGATAAAAATAAAATGACAAGTAAAAGAGAAAGGATAAAGATCTTGGGTTGCCTCCCAAGAAGCGCTTGTTTTATAGTCTGCAGCCTGACTATCTCTGGAAAGTACCTCGCAAATAACAAAATTCAATGTAAGACCAATAGTTTAGAGAAATAGAAATCAATAAACAACAAGCTATTTGAATCAGATTAACTAACAGAAAATTAAAAATCCAAACTAGGGCCTCATTGATTACTATTGATATTGCTAAAACACCGTTAATCCCAGGCAACGGCGCCAAAAACTTTATGTGAATTTTTTTTTATACCGACAAGTGTACCGAGCCACACAAGTAATATAATGATGAGTAGAGTATCGTTCCCACGAGGATTAAGGTTAGCAACTACCAATTTCACCAATAAAGATTCTATTTGGAAAGATCAATGGTTTGAGAATGGTTGATTAACTAAAGCTAGAAAATAAAGCAAGAACAATTTAATAATAATTAAACTAAGAAATTAACAATGAACAAAAGAAGGTTAGGGGTTGATTTCACTCGAATTTGACTCCGATTATTTCTTACACAAAATGACCTTTGAATCATTGAAGAATAAGTTATTCTAAATACAAATCATTTGTTGTTGGCCAATTTCCCTAATTTGATTGAACCCAATCCCTTGANTAGCAACTACCAATTTCACCAATAAAGATTCTATTTGGAAAGATAAATGGTTTGAGAATGGTTGATTAACTAAAGCTAGAAAATAAAGCAAGAACAATTTAATAATAATTAAACTAAGAAATTAACAATGGACAAAAGAAGGTTAGGGGTTGATTTCACTCGAATTTGACTCCGATTATTTCTTAGACAAAATGACCTTTGAATCACTGAAGAATAAGTTATTCTAAATACAAATCATTTGTTGTTGGCCAATTTCCCTAATTTGATTGAACCCAATCCCTTGAAGAAACAATCCTACCTATCTCAATTAATTGCCCAATTCCTTGGTACAATAAACTTGCCTAGGTGATTAACCTCTAGGAAATTAATTCAAGACCACATAAACTAAGTTATCTATTCCTAGATTAACTTGATTTATGGTAGAGATTACAAGAGCATGCTCATATCTTACTATCCCTAGCATCAACATGAGCCAATAAATCATTCAAATGGTGGCCAAACATTCGAAAGCATTAAGAACGGTAAAATCTACTCCAACAAATAGATTTGCATCAAAATAACATTATTCAACAACAAAGTTTCATCAAAATTCGAGCTACATAATCCCCTAACTAAGAGAGTTTAGCTACACATTTTTAAACCAGAAAAACAGAGAAATAGAGTCAAGATGGAATCGGAAAAACTCATTCTCATGAATTCTTTCAAAGGGTTGATATTCTATCTTGCTCTTCTTCAACCTCTTCGGGTTGGGCTACCGCGTCTGGCTCTGAATCGTGCCTCTTGATGTCCAAAAGAATGAGCTCCTTTCTTTCCCCTCTTAGATGCATATAAATACAATTCTAAATCTAGGGTTTCACCTTTAGAAGCTCGAACACGGCCAAGACACGGCGATGTTCACTTATGGTGGTTAAGCGTGTTCTTAAGATGCTGAGGCAGGCATTCTGGAGCTACAACACGGGCATGGACACGGCCATGTTTAGGCTGTGTCTAGGCCGTGTCCCTTGTATAGACTTCAATTGCTTTTGATTCCTCTGCTTCTTAGGATTAATTAGCCACTGAAATCACTTAATTTGGACTTAAGATGAGTAAGTTATGCCCAAATCTCTTTATAAAGGTCCAGACCCGATTCCAGGATATCGGTTCTGATTTCTGGGTTAAATTTGACCCACTGAATGTCCGAATTAGCCTTGGAGGTCTGAATGAAGTTGTAGATAATCCTCTTAGCTTTTCTACAAGGTAAAATTTACCATTTTTAGACATCCAGAACTAAAAATATACCCAAAATACAGAAACAGTGTCAAAAACCTAATAACACAAATATTGAGGTTAAGTACCATGTTTAAAGCAAATTGTGCTCAAATCTAAGTAAGAATCCATTGATAAAACATGGAACTTAACGACATAAAAAGCACATATTAGCTAGCTTGCGGGTGTTGGGATGCCTAAGAGCTGGCCTTGGTGGAGGATTGGCATTGCGACACTGAAGTGCGGGCGTAGCGACGCTTAGAGCTTGGCTAAACGCGGCATTTAGCAAAGAGGAGTGTTTGGACACTAGAACTGCGGGCATTAGGACACCAGGGGCTTGCTTCAATGGGGTACAAGCAAAGGAGCATTGGGACGCTCAAGAGTTAGCGTAGCGATGCCCAAAAACTTGCTTTATCTTGCCAGAACTTCTCTTAAATGCATCTTACACCAAGAATTTCCACATTTCACATTAAACCTACAAAATAGACAAAATAAACAAGTTTAAAGCTCACAAATCTCAAGAAGAAAAAAAAAACAAAAAATTAAGCTAAAAGCATCTATAAAGTAGATATAAAATCTACCTAACAAATACCTCCAAACTTGACATTTTGCTTGTCCTCAAGCAAAGAAAACAATTGAAAAAAAAAATAGTTCTAATAAGAGCTAACTATGGAGTGAACAATTCATTTAATCACCATACAGGCCTCAAAAATCTCTAAAAGATATAGTCTCAAGAAAAATTTAAAATCTCATGAATGTGTATAATTATTAACCCAAAAAAATTAGCTTCACCTCACCAAAATTTCACGAGTTCAATTGAGGACAACCTTTCTTTACTTTACTTTTTACCCTTAAATCAGATTATGCAAATAAGCTCAATTTGAATAAAAATCTCGAACTGGAGCATTCAAACTTCCATATGTTTGTTTTTCATGTCAATCTCCACTAATGTAGACAGTTGACAATATCAAGAATCAAAAGGACTTTTGACAGGCTTGTAATGTGTGGTAGGGCTAAGGGAAAGACAATAGATAAGAATGAGGTTCAATTCACCCATCACACAAATTCAATTTTAGAGAAACTTTCAAAAGAACCAATCTTTTTCACTTCTAACTCTCACAAACTTGTTTTCTTCTTTACTTTGTCTTTCACCAACAGAATTCATATTTTTATGCCACTTCATCCCAATTTTATGCTTCAAGTCATTCTTTTTCTTTCAACAATTTTTTTCTTTTCATTGCAAATGTTCCTTTTCAGCAGGGATGCAACACTTTTGATTTTCATTCTTTTGGTGGCAATTGCATTGATATTTTATTTTCTTTTTCTTTACCCATTCTCCCTAGAATTTCTAGCTCTAGAAGCTCTTAAGACTAAAAATGTGTTCTAGGTGAAAGGTTCAAGTCAAAACATCATACAAATGGCTAGGGTAAGTGTAGGTGACAAAGAAACAAGCTAAATTAAGCTCGATGGGGTATGCTAGGGATAAAATATCATATAAAGGGTTAGCTAGAAAGGCTCAAACTAAACAAATATAGCCTAAATCATATCTCTTATATTGTGCAGCCTAGGATGTCGCCTCGACTAACAATCAAGCAAGTTTTGGTAGTATGTGAGAATAAATTGGGAATAGCTATGTTTACATAATCATCTCTAAGCGTGCAGATTTCAAGTGTATAGGGTTATGTGCTTATTGATTTGCAGGAAACTCCAGTTAAGCATGAATCAACTCATGAGTNCAATTCACCCATCACACAAATTCAATTTTAGAGAAACTTTCAAAAGAACCAATCTTTTTCACTTCTAACTCTCACAAACTTGTTTTCTTCTTTACTTTGTCTTTCACCAACAGAATTCATATTTTTATGCCACTTCATCCCAATTTCATGCTTCAAGTCATTCTTTTTCTTTCAAAATTTTTTTTCTTTTCATTGCAAATGTTCCTTTTCAGCAAGGATGCAACACTTTTAATTTTCATTCTTTTGGTGGCAATTGTATTGATATTTTATTTTCTTTTTCTTTACCCATTCTCCCTAGAATTTCTAGCTCTAGAAGCTCTTAAGACTAAAAATATGTTCTAGGTGAAAGGTTCAAGTCAAAAGATCATACAAATGGCTAGGGTCAGTGTAGGTGACAAAGAAACAAGCTAAATTAAGCTCAATGGGGTATGCTAGGGATAAAATATCATATAAAGGGTTAGCTAGAAAGGCTCAAACTAAATAAATATAGCCTAAATCATATCTCTTATATTGCGCAGCCTAGGATGTCGCCTCGACTAACAATCAAGCAAGTTTTGGTAGTATGTGAGATTAAATTGGGAATAGCTATGTTTACATAATCATCTCTAAGCGTGCAGATTTCAAGTGGATAGGGTTATGTGCTTATTGATTTGTAGGAAACTCCAGTTAAGCATGAATCAACTCATGAGTTAAACAATAACACATAAACAAGATCTAATGTTATTCTGAAACTGAAAGCATTTCGAAAGTCAGTGTTATCATTGGCCCAAGGTTTTCAAAAAGAAAAGTTCACTCAAAAACCTAATATACAACCTAAGGAAGATAGAAAAATAACATAAGTTCTATCTAGAAAGCAATAAAAAATATCCACTTAAAAATTATAAAAGATACCCACTTACAACAATACCATAGAGAATGTACTACCCACCCCTAAATTTAAAGGGAACATTGTCCTCAATGTTAAAATGCAAAAAATATTAAAGTAAGGGGACTTCCCTGAATGGGTAGTGTTCACTCATCATCATCATCGTCAAAGCCGCGCGATGCAAACAGGTCGAAGGGCTATGTCGGAGTAGAAGGAAAAACAAGTAGGGGCACCTCTTATGTAAGAGAAGTCTGGCTCAACAGCTGTGTGAGAGCCTACGTCTGAAACTACATGACGTTCATCATTTGAGTGTGATGCTACTGGAGAGTTTGATTTATGCTATTGATATTGGCTTCGATTATGTCAAGTCGCTCAGTGGCATTTAGAGGTCAGCGTTACCGAGAAGAACTAGCGGGAGTTGGGCCCTATTGAGGCCAATCGGACCTCGAACTCTTAAAAGAGTTGATGAGGCTATCATCAATGATATGTTGGGGGTGTAACAGTTCTTCATCAGGTGACCACGAAACTCCAACTTCCTAACACAACTCTGTGATCAAATAAGGGTGTCTCAATCCTCCTGTGGTTGCACCTTTTAGGGTTTCCAAGATATGGTGATGAATGAGTGAACCCACGTCAATGGACATGCTGGTGATGATGGCATAAAGGACTAGGACGCAGTCAAGGATGAATGCTTTCGTCAGCCAGGCTTTGCCCTTTCGGCCCAAGGATGAATGCTTGATAGATAGAAGAAGGGGGCATTCATTTTCCACACCATCCCCAAGCTACATAGAGTCTGCAAAATGGTGTCGGAGTCAAGCTCATCAGCGATGAGGAGTGTGTGGAAGTCAATGTCCTGGATATCTGGCAATCTATATAGCTGATTAATGGTGGTACGACTGAAGGACACCTTCTTGCCCATGACAAAAACTTCAACACCCTCTTTATTTGGTGCATTGGCATAGAATTCACGCACTAAGAGTACCACAGAGGGGTCCTGCTATTTTACAAAATGCCCCTATTTTTGTTCCACAATTACCCGAGCAATCTCGACATTAGAGCTAACAGGGGCTATTTGGAGGCCCCGCTCTAGAACTAGAGTGCAGCGAACTATTGAAGCTTTATATCTCTTAAATACCTCCGCATTAACAAAACGCTGCTAATCATATGGAGGTGGTACTGAGGAAGATGCTCCTTTGGAGGTCTTTTGCTTCTTAGATGATATTTTGGAGGAAAGTGAGTGTCATGAAGCAAATGGAGTTTTGTCTTGTAAAAATCAAACACTTAGTCCATACGCTAAACAAGTGCAAAATCAGGCTATGCTCACAAGTGCATTAAGAATTTATTTCCTCAAATCAAGACTCCTGTTTGGGTACTCAACCATAAAGTGCACACATAAAAACAAAATTGGTAGTTTCTAGAGCATGGAATCATAAGTCTAGAACTAGTCTCAAACATGCAAGGTGCATGAAAGTATAGAGTGTGAAATAAGCATATCAAGAAGTGATTCAAGGAAAAATGCAAGTAAGCATGGGGGTGGAGTAAACTTGCAACAAGTCATTTAGTAATCATGCTTTAAGTAATCATGAGTCACCAACCATAAAGCAAAGGCATGCTTGAAAAATTTTTGAACTATTTATGCAAGGCAAAAGAACACCCCCTTTCGGGTACATGTAGGCATATATGGGCTTGGGGTGCATACAGAAAATTAGTCATGCACAAGAGCAAGCAAATGAAATATATCATGAAAGTATAACAAATCCAAAGCATACACCCAAGGAGGCAAATTCGTACTTAACTATGCTCCGACTCTCATTGAAACATTTCATCAAACACATGGTGGGCACATTACAAAACTCAACTTCTCAAAGCCATTTCAAGTGGGTATTACCTCCAATTAGCCAAAAGTATCCAAAAACACTTAAAGAAGAGAGAGATGTGTGAATTATACCTGGAAAATGATGATTTGTGAAGAACTTAAGTTACCACCAAGTTGACTCTGTGTGTGCAAATGAAAGTGGGATGTGTGAAAATGTGGAGATAGTGTAGAAAAATGGTGGATTTAGTTAGAATAAGGAGAAAAAAGGTGGAGAATGAAGAGGGGTAAGTGTATTAGTGTGTTGTAATGGAGGTTTGAAATAGAAAGGGAGAAGAAGGAGAAAAGGAATGCGTGAAAGGGATGAAAGGGAAAGGAAAATTAGATTTTTGGTGAAGGGAGGGGGCAAATCACACAGCTTTAATGATGGAGTAAAAACAAATTCTTTTATTTTTTAGAATGGAAGATGCGGACTTACAGAGGCTAGGCATCGCGACCCTGCCTTGCGGGCATAGCAACACCCATGAACTTGGAAGCTGGACAAGGGGAAAAGGCACTGGGCAATGCAGCGCCCCTTACTTGGTGTCACGATGCCCGGAGCTTTCCTGGGTGTTGTTTTTCACCTCTATGTGTGCTGGAGCTCCACCAAATTAACACAAAGGCTCTGTGTCTCTACCTCAGAGTACTTTTACACACAATATCAAATGCCAGTGTTGCTGGAAGTCGACTCTGTGAACAAAGAAACTTAGAATTAAGAAAAAATTAAACTAAAAATTTGAATGAAAAAAAAATTCTAATGCTAAGAAATAAACAAAAATAGGCGAAAGGGTTCTCAAAGAATGGGTTGCCTCCCAGCAAACTCTTGGTTTATAGTCTTCAGTCTGACTTTTCCTAAAAATGGTCAACTAGGGTTGGTAAGAGTGATGGATGATTTTGGAAACTCATCCTTATCATCCATATAGTGTTTCAATCGTTGGCCATTAACCTTGAACTTGCGATCTCCACTCTCGACTTCAATGGCTTCATGGGGAAAAATCGTTTCGACTATAAATGGACCCGACCATCTAGACTTCAGTTTCCCAGGGAGTAGCTTAAGGCGGAAGTTGAACAAGATAACTTTTTAACCCAAAGTGAATTCACGCTTTTGGATGTGTTTGTCATGTCATGTCTTGGTTCTTTCTTTATAGAGCTTAGCGTTCTCATAAGCATCTTGGCGGAATTCATCAAGTTCATTGAGCTGAAAAGCCTTTTTTCACCCACAACTTTGAGATCAAAGTTTAGTTTCTTGATGACCCAATACACATGATGCTCCATTTCAATTGGAAAATGACAAGTTTTTCCAAACACCAACTGGTATGGTGATGTGCTGATGGTTGTCTTAAATGTTGTCCTATATGCCCACAATGCATCATCCAACTTCTTTGCCCAATCTTTCCTATTGGCATTGACTATCTTTTCAAGAATCCATTTCAATTCTCGGTTAGATATCTCTACTTATCCACTAGTCTGTGGGTTATAGGCAGTGGCAATTCTATGTTTGACCTCATATTTGGTCAGTAAAGCACCAAGATAATGGTTTTGGAAATGAGTACCTTTATCACTAATGAGGGCTCTTAGGGTTCCAAATCGAGTGAAGATATTCTTCTTAAAGAAGTTTACCACCATTTTTGAGTCATTGGTAGGTGCAGCTGTAGCTTCAACCCACTTAGATACATAATCCACTGCCACCAAGATGTACTGATTGTTATATGAAGACAGGAAAGGACCCATGAAATATATCCCCTATACATCAAATAACTTCACCTCTAGAATGTTGTTCAATGGCATTTCAAGACTGCATGAGATGGTACCCCTTCTTTGGCATCGATTGCAAGCTGAGACATAAGCTTGTGCATCCTTGAAAATGGTGGGCCAATAGAAACTAGATTGAAGGATCTTAGTTGCAGTTCTATTCACACCAAAATGGCCATCATAAGGCAATGCATGGCAGTGATGGAGAATATTTTTTTATCTCTTCTTCATGGACATATATTCGAATGATGGAGTCATAACAGTGTTTGAAGATGAGTGGCTCATCCCAATAGTACTGCTTAGCCACTGAAAGGAATTTCTTCCTTTGATGGTGACTTTGATTCGTTGGTAGAAGATTGACAGCTAAGTAGTTAGCAATGTTACTGAACCATGGCTAAATAGTGGTAGAAAAAGCAAAGAGTTGCTCATCTTGAAAGGAGTCATTAAAAGAGACTTTAGTATCCCCTAACTCATATGGAGTTTCAAGTCTGGAGAAATAATCTACCACTAGATTTTTAGTGCATTTCTTGTCTTTAATTTCCAAATCAAATTCTTGTAAGAGAAGAACCTATTGAATTAATCTCAGTTTAGCATCCTTTTTCTCTAACAAATATTTGATGGTGGAGTGATCAGTGAAAACTGTTACCTTTGAGCCAATTAGGTAAGCTTTGAATTTGTCAAAGGCGAAGACAACTGCTAGGAGTTCTTTCTCAGTAGTAACATAATTCATTTGGGTGGGATCAAGTGTGGGGCTAGCATAATAAATGGCATGCAACAACTTATACCGTCTTTGACCCAAAACTACCCTAATTGCATAACCACTAGCGTCGCACATAAGCTTGAAAGGCAATGACCAATCCAGCGCAATGATGATGGGTGCTGAGGTCAAGGCCTTTTTTCAGTTTTTCAAATGCTTGAAAACACTCCTTAATGAACTCAAATGATACATCCTTTAAGAGTAGGTTGCACAGGGGTTTAGTGATCTTAGAGAAGTCCTTGATGAATCTTTTATAGAAACCAACGTGTCCCAAGAAACTTCTCACACCTTTTACTGAGCTAGGTGGGGGCAATTTTTCAATGGTAGGAATTTTCACCCTATCCACCTCAATTCCCTAAGCCAACACCTTGTGTCCAAGCACAATTCACTCTTGGACCATAAATGACACTTCTCCCAGTTAAGAACCAAATTGGTTTCTTCACATCTTTTCAATACAAAAGCGAAGTGACTGAGACAGGTATCAAAAGTAGATCCAAATACAGAGAAGTCATCCATGAATACCTCAATGCATCACTCCACCATGTCTGAGAAGATAGCCATCATGCACCTTTGGAAGGTAGCTGGAGCATTGCACAATCCAAAGGGAATGTGCCTGAAAGCAAAAGTCTCACAGGGGCAAGTGAAAGTCGTCTTCTCTTGGTCTTCAAGAGCAATAAAGATCTGATTATACCCTGAGTAGTCGTTGAGGAAGCAGTAGTAAGCAAGTCTAGTCTATTAAGCATATGATCAATGAATGGTAAGGGAAAATGATTCTTCCTTGGGGCTTTGTTCAACTTCCTGTAGTCTATGCAAACTAGCCACCTAGTGACTGTCCTTGTAGGAATGAGCTTATTATTCTCATTCTTTACTACAGTCATTCCACCATTCTTTGGCATTACTTGCACTAGACTCACTCATGCACTGTCAGAAATAGGGTAGATGATACTAGCATCTAGAAGCTTCAGTACTTTTGCTTGCACCACTTCTTTCATGTTCGGGTTCAACCAACATTGATGCTCAATAGAAGGTTTGAAGTTATTCTCCATCAGAATTTTATGCATACACAATGAGGGGTTGATCCCCTTAATGTTCAAGATGGTCTATCTGATGGCTGCCTCGTGCTCCCTCAACACCCTTAATAATGTATCCACATTTTCTTCCTTTAGTGAAGATGAAATAATAATTGGAAAAGTGGATGAGTCACCAAGGTAAGTATATCTAATATGCTCGGGTAATGGCTTGAGTTCTAAAACATGAGGCTTCTCTACAGATAGAATACCCCCTTTGCCAAGTTCCTCAAAAGATATTATAATAAATTGAGGAGGAGCAACTTCCAGGAAACTCACACAATTGTTGATTTCAGGGTTTTTCTTAGGAGAGATGCCCATGAGACAAGCCTATAATGGCTTTGGAGGGTGACTAGTTCAAAATACCTATGTAGTGCAGTGATCAATCATATCAAGCTTCATACAATTGTCTACTTCATCATACTGCTTTAAAGCCTTGAAAACATTGAAAGAGACTTGCTCATTGTTGATTCTAAGTATGAGCTGCCCCTTTTGCACATCAATTAGGGCATTCCCAGTGGCCAAGGATTATGGGTATCTCCTGATCTTCCTCCATATCAAGCACCATGAAATCTGTTGGGAAGATAAATTTATCCATTTTTATGAGCACATCTTTTAGTATTCCGCTGGAGTACTTGAGATATCGATCTGCTAACTAGAAAGTGAAGGAGGTCGGCTTTGCTTCTCTCAGTCCAAGTTTCCTGTAGATAGATAAATGCATTAAATTAATAGAGGCACCTAAATCACATAATGCTTTACCAAAGAATATATTACTAATAGTGCAAGGAATAGTGAAACTCCCTGGATCTTTGAGCTTTAGAGGTAACTTGTTCTGGAGGATTTCACTGCACTCTTCAGTAAGTACGACTATTTCATATTCTTCTAATTTTCTCTTGTTGGTGAGAATCTCCTTCATGAATTTTACATAACTTGGCATTTGTCCCAATGCCTTGGCAAAAGGAATGTTGATGTGGAGCTTCTTAAACACCTCAAGGAATTTAGAGAATTGCTTGTCCAAGTTCTGCTTTTGAAATCAATGAGAAAAAGGCACTCGGGGTTTGTAAGGCGGAGGATTATCAAGAAAAAGAATAGACTTGGATTTTTGATCCTCCACAACCTCGCCTTTAGGTATCTCCTCGGAAGGTACAGCAACCACATTATTGTTTTCTCTATCTTTTTCTACTGTTGTAGCTTTTCTTTTTGGTTCTTCTTATATTTTTCCACTTCTCAAAGTTACTGCTTGGACTTGCTCTTTGGGATTTCAATGTGTGTAATTTTCATAATTTTTTCATATTATCTTGCTCCCAATTTCGATTTTAATATGGTTGTCCACTGCTGCACTAACATTGTTGCTTTGTCTCTGGCAGTGTTCAGTCTTTTGTCTCTAATTTGAGTTATATAACTTCAAATTACATGATTCTCATGTTGTTAGAACTATAAGACATATTATTCAATGTGTGAAATTTTCATAATTTTTGCATGTCTATCTTGTTTCCAATTCTAATTTGAATACAGTTGTTTTGGATTATGCCTGAATGACCTTTTCTTAGTTTTCCATTGTTCCATTTTTGTGAGTTGTAGCTTGGTTCTAAGCATTGTATAAGAGTTGTTGGCAACTCTATTTAGTAGTTTCTGCATTTGCCTACATGAGAGCTGATTGATAGTCTTATTTTTGGGGCAGTTATCTTAAATTCATTTTTGAGTTCAATTTGAAATAATTATTGGGTTATTAAATTCTCCAAGTTGTAGTAATTGTTTATTAGGTGTCATTTAGAGATCCTGTTTGTATGCTTGAGGCATGAGATATACTTCAAATGATGATATTTAGTTGTGAATCTTTTAACTTGTATTTTGTGTTTCCTTGAGTAACTTTACATATGACTGAGGGTGATTGTGATCATGGGCAAGTTGAAAGGCTCTACTCAAGAAGGCTTTGCTGCAAGCTAGGAGCAAGAGATTTTCATTTTTTCCTTACTTTATTTTTATTTTTTTTTGAATGTAATTAAAATCCCTTTTCCTGAGGCAAGTATTGTAATACTTAAAATCATACATTTGCAATGTATGTAAAATATATATTTGTGTTATGTAGTATCTGTTGGCCCCTGCACTTATCTTGGGAGGATAGATTGAGTCTGATTCTTTTATGGAATAGCTTTGTTTATCTAACCTAGGTGAAGGTACTGCCACCCAAGAGAGCGCTTTATGCAAGAAAAGGGTGGAAGGATTTAAGTCTCGGTAGAAAAATCATGCATTGCATGTTTAAATTCTTTGTCTTTAATTTTGTTAGATATTTTTGTAATACATTTATTATTTTGAGATAAATAAAATACACATCCTATAGACGGGTGTTGTGGGGTATCTAACACCTTTTCCACACACAAACTGACTCAAGCCACCTCTAGTTTGTAGACCATTTTTTTAAAATTAAAAATAGATTTTACAATTATTCCCATTTTCTTAATGCAATTGGTGGTAACTCTAAGTTTTTTTTTCGAAAATCAATCTATTTTTTTTTTCTAAATTCATCATTCGCGTTGTAGTGACCTTCAGGTACATTATGACAATGAGTTCTGAGGACAAGCCTCTAAATCGAAATCATGGTAGTCCCAGTTGATATTATTATAGTTCTCCTTCATTTCTCTTACGTACGCAGGCCGAATTGAAGATCAAATTGACCTCACACTTTGATGGACAAACAAAGGAACACTAGCACTCATTGTTGGAACTTCCTCACTTGACTCGCTAGAACCAGAAGACCGACTAGAAAAATCACTCGTAGATGAAGAGCTCATTCTTGCCTAACTAGCCTAAAACCAACCTCAAAAAGGGAAAGAAAAAAGAGCTGAATCCTAAGTCCTTAACAAATGAGATGAAAGTTACCTGACAAAGTTCAGACAAGCAGGAAAATCTAGAAAATGGCAAAAGCAAGAGTTCGCTAAAATCGCTCTAACCTAAGCACCGATCTATGAAGATTTCGTACAAGAACAACAATCTCATAAACCCTATTTATAGTAAAAGGAAAAGCAAATCTAACAGTCCAAGCCAATCACATCTGACGGAGGAAGAGTAGTTGTATTTTAGCTCAGGAAGCTCAAACGTAGCATCTCAGCAGCTTTTTTGCCTAGAAAAACCCAAAACAGAAGCCGTCATTATGACACCACCTGAGTATCCACTTAGGAAATGCCATGTGGCTTAAACATTTAAACATTGTGAAACACTTCGACACACCAAGTTGAAATCCGGTGTCCCACCTAAGCCTCGAAGCTCGACTACATCGATATCTGACCTTGAAGGGGTAAATGTAGATACCCATATTTCAAGCCCATTATGGCCACAAGCCCACATCATCAAATGCCCAAATCCACAAAAACTCTTAAATTATTATCTTACCACTTAACCTTGCCTTATAAATAATCCCTAATAACAAGTATAAGGACTTTTGACTCATCTTTTATTTATTACCCTTCTAAGCTTTGACCCATCTAACTTAATCTTTGGAGCTCGGGTATCCCAACCTAGACCTTTGATTCTTTTCAGGTGCAGTTCCTACTCCTAGACTTCACTTGACCTCCAACTCAACACAGACATTGTTAGATTAGAAGTATTGTCTTCCTTAAAAAGGTTAAGCTTACAATTTTACTTTCTAAATCCCATCTTTGTTTTGGACGAAGCTTTTACTTTCTAATCACTTCCATTCTCACCCCCCGTGGCTAATATCATCAATCCTCAAGGTTTGCTTTTTCCCTTTCTCCTCTTTCTTAATTACTTTTTTCATCAACTCCGCCAATTTTACATTCAATCACTCATTCTCTACCTTACCTAGTAAGAAAACCTAGGTATGCTTGCATATGTTGAACGTGGATGGATGTGTAGTGATTTGGTAAATGTGAGTGTAGCCGTCCAATAGAAAAAAACAAAACCTATAACCTTGTTTGCCTTTTAGATATTACAGCAATAGCTGACATTGTGCAGCAAGCTTCTCTTGCAGGCGCAGTAGGAATGATTTTGGTTATTAATGATGAGCAACATAATTTTGGCATTATGGCTTACCCTCATGTGTTGCGTACTTTACACATCAATTCTGTCTAAAGCTTATCGTACTCAGGATTTGATGGACATTTAATTTGCTTGAGTCTTAAGAAAAAGGTGGGGGAGAGGGCTTGTGTGTAATCAAGAGAGTTCCCTCCATAGGCATATCATTTACTTTTGAATTGGAGAGCCAATTTAATTTTAATGAAACCAATCAAATACTCTTGTTACTTAGTTTGTTTAGTCTGTTGCGCTGTGTTGCCTCAATAATCAATAATAGAAACAAAACACATTAGAAATTTGGTATGTAGGTTTTTATGCAGAAATGAATTGACTTTAGAGAATGTGGTAAAAATCTAGTTAAATTACTCATTATTGTCAAAGCTAGATGTGGTTGGTCTGCATTTTCAGCTTTGACAGATACATACTCCAAAACAAAGTAAAGTCGAATTAGATTGGCCAAATCGAGCAATCCTTTCATTTGACGCACTCAAAGATCTTGACAAGTTCTTCTAGACAAAAAGTAGAGAATGCATAATTTTTTGAGAAAACTATATGGCAATCATAGATTGTTTAATGGTCTCCACAAGAGCTGGAGAAATTTCTTCCCCAATTTTGAGGTCCTTATGATCTATGAAGCTGTAAATTCTGTTTCTAACAAGAGCTTAATGAAGATTGTTAGTAAAACCAAAACAAGAATCCTTACCTCTAAAATTGAGGAAGCCGTGGTAAGATTGTCTTATACTTTCATCCTTTATCTTCTCTGCTTTGTGTCTCTTCCCCTCTTCTCCTTGGGCTTCCATAATTCCCTCTTCTCTGTTACTTCTCAATTCTTGGACCTTATTTGATGATGAATGTTTTACTTTGGTTGAATTTTGTTACTTCCATTAGTTGTGTTCTCTTTGGACCTCTAAAGAGTATTGCTGCTTTTATTGATTTCGGTTTTCGGGCATAATTGGGATTTTGATTGTGGTCTTTGGGTTCAATTACAAGTATTAGAGTGATTGATATATATTTTCTTAGCCTAATTTTTCTCTATATGGGTGACTAGGGATGGCAATTTGCCCCAGACCCAATGGGGCCCCGGTTTTTTTACCCGTTTGGGTATGGGTATGGGGCAGAAAAATGGGTATGGGGATGGGGATGGGTAATTTTATGGGTAATTTGATAGGGGCGGGTCTGGGGATGGGGAAGCCCTGCCCCACCCCGCCCCGCCCCGCACTGTGTATAAATAATATATATATATAGATATATAATACATTACATAAATTTTTTTAAAAAAAATTTCTTCACAAAACGGCGTCATTATGGCCTAAGGTTTTCCCACACTAAATCACCAACACACTGACCTGACCCTTCCTCCCTCAGTCCCTCGACCTTGAGTTCTATTTTCCCCAAACCTAATTTTTTTTTCTTTTTTTTTTTTGTTGGTTTTGTAGAATATGGAGAGTGGTTCAACTTCAACCAACATTAGAACTTCATAAATTGTACTTATTTTAATTGCTTGGAGCCTTTTGTACTTATTATGATTTCTTATTGACTTTTATAATTGTTTAAGAACAATTTTTATAATTTTGTTTGAATATTATTTATGTTATTGTTGTTGCTTGAGGATATCTTGAATTCTTGATGATGTTATTTGAGCATTATTTATATTATCTTGTTCGATTAAACTTGAATTTTAATTAAAAATCGTGATCGATAGATTAAACTTGTAAATTGTGTATATTTAAAAAAAGTATGGTTGTATGGGTAAATGGGGCGGGGCATGGGGCAGATGGGGATTTAGTGGGGCGGGGATGGGGATGCTGAAAAATCCCCGCCGGGGATGGGTCCGGGGATGGGGCATCCCCATGCCCTTCGGGGATGGGGACGGGGACTGCTTGCCCCGCCCCATTGCCATCCCTATGGGTGACTATATATGTGTAGGTATTGGATGTAAGAATTCAAACGTTCAACTTCTTGCACTAACTACAAGCATTAGAGCACTTTAGTTTTCACATTTTCACGTCATATATTAACATTGGTCAAACTACTTTAGCATTTATGATAAAGATCCCATAAATCTACCTATGTCAAGGATTATATATTAGAACCATGGCAATAGTAGTTGTTATTATTTGAATTATTAATTGTAAATTTCATTTGTAGATTAACCTCCATGAATTATTATGAAGTTCCAAGTAACACAGGCACAAGATGCTCAAGAAGACTCAATCGGAGAGAGGGGTTGATGAAGAACGGGAAAGGGAAAAACAGTAAAAAGAACCGGATTCAGCCTCAAAGAGTTGAAATTCGAAGTTTCTTGGAAACTGTAACAAAGAACAGTAATAAATACTGAATTGGGGGTTTATTTTAAAAAATCATCAAAGCTGTAAAACAATAAACATAATATGCCTTATATATGTGACTCAATAACCCTAATTCGACTAGCATAAGTAATCATAATAGGAGTACCCAACTAATCTTAATTGGGATAGGAACACAATCATAAACACCTTATTACCAGATATCCTAAAACCCAAATACATAAATTTAAATTCCCCATAACATAATTAAAACCCTAATTTCTCATTGTAAACCCTAAATCACAAATCATAAAATATTTAAATAATACATAAATTATCAATAATTTCTTCATCCTATTCTGCATCAAGGATTAATGCAATTTAACTTGCATTTCCCTTTGATGGTGACTATAATTTATAAAAGGCTTGTAAGAAGTATTTCAACATGAGAACCCATCTTCTTTTTTCTTCAAGGATACTGAGACAGGAGTGTAAGGATAACTTAGAACCATGGAATGGGTAGCCTTGCTCAGTCTAGCAAGTATTTGAGTGATAAATGGTCAGTTTTAATGATGAAATGCTTACCCTGAATATAAGAATTCCATTCCTTGGTAGCAAGGACAATTCAATAGTGAAGGGGGTGTTGAAATTTGGAAGTGCCAATACCAGAACAGAGGTCATAGCTTCTTTCAGTTTATCAAAAGCAACCTGGGCCTTCTCACTCCACACAAAAGAGTTCCTTTTTAACGATTCAGTTGAGGGCTTCCACAAAATACCATAATTTTTAACAATATGCCTGTAATAGCCAGTGAGGCCTAGAAATCTCCATAGTAATTTTAGAGATATGGGACTTGGCTATTTACTCATGACTTCAATCTTTTTAGGATTAGTTGAGACACCCTCTTTGGACCCAAAAAACCAATCTGAGCCGTTGCAAAACTGCATTTAGAACGCTTGGCATACAACTGGTGTTCTCTTAAGATTTCCAAGGTTCCCTCAAATGAACTAAATGGGCTGACCATGAAGACTAATATGTCATAAAAAAAATTAAAAAAAAAAAAAACAGAACGATTTTTCTCAAATGAATCCAAAATATGTGATTCATTAGACCTTGGAAGGTGGCGGGTGCATTAGTTAAGCCAAAGGGCAGGAGAACAAACTCATATAGCCCTTCATGTGTCCTAGAGGCAATCTTAGGAATATCTTGAGGATTGACACATATTTGGTGGTAACCTGCCTTGAGGTCTAATTTTGAGGAAAAAAAAAAAATGCCCCAAGAAGTTCATCTAGCAATTCCTGAATTACTGGAATAGGGAATTTATTCTGTATTGTTTGCTGATTGAGTTTCTTGTAGTCAACACAGAATTGGCAAGAGCCATCCTTTTTCTTTACTAATACAACAGGTGCAGCAATTGGACTACAGCTAGGTCTAATCACCTCATTATCAAACATTTCTTTAACCAACTTCTCTATAATATCATTCTACAAAGGTCCATAGTTGTAACGCCTTAAGTTGATTAGTTAGTCAGTTTTAAGATGAATGCAGTGATCAAACTTCTACCAGGTGGCAGTGTCTTAGGATCGTCAAAGGCATCACTATATTGAGCCAATAATAATCCCGGATCAGGTTGAGAAGTGCAATTCTTCTTCAGAAGTCACTTCTATTCCCTCATCATATGTGCTTTCTGCATCATCGTTTGGACCAGCAGGGTGTAAAATTGAGACCCTGTGCATTTATGGTCTATCGTATACTTTTAAGGACGACAGTAGCACAGGCCTTTCTTCCTTTTATCTTCCATCTCCTTCTTGGTCAGTTGTTTGTATGGTTTGGGAAAAGTGTTTGGGTTTTGTGTGCTTGGTTTTAGAAAGATTGGTTTTGGTTAGTGGAAGAACTCATTTTGGAAGGAATGTTAGGTCTAGTTGTGGGTGCTAATGTTTGTTATACTTGGAGTTTGGGTAGGATTACACTTCTGTTAGCCCAAAAGAATTAGAAACTGTTGTTGGGCCTGAACAAGATGGACCTTCTATGCTTGTGACAGATCCAAACAACAGTAAGGGATTGAGAGTTTACGAGAGGAGGAAGAAGAAGTGTGATCTGGAAAAGGGGGGAAATTAGTTATAGTCAATGGGGTGTGAGTGCATGAGTATATTAGGAAGGAGGTAGAGTGAGAGAGGGTATTCAGTTATTTTGTGATTGTGATTGGGAATTGAGAGTGAGAGTCTACTCTCTTTGGAGATCTAAGGCTGTGTTGTTACTACCCTGCAGTGGCAGAGGTGTTAAGTGCAATACACTACCGGTGACTTATTCTATTATCATTGTTCTGTGTTTGTGTGGATATTTACTCCTAACAACTTCCTTCTTGTATAATTATGTTGTAGGTAGATTGGTAAATTGATTTGTTGATCTTTCTGCAGAATTTAACTCAAAAAAAATCTAAACTATTAAAATGGTAATAGTACTGAAAGTAGCTAAAGTTGTGTACACAAGCAACAACAGTGCTATTTAAGATATACTACTAAACTATCAAAACAATATGAAACTTATAGTGAAGTAGAATTGTTTGATATGCTAAAAATGCCAAGACAGGAGCAGAGCAAAATAGTGCTGCTAAAAGTGAACGATAGCATACATAGGCAGAGTTGACTGCTATGGCAATTCTGTCGTTGCATAAAACAAGGGAATTCTTCAAGCCAATGCACTTAGAATCCTCAAAGGAATAGATAGGTGTGTCAATGCTGCTGCTTTCCAGAAACCAGCTCCTGTTACCCTATTATATTAGGCCTTGCACTCTTTCCTGTAGTTGCCAACTCTGTACACGTGATCATAGACGTAAACACATAAATAACCTGTTGGATACCTCGAAGTCCAAACACTTTGTACTTACAAGGAAAAATTAGCTAGTTCAGGCTGAAGAAAGTGCTTATAAAAACTTATAGAGGAACCAAGACAACGTGTGCCTTAATTAATAGGAAGATTCTATGGAGTGCATTTACAAATATGAAGCTGCTTGATAAGCTAAACAGGAAAAAGGCCACTGCTGAATCTCTTAATCTCTCTCAGAAGACAAAACCCTACAATAGACAGTAATTGCCTTACCTATATGAATGGTCTATGAGGACTAAGAACGCTAGCAATGGCACTGTATTAGTTTAGTTCCTCGTCATAAAAAACTTGTGGGGGAGGACAGCAAAAGAATTTTCCATGGGAAAGGACCCCAGATGTTTTTGAACCATCTAGATAGTCGAATTCACAAGAGTGTCATTCTCTTGTTTCTCACCCATCTTGCAAGCTTCCAAATAAAAGCAACAGAAAGCCCAAAAACAATGTAACTGCACAAATCATCAACGACTTTCCAAGGAAAACTATTTGTTGGTTAAGGAAGAAGGAAATGCCCAATAAGCCACAGCATTAGAGAAAAGGAGAACTAAGAAAGAAAGGGAATCCGGAAGCTAGTGCATTTAGAGCTGCTAATGCTGAAAAGATAGGAGAGAGATGTGCTAGAATAAGTTCTTTGAGAGAGGAGAGAGACCCTGAGTGCTGATGAGAAGGTGACCCCGGAAACGTGTTTGGAGCCGACAAAGAGAGCACATGGAACTGGGCTTCTAATTATTGGGTTGCAAAGGTTTACGGATATATTTTGAACAAGCAAGACGAATGTGTTGGGAGAGAAAGAGAAAACGAAGGATAATTTTTTTTTTTTTTTATGAGAATGGTGACATGGTATCATTTATGCCGTTGAAATTTTCTTAAAAAGATGAATAGTCAATATTTAACTACATGAGATAGTCATATTAAATAGCAACATGACTAGATCCAAATCCATTCATTAGTGATACTGAATTTAATTCTCTGATCTAAGCCCCAAAATATAAGAACTCTACGAGTTTCTACCTTTTTCTAAAGTGATTTAAACATACTCCATAAACTTAGTTTACTAATAAAGGCTATAAGAGTGAAACGTTCGGATACTCATTTAATTTTAATCAACTTCTATTAAATTTCGCCCACATCTTAATTACCTAATCAGACATGAGTGGTTCAACTTCAACCAACACTAGAACTTCATAAATTGTACTTATTTTAATTGCTTGGAGCCTTTTGTACTTATTATGATTTCTTATTAATTTTTATAATTGTTTAAGAACAANTAAGAATAATTTTTATAATTTTGTTTGAATATTATTTATGTTATTGTTGTTGCTTGAGGATATCTTGAATTCTTGATGATGTTATTTGAGCATTATTTATATTATCTTATTCGATTAAAGTTGAATTTTAATTAGAAATCGTGATCGATAGATTAAACTTATAAATNTAAACTTGTAAATTGTGTATATTTAAAAAAAGTATGGTTGTATGGGTAAATGGGGCGGGGCATGGGGCGGATGAGGATTTAGTGGGGCGGGGTATGGGGATGCTGAAAAATCCTCGCCGGGGATGGGAACGGGGACTGCTTGCCCCGCCCCATTGCCATCCCTATGGGTGATTATATATGTGTAGGTATTGGATGTAAGAATTCAAACGTTCAACTTCTTGCACTAACTACAAGCATTAGAGCACTTTAGTTTTCACATTTTCACGTCATATATTAACATTGGTCAAACTACTTTAGCATTTATGATAAAGATCCCATAAATCTACCTATGTCAAGGATTATATATTAGAACCATGGCAATAGTAGTTGTTATTATTTGAATTATTAATTGTAAATTTCATTTGTAGATTTACCTCCATGAATTATTATGAAGTTCCAAGTAACACAGGCACAAGATGCTCAAGAAGACTCAATCGGAGAGAGGGGTTGATGAAGAACGGGAAAGGGAAAAACAGTAAAAAGAACCGGATTCAGCCTCAAAGAGTTGAAATTCGAAGTTTCTTGGAAACTGTAACAAAGAACAGTAATAAATACTGAATTGGGGGTTTATTTTAAAAAATCATCAAAGCTGTAAAACAATAAACATAATATGCCTTATATATGTGACTCAATAACCCTAATTCGACTAGCATAAGTAATCATAATAGGAGTACCCAACTAATCTTAATTGGGATAGGAACACAATCATAAACACCTTATTACCAGATATCCTAAAACCCAAATACATAAATTTAAATTCCCCATAACATAATTAAAACCCTAATTTCTCATTGTAAACCCTAAATCACAAATCATAAAATATTTAAATAATACATAAATTATCAATAATTTCTTCATCCTATTCTGCATCAAGGATTAATGCAATTTAACTTGCATTTCCCTTTGATGGTGACTATAATTTATAAAAGGCCTGTAAGAAGTATTTCAACATGAGAACCCATCTTCTTTTTTCTTCAAGGATACTGAGACAGGAGTGTAAGGATAACTTAGAACCATGGAATGGGTAGCCTTGCTCAGTCTAGCAAGTATTTGAGTGATAAATGGTCAGTTTTAATGATGAAATGCTTACCCTGAATATAAGAATTCCATTCCTTGGTAGCAAGGACAATTCAATAGTGAAGGGGGTGTTGAAATTTGGAAGTGCCAATACCAGAACAGAGGTCATAGCTTCTTTCAGTTTATCAAAAGCAACCTGGGCCTTCTCACTCCACACAAAAGAGTTCCTTTTTAACGATTCAGTTGAGGGCTTCCACAAAATACCATAATTTTTAACAATATGCCTGTAATAGCCAGTGAGGCCTAGAAATCTCCATAGTGATTTTAAAGATATGGGACTTGGCTATTTACTCATGACTTCAATCTTTTTAGGATTAGTTGAGACACCCTCTTTGGACCCAAAAAACCAATCTGAGCCGTTGCAAAACTGCATTTAGAACGCTTGGCATACAACTGGTGTTCTCTTAAGATTTCCAAGGTTTCCCTCAAATGAACTAAATGGGCTGACCATGAAGACTAATATGTCATAAAAAAAAAAATAAAAAATAAAAAATAAAAAAAAAAATAAAAAAGAAAAACAGAACGAATTTTCTCAAATGAATCCAAAATATGTGATTCATTAGACCTTGGAAGGTGGCGGGTGCATTAGTTAAGCCAAAGGGCAGGACAACAAACTCATATAGCCCTTCATGTGTCCTAAGGGCAATCTTAGGAATATCTTGAGGATTGACACGTATTTGGTGGTAACCTGCCTTGAGGTCTAATTTTGAGAAAAAGAAAATGCCCCAAGAAGTTCATCTAGCAATTCCTGAATTACAGGAATAGGGAATTTATTCTGTATTGTTTGCTGATTGAGTTTCCTGTAGTCAACACAGAATTGGCAAGAGCCATCCTTTTTCTTTACTAATACAACAGGTGCAGCAATTGGACTACAGCTAGGCCTAATCACCTCATTATCAAACATTTCTTTTACCAACTTCTCTAGAATATCATTCTGCAAAGGTCCATACTTGTAACGCCTTAAGTTGATTAGTTAGTCAGTTTTAAGATGAATGCAGTGATCAAACTTCTACCAGGTGGCAGTGTCTTAGGATCATCAAAGACATCACTATATTGAGCCAATAATAATCCCGGATCAGGTTGAGAAGTGCAATTCTTCTTCAGAAGTCACTTCTATTCCCTCATCATTTGTGCTTTCTGCATTATCGTTTGGACCAGTAGGGTGTAAAATTGAGACCCTGTGCATTTATGGTCTATCGTATACTTTTCAGGACGCCAGTAGCACAGGCCTTTCTTCCTTTTATCTTCCATCTCCTTCTTGGTCAGTTGTTTGTATGGTTTGGGAAAAGTGTTTGGGTTTTGTGTGCTTGGTTTTAGAAAGATTGGTTTTGGTTAGTGGAAGAACTCATTTTGGAAGGAATGTTAGGTCTAGTTGTGGGTGCTAATGTTTGTTATACTTGGAGTTTGGGTAGGATTCCACTTCCTTCTTGTATAATTATGTTGTAGGTAGATTGGTAAATTGATTTGTTGATCTTTCTGCAGAATTTAACTCAAAAAAAATCTAAACTATTAAAATGGTAATAGTACTGAAAGTAGCTAAAGTTGTGTACACAAGCAACAACAGTGCTATTTAAGATATACTACTAAACTATCAAAACAATATGAAACCTATAGTGAAGTAGAATTGTTTGATATGCTAAAAATGCCAAGACAGGAGCAGAGCAAAATAGTGCTGCTAAAAGTGAACGATAGCATACATAGGCAGAGTTGACTGCTATGGCAATTCTGTCGTTGCATAAAACAAGGGAATTCTTCAAGCCAATGCACTTAGAATCCTCAAAGGAATAGATAGGTGTGTCAATGCTGCTGCTTTCCAGAAACCAGCTCCTGTTACCCTATTATATTAGGCCTTGCACTCTTTCCTGTAGTTGCCAACTCTGTACACGTGATCATAGACGTAAACACATAAATAACCTGTTGGATACCTCGAAGTCCAAACACTTTGTACTTACAAGGAAAAATTAGCTAGTTCAGGCTGAAGAAAGTGCTTATAAAAACTTATAGAGGAACCAAGACAACGTGTGCCTTAATTAATAGGAAGATTCTATGGAGTGCATTTACAAATATGAAGCTGCTTGATAAGCTAAACAGGAAAAAGGCCACTGCTGAATCTCTTAATCTCTCTCAGAAGACAAAACCCTACAATAGACAGTAATTGCCTTACCTATATGAATGGTCTATGAGGACTAAGAACGCTAGCAATGGCACTGTATTAGTTTAGTTCGTCGTCATAAAAAACTTGTGGGGGAGGACAGCAAAAGAATTTTCCATGGGAAAGGACCCCAGATGTTTTTGAACCATCTAGATAGTCGAATTCACAAGAGTGTCATTCTCTTGTTTCTCACCCATCTTGCAAGCTTCCAAATAAAAGCAACAGAAAGCCCAAAAACAATGCAACTGCACAAATAGAAAAAGAACAACTTAAAATCCTAAAGCAAATAAGTCACACCAAAGAAAAAACAAACTCCAATACTAGGTTAGAGAAAACTCATCAACGACTTTCCAAGGAAAACTATTTGTTGGTTAAGGAACAAGGAAATGCCCAATAAGCCACAGCATTAGAGAAAAGGAGAACTAAGAAAGAAAGGGAATCCGAAAGCTAGTGAATTTAGAGCTGCTAAAAGATAGGAGAGAGATGTGCTAGAATAAGTTCTTTGAGAAAGGAGAGAGACCCCGAGTGCCGAAGAGATGATGGCCCTGGAAACATGTTTGGAGGGGACAAAGAAAACACATGGAACTGGGCTTCTAATTATTGGGTTGCAAAGGCCAACGGATATATTTTGAACAAGCAAGACGAATGTGACAGAAAGAAAAAATGAAGGATAATTTTTCTTTTTTTTATGGGAATGGTAACATGGTATCATTTATGCCGTTGAGATTTTTTTAAAGAGATAAATAGTCAATATTTAACTAACATGAGATGGTCATATTAAATAGCAACATGACTAAATCTGAATCCATTCATTAGTGATATTGAATTTAATTCTCTGATCTAAGCCCCAAAAAATAAGAACTCTATGAGTTTCTACCTTTTTCTAAAGTGATTTAAACATACTCCATAAACTTAGTTTACTAATAAAGGCTATAAGAGTGAAACGTTCGGATAATCATATAATTTTAATCAACTTGTATTAAATTTCGCCCACATCTTAATTACCTAATCAGACACTTTTAATTTATCACTTTTTTTTTTAATTTCACTTCTATTTGGTATACAAGGGCAATGAAGGAGAAATCAAACGTTTAAGAAAAGAAACAACAAAGCAATCTGCAAGTTGGACCGAACTCATCTCTGCAGGAGCAAGCTCCTATAAATTTAGGGTGTCATGAATGATGGTCTCCTATTTTTGACAGTAGAATCTAGTTAGTGAATGTTTAGATTAGTTTATTTTATCTTTTTAATATTTTAACTCAAAATTGATTATGTGAATTAAAAGTATATGTTTGGATAAAATATGAAAATAGTTATTAACAAATCTTAATTCACTCTAACAACTTTTTAACATAAGCTCCCCACCCAAATGTTTGATTATGGATTATTTATTGTTTTACTACTACGTACGCCTCCTTTTTACCTAGTTGTCTTTTGATATTTATTATACTACAAAGGTGTTTTATACCATTCTTAGTAATTGAACATTTAAAAGTAATTTCCTTTTTACAATCCAAGCAAAACTAATTATAAAAAATTATTTTTGAACTAATATGCAAATATATATAGATTCTCCAGCAATATATCATTTCATAATCAATTTTACTATAATCATTTAAATTACATAATCTATTATTTATAAACTAATTCATACGATAATGATTTTCTAATTTTCAGTTGTAAGAATGTTGGCACTATGGTTTTTAAATTGAAGCAATTCGTGAAGCATTAAGGACCTGTTTGGATAAATAATTTATTTAAACGTTTATATAATAAGAGCTTATATAAAAGCTCCTAAATATTAAACTCTTTTTAAATTAAGTTATTTAGAATTTGGATGATAATTAAAGAAAGATTTTCAAAATCTACAAGCTCAATTTAAAAGAGTTTAGATAAATAAGTGCATAAGTGTTTATAATTATTGAAATTACAAAAAAAAAAAAAAAAAACATACAAAAACACTTTATGAAAAAATGTGTTTCTATGTATTTTGTATGAAATAACTAACAAGTGATTTTTCATCCTAAATTGCTCACAACAATGAATACGATGTTCATTTAGAATCTCTTACATTCATTTTTTATTTTGAATATTTATGTGGCTTGTATCTTCTTGATATATATTTTTACAATTGCAATAGTATTTTTCTCATTCAATCAACTTTTAATTTGTCCATTACCATTAGTTTTCCCACTTTCATATTTTTTTTCTTATCTTTTTTCTGTAACCCAAGTTTATGGTGCCAAAATACTTCAGGTTGAGGACTTGAAGCCTTAATTTGAAGTAACAGGAAGCAAATAAAAAATAGGAAGAGTAACACACATAGTGGATTTGTTGGTTCAAGGTGGAGGTGGGAGGAAAAAAGTCAGAATGTTGAAAGGCCATTCTAATTTCCAAGTTCTAATATTAAGACTATGAAGCGGTTCCAAAGCACAGGGCACCGACCGATTGAGTTCCTATTCTTAAGAAATGTCATAGTTCCCCTTCTTTCTCTTCTAAGCCATTGTTGATTTGGCATTTTCTTAATTCTTCTTTTACTTTGGTAGTCCTACATTAGAGAATTTCTATTCGATCCTCACCATCTCTGCAAACATCAATGATGCAGAGGTGAGAATCAAATGTCAGAGATGTAGGAACAAATGGCAGTATGCAAGAACTGAAGAAACTGTTGCAGCTTTGCTTCATGTTCCAGAAAGGTAGAGAGATCATCCTCCCTCCTTGGTCAGGGTGTCTTTACCCCGTCTTTTTTCTTTCTGGTTTCTGTTTTGCTGGGCTTCTCCATGTTGTATTCACCAAGAAAAGCCAAAAAAGCCATCCCTCTACATTTAAACGTGACAAATGGGTTAGGATGAGAGTTTCGATTCTCTTTCTCTTGTTCTAGTACCAGAGGCTATGACAAATGAAAAGCACTTGGGTTTTTTTTTTTTTTTATTTCTGTAGGAATATAAAATGGGATTTTAAACTTTTATTAAGGGTGTTTTTGTCCAAAATTATTGTAAAAATGGTTACCACTTAAGCTATTTCCAGCTTTCGCACTCCACTTATTTTAAAAGCTTCAATTTTCAGCTTGTCAAAATAAGCTCAAAATAGCTTATCTAGGTATGATAAACTCTTGTTACAAACTAATACAAACACAAATACAAGTGCTTTTAATAGTAGAGAAGTTCAAATAAGCTGTGTGTAAGGTAAACCAAATAGCGCCTAAGTGTAGTCCAGAAGTAGCTTTTTTTCTATTTTTTCTTTCAAGGAGATTCTTAAGATCTATTGCAAGAGCTGCACTAAGGGCAGTTTGGACGAGCTCAAATTGTTCTACTTCCTGTATTGCCTTGGTAATTTCTTTGAGAATTATGGATTTGTAAACATGATTATATTATTAAGCAGAATCAGAATTTAAAATTTAGAAGCCACAAAGTTGCACAATCTGCTGTAAGATGTCAATTCAGAAGTGTTCCAGATTTCAGCTACATAACTCTTCCTAAAATCAAAGTGTAAAATTCAATTATATAATAACTCTTTAGAGTAAAATACTTTCTCTTTCTTTGTACTTTTACATAATATATACGATTTTCTCCTTTATTTTCAAAATGTAGAGAGACTCCGTAAACTTTGAAAAAAATGTTGTAACTTAGTTTAATCCATTAAATCAATAATTAAAAATAGCCAAATGCAGTAAAAATTGTATAAAATGACAATAATACCCTCAGTTAATAGTTAAATTATAGAAATTAAATTCTTATAGCAATTTTAGTTTGACAGTTAAATTCTAGTTGCCTAATATTTTTTTAAATTGTTCAAGAATTGCTAGAGTTTAATTTCAAAAATTTCACTACTAACAAAAGATATTATGAATATTTTATATCATTTTTGTTAACATTTGACTTAACAGATTAGAAAGAGATGTAATGTATTTTTCAAATTTTAAAAAAGAAATAAGTTTTAAAAATTAGAGAGGAGGGGCTGAAAATATTTTAATCTAACTCTTGCATAATATCCTTTTGTTATCAAACCAAGGAAGAAAGTAACTTTGAGCTGGATTGGTTACTGTCTGTACTCTCTGTCCACTCAAACCAAATAATTGTAGCTGCTGAATCCATGTGCTTCAACAGGCTTTCTTCCAGAGCAGAATCTCTTATTTACAAAAGAAGACAATTTTTCAATTGTCTTCTTCCTTTACATCATTTAATCTAGCAGTAAGATAGGAAGAATAACCCACAGCTTTTTGAAAGAAAATTCTTAAATAGTCAAGAAATTTAGAGTATAAAAGTCATGATCCAATTAAATTATTTTCAAGTTGTTAAAAAATTGTCTTTGAACGTGGGTAAATTGATTAACAAAATATATTTTGACAAACTATTTACTAAAATAGAACACTGTAAAAACNATAACCCACAGCTTTTTGAAAGAAAATTCTTAAATAGTCAAGAAATTTAGAGTATAAAAGTCATGATCTAATTAAATTATTTTCAAGTTGTTAAAAAATTGTCTTTGAACGTGGGTAAATTGATTAACAAAATATATTTTGATAAACTATTTATTAAAATAGAACACTGTAAAAACTATTTATCAAAATTGTGCACTTTTAATTATTTTATTTATGAAATACGGACAAGATAAGTCACGTTATTGTAAAGTAAAGTCACACTACTTCTAAATATTATAACTCTTGGAGTCATACTACTTACAAAATAGTCATCTGCGTGTCTATCAATAATTTAATCAAAATTGTCTCAAATCGATAAATAGTTTACAAACTACCTAAATAGTTTTCAAAACTGTATTTTGTTAGTCAATTTGCTTTGGATGTGGTTAATTATTAGCTTATGAGTTACTCTACAGTGATCACAAATTTTCCTTTTTTAACTCATTTGAAATCCTCAACATCTGGGTTTTGGATCCAAGAATCATACCAAAAGACTTTCCTATACCAAATGTCACCTTCTAGAAAGATTTAGTTGTTAGAAAAATATCATACACGCGCCCCCTGTGTCTCACCAAACACTCAAATCACAAAACGGAAGAGGTTGATTAAACTTGAGCTGCCAAAAAAAAAATATAAATTTTAAGTAAAAACAATAGGTGTAGGTTAAATTAAACCACAATTATGAGAAAACACAAGTGTGAGAATAATAATGTTTCTAACATTGCTTAATTTATTATAGTATATTTCTTAGGGTAAAAATAAAAATATAGTAGATTAAAGGTAAAGTTTTCATTTTTAAACTTAATTTATCAAAGAAAAGTGAAACCACTTCTAGCACTGTGTTTTTAAAAGATAAAGAGAAAGAGACTGAAAGCATAAATAAGATAAATCATAGATCACTAGCTAGCTAGCTACATGATTAATAACACAAAAGACTCTTATCAGAAATTACACAAAGACAAGTGCATGGAACCCAATATTGAAAAGGGTAACATTATTCTCAAAAACACACAAACACAGATCTTAAGTGAAAAGATGACAGATCCATCATCTACCACACAGATTTGAGACCCTTAAAACACTAACTAACAAGGTTTCTTGCAGAAGCATCTGCGACGGAAGCCACGGCAATGTCCATCTGGGAAACCCTCGGTTTGGCAAACAGAAGCACAGTTAGTGTCACTCACACATGTTCCCTTGAAGCGGTGGCTCTGAGAGTCACAGGTTCTTGCTTCTGCAACCATTGGCCCCATCTCTGTTCACAAAAACAATGTTACAAGTAAAGAACAAGAAGGGAAAATAAAACCCTAAAAGAGCATGTTAAAAGAAAAACTATGTCATGAGTTTAACAAGAGAAGACAAACCAGTTGCTACGAGAAGGAGGAGGAGGACAAAAATGGTGGAAACCAAAGGAATAGAGCGAGCCATCTGGGAGTGAATGAGTGGATAGAAAAGAGAGTGAGAAAGTGTTTGGTGTGAAGTGGAGACTGGGTTGGGTGGTCTTAATATAGTGAACTTGGTGTGATTACGATGAGCATGGGATTGCATTAAGTCCAATAAACACGCTTCTAATTGGTTGCACTGAAATTGAATGATCAAGGAAAAAGGTGACCACTCAATACTAGTGCTGGCTTGTCAATACTTGCTTTTTCATTTACCGTGTGAACAATCTCAACCTCAGATTCTCTAAGAAGCATGTGAAACTCAAGGGCTACCGGAGGATTGCCTTTTCCACAAAATAGAATTGCAATTTCAGGAGAATAAATCCGTTGATGAAATTATTAAAATACTATTTTTATGTGGTTATTTTATATTTTTTATCTGTAAGTAAATGATAATTGTATTTGTAATTAAGGAGATTTGAATCACATAAGAGAGTAAAGAGAGTACGCTCTACTCAGCTATAGCTCTTTCTCAAGAGAATAAACATATTATATTTGATTATTCTATTTAGCCTCATACTAAACATGAATCACATTATATCAAATAATAAAGAGAATAACAAGATATTTTACATTACAAATTAAATTATATTTTAGCTATTTTACTCTGTGACAAACTAAAAAGAATTATTTTCATCTACAACAACACTACATAGTCATTCTCCCTAAATATTTGCACTTCCATTCACCAAATTATCTATATTATTATTTTTTTCTTCAAAAGATATCTTAAGTATTAATTTCATTTTGAAATTTTTTTATCAATTAGGCCTTTAAATATCATAATTCTAGTGTAATTTAGTCCTTTTAAAATGTAAACTCAAAATTCAAAAATTACAAAATTAAAAAATAAAAGTTTATAATAAAACTTGAGAATTTGATTGATAAAAAAGTTATTTTAGAGACTAGACTAAAAGTTAAATTATTTTTCAACAACTAAAATGATAGTTTGTTTTTCAATTTCTTTTTTAAAAAAAATAGAAATTCTATNAGAATTTGATTGATAAAAAAGTTATTTTAGAGACTAGACTAAAAGTTAAATTATTTTTCAACAACTAAAATGATAGTTTGTTTTTCAATTTCTTTTTAAAAAAAATGGAGATTCTATGATACCACATGTGTATATTACACTGACATGACAAGCATACATAATTTTTATATTTTATTTAAGATAAAATTAATTTATCTTATTTTCTCAAACAAACTTAAAAATAATTAATTTATACATATATCATTTATACATTAATTATTTTTATATAATATGATATCCAACGAAACCTCTTTAAAAAAAATCTCCGTTAAAAAAAAATTATATTGAATATATAACTAAATTATTGAGTAAATTATACTCACTCCCTTGAGATTTGTCAAATAAAACTTTACCCTATTTTTGACTCGGAAGTACACTCTACCGCATTTGTCAAAAAGAGGCACTCTCTCTTTGCTATCCACATGTCACTGAAGTGACTAACTCTATGAGTATCCACAGTTAGGCATATGTCAAAATAATTGAAAAAGTCATTTTCATTCATCAACCCATAATTAAACAATGGCCAAATGGATAATGCTTAATAGTGACGTTGGGAGCTCCAGCTTTAAGGAAAAAGATGACCGACACTATATTTCATCTTATCCATTCAAATCTTGATACGTGTACGGTGTATATGTGGTTAAAAATAAAGTTATTTGGTTTAAATTATATAAAAAGACATTTTTGTCAATCAATCCATAGTTAAATTAAGGTCAAATGAACTATTATGTATGCATTTTTGGATGTCGTTACTCTTAATAGTCAATTGAGGTATATAGTATAATTTTAGCCCAAAAATGGAGTGAAGTGTTATTTCAACAAACTTCAAAAGAGATAATTATAATTCCCTAAAAAAATATATAATTACAATTTATCCTGAATTTTTTGGTTTAAATTATATAAAAAGACATTTTTGTCAATCAATCCATAGTTAAATTAAGGTCAAATGAAATATTTATATGCATTTTTGGATGTTGTTAGTCTTAATAGTCAAATGAGGTATATGGTATAATTTTAGCCCAAAAATGGAGTGAAGTGTTATTTCAACAAACTTCAAAAGAGATAATTATAATTCCCTAAAAATATATATAATTATAATTTATCCTGAATTTTTTGGTTTAAATTATATAAAAAGACATTTTTGTCAATCAATCCATAGTTAAATTAAGGTCAAATGAAATATTATGTATGCATTTTTGGATGTTGTTAGTCTTAATAGTCAATTGAGGTATATAGTATAATTTTAGCCCAAAAATGGAGTGCAGTGTTATTTCAACAAACTTCAAAAGAGATAATTATAATTCCCTAAAAATATATATAATTATAATTTATCCTGAATTTTTTGGTTTAAATTATATAAAAAGACATTTTTGTCAATCAATCCATAGTTAAATTAAGGTCAAATGAAATATTATGTATGCATTTTTGGATGTTGTTAGTCTTAATAGTCAATTGAGGTATATAGTATAATTTTAGCCCAAAAATGGAGTGAAGTATTATTTCAACAAACTTCAAAAGAGATAATTATAATTCCCTAAAAAAAAATAGATAATTATAATTTATCATGAATTATTTTTAAGCTTTTGAAAATTTGGCTGCCGAAATTATTTTTCTTTTGTGACCAAAAAAATTTAGGAGACATGCAATAAAACAATATAAATAAAGTTCATTTAGAAAACATAAAAAATGAAAAGATTAAGAACAGTACTATTCATGACTATAAGGAACCTGAATTCATTGTAATATTCATAGCATCTTCCAAAAAGTTTAAAAGCATAAACAAGATAAAGCATAAACATTCATGAGTATAAGGTTACATTACTCACTGTTCACCCATAGACAAGGAAAGAAACCCAACATACAAAGAGTAACTTTATTCTTAAACACACATAGAACTTTAGTGGAATGATGACAGATTCATCATGACCAACACACAGATTTTGCACTCTTTAAGCTAACAATGTTTGGTGCAGAAGCATCGGCGGCGGAAGCCACGGCAATGCCCCCCGGGGAAACCCTCTGTTTGGCAAACAGCAGCACAGTTAGAACTTCTCACACATATTCCGTTGAAACGGTGGCTCTGACTCTCACATGTCCTTGCTTCTGCCACCATTGGTCCCATCTCTGCTCACAAGAATCCAAATTAAAGAACAACAAAGTGAAGATAATTAATATAACATCTTATCATGTTAAAATCAAAACAAACTATGGCATAGGCAAAATTTTAGAGTCTGTTTGTTACGCCTGTTTCTTATCCAACAAATGAACTGGGCATTTTCAACAATTACGGTGGGAGAAGCAGAAATTGAACAAAAAAAAAATTGCAACTAAAAGCCATGATGTCAAGGTGGCTGCTGCAACAATAATATTATAATCATAATTATAGTTATAGTTATAGGCAGCAATTTAAAAATATGACATAAGAGAACAAAAACGTGAAGATAATATAATCTATTACATCTTACATCGAGTTAAAAGCAAACCAAATTATGTGTATAAGCATTGATTGTGGAAGCTACCACAAGAGCAATATTATTTGCAATTTAAAACTATGATATAACAGAAAAACATACCAGTGGCAACAAGAAGGAGAAGGAGGACAAAAATGGTGGAAATCAAAGGTGTAGAGCGAGCCATGTCTAGAAGTGAGAAGAGTGAAAGAAGGGAGTGAACCAGAGCTTGATGCAAATGGAGATATACTTTGGTGGTCTTAAGTAGTGCAAATTGATGTGATTATAAGTTAAATAGTAANATTTTTCGTAACATCAAAAATAATAATTAAAATAACTAATTTAACGGATATAATGATTATTTAAAAATTAAAATGATATTTAAAATAAATTAATGATTTAAATAATATTTAACTAATAATTTAAAAAAAAAATATCTTCAACTCTAAGATAAACATGTTATATTATAAAGTAGAGTAATCAAATCTTTGAGATTTATTGCTTTAGAATGATCCAGAAAAAAGTGACTGATCACTAGTGGTGGCTTGTCAAAGTAGCTTTTTTGATTTTATTGTATTATATTTTTGGCAAAACAAAGTGTGTTATTGTATTTTTTATCTGTCTTTCAGCTTTTATCTTTTTCTTTGTTCACATTTTATGACAATTGCAGGCCCACCGATCTGTATACACGTACAAGTTTCTTTTCTGGCATGCGTTCATAGCTTTTTCAAACTTTTTTTTTTTTCTTTCTGTGGATCGTAACAACCTCTTACTAAGTTTTGCGATCCTACCTAACGAGTAATTCGATTAATTGTGAGTTTTTATATATTATTTTAATTTATATTATATCACATCAGTACAATTGCTGTAAGTTGAGTTACATTTATCCACTTAATTTTCTTTTTTATATAGTTCAAAGTAATTTTATTTAGTAAAAAGAAAAATTTTGAACATTTTGTTAGAATTCAAATGTAGTTGTTAAAAAAAAATAAAGTGATAAAAATCACATTTATTTAGAGATGTTTTTTTTTATATATTTTTAGTATTTAGGTAATATGTTATACTATATGAAAATAGTCAATATGTGAATGATATATGTACAAATTAACTGTTTTTAAGTTTGTTTGAGAAAATAAGATAAACTATATTTATATCTAATAAAATATAAAAATTTCTTATATTTGACACATTAGTATAATATGGCATACTCATATGATATCATAAAATTCCAGTTTATTTAATAGTAGTTTTAAGTTCACATTATTTTGGAAGTAATTATGAGAACAAAATAGCTATCTAACATTTTCTTATAGTTTAGATCTGGTTTTAACAAAATCTAAATTGTATATCAATTGTGTTACTATGATCAAGGATAGAGCTAGCAATTTTTTCTAGGGGGCAAGAGGCAAGACTAAAAGATATCAAAAAAGATAACAAAAAAAAACTGGTTACAAAACTAATCCCTTAAGATCAGACTACAAATTGTAATCTTGTCTAATCACTTAAAGGGAGGTAGGATAATTTGTGCAATTTGTAATATTTTTAAGGGTTAAATATAAAACAATCTAAGATTTTAGGGGGCCAGATGAACTTATTTTTAAGTTTTATTACTAAATATAGAATTTTCAAAAGTTTAAGGCAGCAAAAGAAAATTCTTGCATGNGGCCAGATGAACTTATTTTTAAGTTTTATTACTAAATATAGAATTTTCAAAAGTTCAGTCCATTTTTTACAAGAAACTTTAATCAAAATTTTAGTAAAACTAGTTAAATTCCAATTTTATTATATTTGCACAATGTGTAGCTTAAGAGTGATATGTTTAAGTAACATTATCCCCACACTAAACTTGTTAAGAGAAATAACATTTGCCTAACTAGTGTGAGGTCTTAATTGCAAAATTAAATCGAAGTGATTTCATGTGATTCAAAATAATTAAACATTAGCTAAAGTGTTCATGAATTGAATCATAAAAAATAATTATTTTGCATAAATTTTATCTTATAACTTTTAATTTATGTCATTTTTATAGATAGGACTTCCATGCAACAACTGACAGGTGACACTTGGCAAAAAATAATTGGATGACTGAATTGCTGACTTTCACATCTAACTGGCTGGTACCATTTTCCTTGTAATTGCATTTAAGACATAAAACACTATGTTATTCTAAAATATGCCATGTACTTTGATTAATTACAATCAAATGCCCCACAATTCATTTAAGAACAAAATGAAAGAGAGAACTGCGTGATTTGTGGCTTGAAGACAAAGGTGGGTGGTGAAGAAATATTGCTGTTTTACACATAGAATCCCGCATTAATTCCCACAGATCTTACAAGAAAAAAAAGTAGTTTTTCAACGAAAAATTCCAGTCGAGCAAAATACCGTTAGAATTTTTAAAAATAATTTTAACGGTATTTTCTGTTTGAATTTTTTTTATCAAAAACAAATTCCAATGATAAAATACCATTGAAATTTTACAATTCCAACTACCATTTTTTCAACAACCTAAATTTCGTTAAATTTTTTGTTGAAACTCAAAATTCCAATAAAAAAATTCTGTTGGAATCCTATAAAATTCTTGTAGTGATATATATATTTTGCTTCTATACCTGCTTTGTTCATTTCTTGTAAATTTTGAACACAAAGCAAGAAGCATCAAATAAACATGGGTGGATGAACTTATCATACCCCCTGCTAAAACCAGATAATCTTACAATACCCGTCTGGGTTTTAATTGCTACAACAACTAAAATTACATATGATCATTTTGTCGGTGAGATTAAACTCTGCATTTGTTTCAGCTACATCATTTGATGGATGAAGTCCAAATATTAGTTCTATCATCTCGACTACAAAGAATTCCAAAAAAAAAAAAATAGAATATTCCCATCATGACAAAGGAAGCAAATCAGTAAAAACAAGAAGAGGCATATTACATCAAGATAATATCTGTTTGTCCCAAGACAGTAATGGCGTAACACAACACGTCTCACGTCTGAACAACGCACACAAGAAAGCAATGTGAAAGATATAGAGGGGACCCATAACAAAAGAAATGGACAAAAGGGTCACTGTATTTGTGTCGCAAGATGGTGAAATTTGAAACGAACGTTATCGTGTCTGAGGACTCTGGACAAGGCCAGGCGTGGATGGAGACAAATGAAGCCCATGCCAACCACTTATTTCTATACTCATTTCATTTTAGGATAAACTATTACTTTAGAAAATATATAAGCACATTGTATAATTAATCTTCCACCACTCATTTTAAAAGATTTAAATCTTTAATAAAGTTAATCTTAGAATTTGGCTTGGTGGTAAATATGTCATAAGTTTGTCTAAGATAACCAAGAGATTTGAATCTTAGGACTAATACCCTAGAGAATTTTTTCTCTAAATGTATCACATTGATGTGTGAGGTACGCTCTTAAGATCACCTGAGGAATGACTTAATTTGGGTGTGCAAAAGTTGACATGAGAATACCCTTACCGTTAAAACCAACTAAAAAAAATCATTAATGATGTTGAGATTCTAAGTTGAGTAAGCATACATTTGCGTCTCCGAAAAATTTAAGATTTAACAAAATAATTCTTGAAAGAACACTAACTACAATCAAACTAAAAAATTTAGCTTTATTTGTCTAATGATAAAAAATAAAAATAAAAAGTATTGTTTTAGTATTTGAAAAATATCTCAAATATCAAAAAGATAAATTGAATCTTAATCAATAACAATCAAAGATCTAATTCATATGTAACAAAAAAACAGATCTAATTCATAAAAAAAGTCTTTAGGAAATTTATTGAAAATCATGGTATTTTTTAAGGATGAAAATGGCAGTTCAGTAGTGAATTACTCATACATCATTTTCTCCACATCCAATATGAAGCGTTTATTAAATTATATAGGTATAACAATAGTATTAAAAAAATTAATGTAAGAGTATCACTACTCTATTTTTACAACTTATTCTTATAAAGAAAATGATTCTCTTATACTATTTTACATTTGCTTGAGGTGTGTAGTTAAAATTTGACAAAAAAATAAGTTTGAATGGGTTTATCAAATTAGACAGTATAATTATACATTTATAAGAATATAATAATGTAGAAAAATAGTATGATAGTATCACTATTTGTCCAACGAAATATTTTGTGGTTGAGTGGTACTGAGATCATCCTCAATGTTTATAGATTTTATGTTCAAACTTAGAGT
>QAOA01008085.1:25826-72345 GCA_003255065.1 Cercis canadensis | reverse complement strand
ATTCAAAATAATTAAACATTAGCTAAGGTGTTCATGAATTGAATCATAAAAAATAATTATTTTGCATAAATTTTATCTTATAACTTTTAATTTATGTCATTTTTATAGATAGGACTTCCATGCAACAACTGACAGGTGACACTTGGCAAAAAATAATTGGATGACTGAATTGCTGACTTTCACCTCTAACTGGCTGGTACCATTTTCCTTGTAATTGCATTTAAGACATAAAACACTATGTTATTCTAAAATATGCCATGTACTTTGATTAATTACAATCAAATGCCCCACAATTCATTTCAGAACAAAATGAAAGAGAGAACTGCGTGATTGTGGCTTGAATATAAAGGTGGGTGGTGAAGAAATATTGCTGTTTTACACATAGAATCCCGCATTAATTCCCACAGATCTTACAAGAAAAAAAGCAATTTTTCAACCAAAAATTCCAACAGAACAAAATACTACTAAAATTTTTAAAAATAATTTTAATGGTATTTTTCGTTTGAATTTTTTTTATCAAAAACAAATTTCAACGATAAAATATCGTTGAAATTTTACAATTCTAACGACCGTTTTTTAATAATTTAAATTCTATTAAAATTTTTATTAAAACTCAAAATTTCAACGGAATTTTATAAAATTTCAATAAAAAAATTCGGTTGAAATCTTACAAAATTCTTGTGGTGATATATATATATATTGCTTCTATACCTGCTTTGTTCATTTCTTGTAAATTTTGAACACAAAGCAAGAAGCATAAAATAAACATGGCTGGATGAACTTATCATACCCCTGCTAAAACCAGATAATCTTACAATACCCGTCTGGGTTTTAATTGCTACAACAACTAAAATTACATAATGATCATTTTGTCGGTGAAATTAAACTCTGCATTTGTTTCAGCTACATCATTTGATGGATGAAGTCCAAATATTAGTTCTATCATCTCGACTACAAAGGATTCCAAAAAAAAAAATAGAATATTCCCATCATGACAAAGGAAGCAAATCAGTAAAAACAAGAAGAGGCATATTACATCAAGATAGTATCTGTTTGTCCCAAGACAGTAATGGCGTAACACAACACGTCTCACGTCTGAACAACGCACACAAGAAAGCAATGTGAAAGATATAGAGGGGACCCATAACAAAAGAAATGGACAAAAGGGTCACTGTATTTGTGTCGCAAGATGGTGAAATTTGAAACGAACGTTATCGTGTCTGAGGACTCTGGACAAGGCCAGGCGTGGATGGAGACAAATGAAGCCCATGCCAACCACTTATTTCTATACTCATTTCATTTTAGGATAAACTATTACTTTAGAAAATATATAAGCACATTGTATAATTAATCTTCCACCACTCATTTTAAAAGATTTAAATCTTTAATAAAGTTAATCTTAGAATTTGGCCTGATAGTAAAGATGTCATAAGTTTGTCTAAGATAACCAAGATATTTGAATCTTAGGACTAATACCCTAGAGAATTTTTTCTCTAAATGTATCACATTGATGTGTGAGGTACGCTCTTAAGATCACCTGAGGAATGACTTAATTTCGGTGTGCAAAAGTTGACATGAGAATACCCTTACCGTTAAAACCAACCAAAAAAAAATCATTAATAATGTTGAGATTCTAAGTTGAGTAAGCATACATTTGCGTCTCCGAAAAATTTAAGATTTAACAAAATAATTCTTGAAAGAACACTAACTACAATCAAACTAAAAAATTTAGCTTTATTTGTCTAATGATAAAAAATAAAAATAAAAAGTATTGTTTTAGTATTTGAAAAATATCTCAAATATCAAAAAGATAAATTGAATCTTAATCAATAACAATCAAAGATCTAATTCATATGTAACAAAAAAACATATCTAATTCATAAAAAAGTCTTTAGGAAATTTATTGAAAATCATGGTATTTTTTAAGGATGAAAATGGCAGTTCAGTAGTGAATTACTCATACATCATTTTCTCCACATCCAATATGAAGCGTTTATTAAATTATATAGGTATAACAATAGTATTAAAAAAATTAATGTAAGAGTATCACTACTCTATTTTTACAACTTATTCTTATAAAGAAAATGATTCTCTTATACTATTTTACATTTGCTTGAGGTGTGTAGTTAAAATTTGACAAAAAAATAAGTTTGAATGGGTTTATCAAATTAGACAGTATAATTATACATTTATAAGAATATAATAATGTAGAAAAATAGTATGATAGTATCACTATTTGTCCAACGAAATATTTTGTGGTTGAGTGGTACTGAGATCATCCTCAATGTTTATAGATTTTATGTTCAAACTTAGAGTAGTAATCAAAAATACCAAAAAACAAAATATCACTACTCATCCTATAATGGTAAAGAATTGTGTGTTACAATGTCCCAAGGATCATTTTACATACATGTAATTGCAAAACACTTTATATTATTTACCCATACTAACCTAAATAATAAGTAGACCATACTCACTCACTTCAACTTTTCTCAGATTCTCCCTACACCTCTTATTTACACCTCTAGACTATGCCTGCAGACATTTTTGTTTTGTTCCTGTTTTTTTTTTTTCTGGTGCAAAAAACGTATATTAAGTGACAGAATCAGAGTTTTACAGTACAATGATTAGAAGGTAGGAAAATTCCAGAAAATCAATGATCTGGAAAAGTGATTATTCATCATTCATCCTATTTCAGTGAAAGGCGTTCACACAGCTTTTATATGTAACCTTTCATTAAAGGAGAGACTAAAGGAGTCAACATTGCCACTTGGGATGTTAACGTGTGATTTGTCTCGAAAACTATACTATAGAAATATATAATTATTGTGTTTTTGTAAGATTTTCAAGATCAAGATCAAGCTAACTGAATCAATCTTTTCATACCAAACGACCTATGGTTGATCAGTGATACTAAAATCATTTTCATGACTTGTGAATTTTGTATTCAAATCATCTGAGGATAGTTACTATAGTGAATTTCAACAGAGAACCCCTCCTTCTAAGGTCAATAGTTTGGATTTCCAGTCATGAAGCTTAAAGTTAAGCTTATCAATAAGAAAATGAAAGGTGTTTTTGGAATTCTTAGCTAAATTTTAAAAGAAACTCCTACGTAGTTGTCTAGGTGGACTGTGTGTACTCCAGCCCAAAAATGATAGAAATTTGTGTCAAGGGAAGTATTATGTAAGAAAAATATTTTTAGATATAGTAGCATTTACCTTTAGTCTAGAGATTTGATGGAGTTTCTCCAAAATGTAATTTTTTTTTTTTTTCTTGCAGCATCATCTGTTGTAAATTAGTGAAGGGACTGTCACAAAACTAACAACATATGAAGTGACTTCTCAAGTATTATTATTTTTTTCTTTTGCCGACACATTGTTTAGCTGGAAATATGAAGAGAAATGAATTTAAACTTAGAACATCAAAGTTTTGTGAAAAATTCTTGAACCAGTTGTCATATACTTGTACCTATAGACTTCTAAATTGACTATTAATTTACTCTTAGCATTAATTATAGATCCATTAAAATGTCTAAGACTTTCTAGATTCCAATAATTGAAGCTTAGTTATTCCAAAAGAGCTTGGTCGAGATAATTCAAATTACATTCATTTTCAGCATATCAGCATCTGAAAATTGGATAATGTCATATGAAAAGATGTGAGACAAGGAAGGACCATTTGGGAGATATTTACAGGTTTCCATTAGCCTCCAGTCACTGATTCATGAATCATGAGCCCAAGGTATTGAAAAGAAAGGAAGAAAACTTTAGGTTCAAAACAATGGCTCACACCTCTTTAGAGCAAGAAAGATAGCATTTTGCCACTACATTAAGTAAACTGAAATTTTTGGAGAGGACACAAATTGCAAGATAAGGTTAATCCACATATCTTGAAAACTAAAATGATGAATGACAATTTTCATCATCATTACACCTCCTTTTCCTTTTAATTTTGGATGGTATGTGTCGTTGTCAGAGTTCAGTGAGGTCAGCAACTTGCAAAAAGAGAGAGGGACGATCAGGGAGAGGCTAGAGTCGAAGCTCTGACGTCACCTCCTACGCTCAAGTTAGCTTGGTCTCAAGGAGAAAAGGAGAGGAACCGAGAGAAGAGAAGCTCAAAGAAGAGAAGGGCCCGAGAGCTTAAGATATATAAATGAGAGTATATACCTTAACAGAGATATTTTGATCTTTTTATTGTAGCAAGGGCAATTTAGTCCTTTTACTGTAGTAAGGGGTAATAAGTTTACTATGTATTATCAGTATGAAATATTTCTTTAGCAAGAACAATGTTATAAGAAAGCATTTCTTTGAGGGACATAAACCATTTGGAATGAGGACATTTAAAGTTTGATTCAGGAAATGGGGCAAGTAACAAGTGGTTATAAAAAAATGAAGAATGGTTCTACAAAAAGCCCTTTTACCACATTCCAATTTCTTTTTCATGAGGCTTTCCTTCCATTTATTTGTTGCTATACTGGCTAGCCATTCTTTAAGGTTTAACTAAAAGTTACTCCAAAATGTAGTGCTTTGTTTTCTACAGCCTAATATTTTGCTTCCATGATCATGTAAGGGGTAGTGTAGATACTATGTTGGGCCCTAGGCCCAATATATACAACCGAATAGAAAAACTACCAAAGTGCATTTCAGGCCCAAGTCTATAAACCTGCCTAATATTATCCACAAAAGGTCATTAGCGAAAAAAAAAAAAATCACCAACAAAAGGTAAAAGGAACTACTCCCTAGTTTTCTCTCTCGTAGACGTTGAACACTTGAGCTATCATAACCATCATGTAATTGCAATTGTCAAAGCCTGTTCATATTCCATGACACTCATCCTCTTTAAATTTTTGATTAATTTGGGTTGTAAATAGCACAAGCATCCAAGGTTTTCATAGTATCTCACCAATTCTTTATGTCCTTCCATTTCTTGCAAATATTATTTTTTTGGTACGATTGGTTATAATTTTGAGTTCAAACACAGAATCACAAACCCTAAAGACGATGTCGGTATCACTTGACTATAAGCCGTTCAATTTTCTAGCAAATATTATGTATAAACCAAATATCCAATGATTCCCATCAATTCTTTACCTATTGATCTCTTTGAAAAGCACAAACTTTAGTTGAGCCTTCTCGCTTATCATTATTGTTCCCCATCTTGATATTTTTAGAACACAATTCAAGTAGTCAAATTAGTTTCGTTCTCTACTTCTACTTCTCATTCGGGTGCTGAAATCCTAGTTGAGAGCATTGATGATTGGTCATAGTTCATCTTATAGGCTTCGGGAGAATTAGAAAGATACACATAAAATGTAAATGGTCAATAATTGGAAGAAAGAAAAGAGAAGGTGGGATAAAAATCCCTAAAAGGATTAATTTTTTTTAATGTCATTAAATAGACATAACTAAAATTTTTAATTAGAGATATAAAAAAAATAAGATTTGAACCTAATTAAGATCTAGATCTTTTTGGATGATTCCTTGACTAGTTGTACTGCGGGGCTTGTTTTGAGAAATGTGTATATAAGGTTAATTATGTTTTAAGGGAAGAAATGCTTAACAAATCACTATCTATACTTAAAGAAAAGTCATTTCTCTGCGAATAAAATTATCTATGGACATTATATGCGTTCTCTCCTTTCTAATGCTTTTTTTTTTCTTTCTTCCCATGTCTAATTTTTTCGATTTCTCGTATTCCTCTCTTAGCTGCCCGTGTATTGTACGAATTTGTAACTTGTGTTTCTTAAAATGTGTGACATGTGGTATGATAGTTGCACGTGTTGCAAAGGTAGTTGGGATGCGGTGGTTTGATAAAAGAATGACACATAATTAACACTTGTTAGTTTGTAAGGACGAGTGAGTCCAGTTGTTCATTGTGACGATACCAAAAATATTATATATGCCCAACACCCTAAAAACCTCAAAGATGTTTTGTCATTCATAATAATATAGACAAGAATACATTTAGAAATATTTGATTTAATAAAAATAATCTGATTATTATTTTTGAATTTTTATATTCAAGAAAATAAGTTCCTCTATTTAAAAGTGGAGAACAATTTTCTTTTCTTGAGAGGGTTGTAATTATTGATTAACAAACATATTCCTTTTTGTTTTTTTTACATGAAAAATGAAAATATTTCATGAAAAATGTTCTCAATTTCTTTTTGTGTTAAACAGAGAGAGTGCAAAAAATATTTTCTTAAAAATTTATTTTCCATATAAATTATTATTTTTTGAACTTTAGAGAAAATAAAAGTGCATTAAACCTGAATTTTTTTGTGTAGTAATTACTTTTAACATTTATTTATTTCTTTACATAATTTTTTTTCCCTACCTATCATTATTTTAATCTTACTTAAATGTCTCGCAAACTATGTGTCCAATACTAATTTTTCTTTTATCATATGACACTAATTAGTTTTTCATTAAATAATGTTATTTCTTTCGATAGATCTTTTTNTTTTTTTTTTTTTTTTTTATATGTTTCTACCGATAGATCTTGATGACTTTAAATAACAAATCAATATACATGTTAAATATATTAACTGAAGAAGTGATTCTGGAATAAAATTCAAAGTCTAATTATTTTGATAATGCATATAAAAGAAAATTATTTTGATAATGGTGTTGTGGATATTTATGTGGTGCATATAATTCATTATCACAATTTGATAATACAAGATTCTCACAAGTACCAAGTCAACATAACTATAATTGGCATAAACATCATAGTACCTTTCAAGGTTAATTTTAAGGTTGCGTGCTATGCTACCCTTCTAAGTGGGGTAGCATTATCCACTCCCCTAATTGATAATTTTGGTTGGATTCACATTATTATAAAAAATTTAAAAAATTGAATTATCCAATTTATACCCAAACAATTAATACATTGTAAATTACATAAACATCACAACATAAGAAAAAATGCAAGAAAAAGAAAATTAAAATAATAATGTAAAATATTAATTTTTTTTGACACAGTTAAACTTAAATTCTATCAATTATTTTAAATTTGACCTATATTAGATAACTCAATTTTTTAAAATTTTCACAGTAACATTAAATTGACGTCTTAGGTTCTATCAAAACTCCCTCAATTAAGTGAATAATGCTTAAGTGAAGTGTAACTTAGTAGTCCTAATAATCCCAATTATAATGAGTAAACCTACGTTTACATCTCTAAAAGATTCAAAATTTAACAAAATAGTTCTTGAAAGAACACTAATTATAAAATAGTCTTCAAAAAAATTAATATGCATAACAAAATAATCTTTAAAAGATTCAAAATTTAACAAATATTAAACTATTTTATTATGTATATCAGTTTTTTCGATGACTATTTTGTAGTTAATATTTTTTTAATAATTATTTTGTTAAATCTTAAATCTTTTAAGAACGCAAATATTAATTTACTTCAATTATAATATATATGATATATTTCTCTCTCTAGAAACATCGTATAATAGAATCAATATGACATAGACTCTATATATATACTACAAACACTCTCTCTTCCTCTTCTTTTGAGAGAGCACGAAGGAAACTAATTTGATCGTGGAAGGGACATCACCCCACTCTAACAATAGCATTGTAAAGTGTTAGGGTTGGTTCCAAACTCTCCATTCCCCTTCCACCTTCCACCTTTAATTAAAGAAACTCTCAAACCTAAGTTTTGTTAACATGTACTTAAAAATATTATCTCAAATAAAATATATTAATATACGTAGAATTAAATAGTATTACTCATACAGAAAAAAAAAATAGTATTACTCATACTATTTTAATATTTTTCATTTTCTTTCTTTCCTTTTATTTTACGGAGATTCTATGATACTACGTAAGTATGCCATACTACACTGAAGTGACAATCATACATAATTTTTATATTTTATTATATATAAAATATAATTTATTTAATTTTTTAAACAAACCTAAAAATAGTTAATTTGTACACATGTCATTCATTTATTGGTTATTTCTATATAGTATGACATATTACATAAATATTAAAAGTACCTAAGAAACCTCATTTATTTTATTACTTTTTTCCTAAGCTAAAAACCATAATTATGTTTTTTTTAAGCTTTTTTTTTTCCCCTCTTTATCTCCCCTTATTAAGGAAACTAGAAAGTACTAGAGTAATTAGTCGGTGGAAGCCGAAACAGTAAACAGTTTAGTCTCCTAGTTCGTTCATGTTTCCCTGATATTTTCCATGTTCCCCTTCACCCTTTGGGGAAGGAAACCCTAGGTGTGGAAATCACTGTTCTATTTCAGCTTCGAAGATTGATTTGATAGCACTGTGAGGATTCCGATTCGGTGAGGAAGATGGAGGAAGTGTTGTCCCCAAATGACCAACTGAGCATGGTCTCCTCCTTCCTAGAGATCGCTGAGGGGCAAACCGCCGATACGGCCAGACAGTTCTTGCAGGTCCATATTTTTCCCAAAGTTTAAAACTTTACTTGATTTTTACTCAGAATTTGAAATGATGCATGATCAGTGGCCAAATCTGTGACTAAAGTTACCGATTTTGTTGATTGGGATGATAATAAAGGAATGGGTATGCTGGGAATCTTTTATTTAGTGTTTTCTTACACGGGCAATGTTGTTAATTCCATTGTAGAGTTGAGTAATTAGTGATGAAAATGAGGTACATTTGTCTTGCATTGACATATTTTGAGGTCACATTTCACAATCAGTTTATTACAGCTGCATTTTCTGGGAATTTCCGTGGGATGTTTCATTTTTTAGTTAATGGACACGCCCCCAGACTTGCATGTTTGGAAACAAGCTGATTTGAATATCTATGTAATAAAGGTTTTTGTTTTTTTGGTTGGGTGCGTGTGCGTATGTGTGTTCTGGGTGAGGCTGAAAATGGGGTATATTTCTTTCCCACCTGGATGAATTTTCAGAAAAGATGGTTCTTTGAAGTGATGAATTTCAAGATAGAATAGAGAGGAGTAAATTTGGAAAACAAGTGTGAAGGAAAACATAGATATAATGAGAGACAAAGAGAGTAAAGTTACTTGAAATGCATTAATATTAAAGTTTGAAGCTTTTATGTCTTAAACCTTGGACGCGAAAATTATTATCATGTTGAATTCCATGGAATGTTGTGTTGACAGGCTACAAGTTGGAGACTTGAGGACGCCGTTCAGCTGTTCTTGATTAATAATGAAGGTGGGGCGGTACCACTACCAGCATCATCTCACAACCGGCCTGCAGAAAATGTTGACCCCTGGCCTCAACCTTCAAGGTAATGTAGGCATCAGCTATTACTTTTGATATTTCAAGTCAGTAATCATTTGTTTTTTTTTTTGCTTTTTACATTTATTCTGTTTATTTCATCAATTAACTCAGTGAGCTGGGAAAGGATGCCGCAAATGAAAGTAGCAGTCACAATGATGGAGATGATGTACGCCCTCCTTTACCTGTTATAAGGGAAACTCTTTATGATGATGCAATGCTGTATGGGTATGTTTTACTTTTATTTTATTCATTGGTCTTTTCAGAAATTGAAGCTTTCTCTACTAATTAAGATGCAATTTGGGTGCTTTTCATTATTCTTTGCATCTTGATGTAATTTATTATATCTTAACTGCTGCATAGCTTTGGTTCAGCTACTACGCTTCCTTTCTAATGACTCTCTGTCTATCTCTTATGTGATGCTGTATGGACCATTTTTTTCAATATCTCTTCAAAGTTACTTTTCTTATGCGCTTGAGTGCATGTTTGGGTACAAACCCGATTCGTCCATAATCAATTCTGTATTACTGCACAAATCATTGCTTCGTAAAGCACACTCCATTATTTTGTGAAGCAACTTCATATAGCTTTTTAAAAAATCAATGCTCTCCTCACAAATTCTTTTCTCTGTTTAATTCTTCCATCATCAACTCCATCTCTCTAATCTTGGAGAAGCTAATGCAAACACAACCTAAGTAAAGAACGCTATGGTTTCTGATTATTTCATTTTTTTCTTCCTTTATTTTTGACTTGTGAGAGGAAAATTATATGTATATACATGTTAGGAAAATAGGAGATAGTGATTAGGAACCTTCATTTTAATTCTTGTGGAATACTGTTTTGAGTTAACTCTGATAAGCACTATCTTTCCCTTCAGTGTTTTCAAATGTTTGAGTTGTCCACCTAGGCATTTGGACAAGGCGCTTCGCCAGCCCACTTGCTGAGGTGTCTCAGTTCAAAGAGGCAGGGCTGATGCACCCACCTTTATCTGAGGTGGGATGACATGAGGCAGCCTGAGGCTCTTTCAATTTTGGCATAAAGACCTACTTATCCTAAAGATTTCTTCCTTTTTCACTTTTCTTTGCATGGACTGCTTGGACGGCCTTGTCTGCTACCAGACCAGTGGCTGCTGTCGCTGGCAGATGGCTGGCCAATCTTTGTGCTCTGATTTCTCAGTTGCCTGAATGCTCTGTATTTTCTGGGTCCAAAATGGAGATGGCAGAGGGCTGACTTTATGCATTTAAGACTTGGATTTAGAAAAAAAGCTATGACTTTGATGTTAAATAAATTCAGAAATAAATTATGCATTTATATACCATAATTGAAGTAAAGTAGGTCGATGATTATAACTTCAAATTAAGATTAGCCAATCAATATTTAAATTATTACTGGGAAATGGGCGATTGAGAAGGAAAGCAGAATTAGCAGAACAGCAAGTTGAGAAAGGAATAAATCAATTAATAGGAAAATCAAATTTGAGAATCAAACATATAAGGATTTTGAGAACTTCAAAATTAGAGAAGGCTTCTTTATAACAATGAGAACACTATTAGAGAGTCAAAAAATATATATTTTTTATTCTTTTTAAAATGGCCGCCTCACTTCAACCAGGCACCCACCTTGCCTTACTGCCTCGCCACCTGGTCCTTTTGGGGTCCTTGGCACCTCAAGCAGCCTTACGAAAGGGGACTCAAGTGATGCATACATGGTTGAAGGGATTAGACTCGAGTGATGTCTTGTTTCTGGTGATGACTCGCTAAGAAGCATAATGCAGATAATTTTTATTAATTGGAATGTTAAGTATGCATATCTGAAATCCTATGAACTTGAGGCCTTTATCTTAATGGTCCCACAATGTTATTTACCATTTTCGTGCATATCACATCTTGGTTTGTTATTACATATATCTGGTGTCCATATCTATGTTTCATTGGTTCTTTTCATAGATAACTGTATAGAGAGAAACTTTAAATGAGAGTCTACTAATTCTTTATTTGTGAATTGTTCAGATGTTTATTTTTTCTTTTATTCCCCCTTTCCCTATGTTCCTCTAGCTTTTTTTTCACTTTTTCTCATATGCCTTTGTTAAGTTAGTTCAGTTCATCGTTATTGTTTCTCAACATCCAATGTGGTTTTTGTCTGTTGAATTATTCATGAATGTTGTATTTTTTTGTATTTATGTAGAGCATCAAGGATGGGAAATCGTTCACAAGAAGCAAGTTCCCTAATTGCATTCCGTAATTTTGAAGAGGAAATGAAACGCCCTGGGGTTTGGGAATCAGAGCAAGGTGTTGTCTCTACAGCAGAGAGTTCAAGGGATAATCTTGCTTCACTTTATCGCCCTCCTTTTCATCTGATGTTTCATGGTCCTTTTGATAAGGTAAATTTGTTTTTTTTTTACTTTGGATTGTGCGGTTTCTACAATATAAAACATAGTTTTCCTTTAAAAAGATAGATGACAATATTACGACACTTCCAAGAAATTTTAGGTTTTTTCTTTATCATAACTATTCGTATACTTATATGGCATTTGGATGACAACTGAAAGTGCTTATATGATAAGTGTGCTTGAATAAGTGTTTATAAAAATTTAAATGAATTGATAATTATAGCTTATCATATAGGCTGTTTTTAAAAAATCTTAGAAGCCACAAATTTGAGCTTATTATAATAACCTGTAAACAACTTATTTGGGTTCACTAGTATATTTTCACAACCTCATCCAAAATGTATGAAAAATATGCACATCCAAGTAAACTGTTACCCTTTTTTTTTTTTTTTTTGCCCTCCATGCTATGTAAGCTGAATCAGTCACTGAATGTTAAAAGGAAATGGATCAAAGGTCAGTAACTTTTATGGAGTTGAATTATGATCTGATTGGATTTAAAATTGGCGTTTGGAGAATTGGACAAGTCCGGTAATTTGAGTAAAATAATAAAGAACCGGTTAGTATACTAGTCTGATGATACTGATTGGGACTTGGTCTTGTGAATTGGTTAGGGAAATGGAGCTGGTTCAATGCCTTACTTTTGACTATATGTGAGGTGATAGAAATTCATTGAGTTCGATCCAAATGGCATCTCTGGAGTAGGGAAGCAAGGGAATATGGAATTAGGTTAGAGGTGAGGGCAAGGGTTTTGACAGCCATAGGAGGGTTTGAAAGTTGGCTGCTTGGTGCTTTGAATGGTACTTACGAATTTGTGTTTTATTGGTTCTAGGGTAAGATTTAAGACTTCTTACTACTACCAAACCTGTAAAGAATACTAAAGATGTTAAGCTAAAATCCAGCAACTCCTGAATAACATGAAAACAAGGTTAAATACCAACCCATCACCTGAAACTGACAGTAAATCATAGAAAAATTATTAGAATACCCATGGGACTGAAAATATAAAATTAACTAAAAGAGTATAGTTATTAATCCTCTAAGTCCTAAACAAATATGTTCTAGCAAAATATTTTAAAAATCAAAGTTATCCCAATAATGATAAGTAAACCAAAACACCGAGACAATTTGATCTTTAAATTTAGTCTTGATGCTAATGAATCCTGTGTCAACCTCATACCTCTGACTCTCTAAGAGAAAGTGTAGGAGAGAATGCTTTATTTTATCTTAGTGAGTTTGATAGTGAGAATCATTTTGAAACCCAACATTGCTTCATGTTTCCTTAGTTTATAGGATTTGATTGCATATAAGTTGTGGCGGAGCTGATTTATACAGGAGTAGGGCATGTATTTTTAGAAAATGGAACATGTAATTGATATGCAGATATAAGGATTAAGGTTATTTGGTTGGACTGTCCTGCATTGTGATATGTCTGTTGCCTGGGGATGCACGATGAAATATTTCTCAATTCTTTGGACAGTTACATAGTCATGATATAATTTGCATGATATGACTATATTTACAAAAAGAAAGAAAAAATCAGAAAAAAGAAACAAAAATGGGCGTCAACATTAATCCATTTTATATATTAACGTCCAAGACTGTAGATAATACTTTTTCTTTGTTTCACTTTGTTCTGTACCCATGGTGCATTTCTGAGCCCCTATCCATGCAATGTTTTCTGAGTGCAGGCAAAAAGTGCTTCCTCCATGCAGGACAAATGGCTTTTGGTGAACATACAATCTACTAAGGAGTTCAGCTCACACATGGTGTTGTATTTTTGGTGCTGCATCTACATTTTTCCTGATAATTTGTTTCTATATTGGCAGTACTGATATCAATGTTGCTTTGTGAAGCTTAATCGGGATACATGGGCAAATGAAGCTGTTTCTCAAACCATAAGTACAAATTTTATATTCTGGCAGGTTAGTTTTTTGCTATATTGACATGAATGGTGTGGTGGATGATCTTTTTTCCTATTTCCATTCAAGTGATATTTCACATGGTGGCTTTTATTATGATCACCTCTTCTTTTCAGTTACTCAATATCATATATAATAGGGGTTGATTTATGCATCAAATGTAGCAAAGCTTCCTACATTCAGCAGCCTGATTATGCTCTGTATAATTCTATGTTGTCATTGAGATTGATAATTTGGTTAAACTTAAATGTAAAGAGGAAAAGAAAAATGGTTATTTTACTTCTTTATCTCAACCATTGTTAGCAGAGCTAGTAATAACCATATAATTGGTCCTCTGGGACACTTGATAGCATGTGATAGCTGGTCATAAACGTCTTTTCTATTCCTGGCATTTCAAATTGCAATGAGAGAGCTGGTGCATCATATCAGCAGGTTCCTGGTTCTGCTGGTTCCCGGTTAATTGGCTAGTTTTTGGAGAACTTTTGACCACATCAGGCTTCAACTTGATTATTGGAAAACTGGGACAAGGACAGAATCAGATTGCAGACTGGTTTCCCAATTTTTCTGGTCACACCAGCTGGCCAGTTCAGTTCTCAGAATGCTGATTTTAACATAATTAATTTGAGTAATGCTTCTACTTGGCTAGACTAGACTAGATGAGAGTTTAAATAAGCATATCCTGTGTTGTGGGTTTTAATTTGTTGATATTTACTATGGCTTTTGCTGATATTGTGTGTGATGCATGTGGAGTACTATCATCAGTATATGTAAGTTTGTATTTGCAGTTCACTGTTATCAGGTCTTCTTCTTCTGTGAATATAGGTATATGATGATACAACTGAAGGAAAAAAAGTCTGCACCTATTACAAACTCGATTCTGTTCCTGTGGTGCTTATTATTGATCCCATCACAGGGCAAAAGATGCGTTCCTGGGTTGGAATGGTTCAACCTGAAAGCTTATTGGAGGTATGTGATGCAATATTCCTATGATGGGAAGGGACTTTTTATGGGGATATTTTAAGAAATTTTTCATGCTTTAAATTTTGAACTCTAGCGTTTGTTTAGTTGGCTGATTAGAAATTTCACTGTGCTTCTTCACTTTAGGGTCTACTACCATTCCTGGATGCAGGCCCCAAGGATCATCATATTACCTTGTCTCACAAACGTCCGAGAGAAAGTTCTAGCCCACCTAAAACTAAAGGTTTGTTGCAACTTTTTTTTTTTTTACCAATTCGTTTGGAGTCGGGATGATGTTATGTTCTTAGTGTCTTTTTTTGTTTTATTTAATCATTTACTTTATTTACCTGTCTACACATGGTATATTCTTTTGTGTTCCTTTTTTTCTGATCAATTTCCAATTGTTACCTTCTGGAAGGTCTTGCATTGGATTCTGCTCTCCCAGAAATCTCTCATTGTGGCCACCCTGTCTTTATACTTGATGTACATTTAGCCATTCAATTCTGCTCTTACTCTTATGAAGTTAGTCTGTAATTTGCTGTTTGTTCTACTCTCCCTCTCATGTGGATCCTTCAGAATAGATTGCGCATTTACAGTTATCTTATAAGTCACAATTTACAATTACCTTGTAAGATCTGTTCCGACTTACAATTTATCATTATCCTATAAGATCCAATAGAAGTTCCCTATTGCTTTGAAGAAATTGATGTGTCATTGTGCCATGTCTGTTACAATTGGATAGACCTTACCCACCTCCCTTCATCCACTTGTGATCTCATTATATTCTGAGGATTGAGCTCAATTCTAAGGTTATCATATAATAATGATCAAGTTATCATTGGAATATTTGTTGCTAACATTATGATAGTTTATCTGACATCATAATCCTGGTGGATCCAGAGGAAAGGAATGAAGAAGATGAGGAAGTACTGAGAGCTCTGGCGGCTTCTATGGAAAACATGAAAGAATCAAGTGCAGTCGCTGTAGGAGAAAATGATGCAAATTTTGCTGTCAAGGGTCAAGAAACAGACTTGCCTAAGAGGCCAACATTTCCACCCTTGCCTGAAGAACCTAAGGGTGATAAGAACCTCCTATGCAGAGTTGGAGTCCGGCTTCCTGATGGACGCCGCGTTCAGCGTAACTTTTTACGCACTGATCCAATTCAGGTATAATTGGTGCTCTTTAATAACTTTTCTTGTTGTAGATCGTCCAATGCTTAGTTTTTAAGACTCTGTAATTGTGCTATACAGTTCCTTTCCCTTCATTTAACTGCTGGATATGATTTCATATCTGTTTTTGTTTTCAAGTATTGTTTTGAATGTTAAAATATTATTGAATTTTCTATTTTGTTCATTGGTTTGGATAAATTTGACCTAAATTTATAGTAACTGCTGAATGACCATGGTATTTTATAATAAAGATACCAACATGTTTATTCTCTTTGTGAAAATTATTGTTTTAGTGCTAAAAGTGTCATGGTTTATCAATTTATGCCCTAATCTTTAAATTTTCTCAATTGAATCCTTGAATGTTCAATTTGTTTTAATTTAAGATCTTTGTAAGCCCGGTTATCAAGCCACTGATGGCTATTCCTTGCTTGACCTAACAAAATTCCCATGTAACATTGAAGTCAAATTGAAAAATTTGGCCTTATTTTCGAGCAGCTGTTGATGACACAAGCGAAAATACCGCAATACCCACGAGTGGCTTCATAATCAGACTAACAGAAATAGAGGTCATGCATTGAAATATTTTGGACATTGAAGGATTCAATTGTGAAAATTTAAAACTCAGGAACTGAATTGAGAAAATATGCATCTTGCACGGATCAAATATTAGTTCTCTTATTCTTCACATTTTCAAGATGAGCATGTACATAGAAGTTAATTTTAATGCATTCAACTTATCTATGTGGAGCCTGTCTAGCTTACACTAGTATTTCTCCTTGACACCCCCTTCGCTCCAAAAGTGAGAAGCCTCATGTGTAACTTGGTCTGCTAAGGTTTTCTTGGATGACTATTTTTGTTTGGCAGCTGCTGTGGTCATTCTGCTCTGCTCAACTAGAAGATGAAACAAAGTCATTCCGATTAACACAAGCGATACCAGGGGCATCCAAAACTCTGGATTATGAAAACAATTCGACCTTCAAGGAGTCCGGGCTTGCCAATTCAATGATCTCATTGACATGGGACTGAGGTTCAGATTCATGGTTCGGTAAATTTTGCTGGATGAATTATGCATAAGCTGAAGAATTTTCGGTTTGTGATTCCCATATTTATGGTCAAGGTTTTTCATTTTGACATGGGGATTGTGTTCAAAAGATGAAGGGGAGTTCTAAGGACACTCGTTTTTTGGTGAACAATGAATGAAGCTCGTATGTATATACTCTGAAGAATGTTTAAATTAAGTTAATGGCAGTATATCATTGTTACTTGTACTCCTCTCCCTCCTTTTAACAGATGCAACTTTAATTGTTATAACTAGTTCAAATTTCTCTCTATTGCCCTTATACTCCTTTGATGTAACTGGATGCTGTGGTTTCTGTACCTCCTCCTGAAGGGATTTCTGGCTCATAATCATGTGTTGCACGTAGGAAAAATCAGGGTTTGAATTTTGAAAGGTTTCAATATACCATGGATTGAAGAAGGAAAACGATCAAAACACTGGTGGGTTTTGCACAATGCTATAGTTGTTTATTGATACACATTGTTAGATTTAATCATTGTTTTGTTGTTTTGATGGTGTTGCTTTCACTTTCAGAGTTGCAATAAGAAAATTAGTGGATATATATGGCAATATATAACTAATATTCTTAGTTTTTAGGAAAGGAGACTAAGGATAGCCACATAGATAAAAAGTATATTTACTTATAGCCTCAATTATTTAGGGGCAGAACATGTAGTTTAAATAGTATTAGAGGAATCAAATTGGGGGANGCAGAACATGTAGTTTAAATAGTATTAGAGGAATCAAATAGGGGGACTCTATTGGTAAAAATGGAAAAAAAAAAAAAATTAGTGGGAGTTTAGAGCAGAATTAATTTTTTATTTTGGTATTATGAGTTACATTTTTAAATTGTTAATAAAATTTGAATTTAACAGGGTCAAAGCAAAATATTATTTATTTTTTGATATGTTTTGTATATTGCTCCGTTTATGCATTGTAGTTTTCGAGATCTCGCGATGATATTAAAATCAAAAGTTTGTTATACTTTAGACTCTTANGTTGTTTTGATGGTGTTGCTTTCACTTTCAGAGTTGCAATAAGAAAATTAGTGGATATATATGGCAATATATAACTAATATTCTTAGTTTTTAGGAAAGGAGACTAAGGATAGCCACATAGATAAAAAGTATATTTACTTATAGCCTCAATTATTTAGGGGCAGAACATGTAGTTTAAATAGTATTAGAGGAATCAAATTGGGGGACTCTATTGGTAAAAATGGAAAAAAAAAATTAGTGGGAGTTTAGAGCAGAATTAATTTTTTATTTTGGTATTATGAGTTACATTTTTAAATTGTTAATAAAATTTGAATTTAACAGATCAAAGCAAAATATTATTTATTTTTTGATATGTTTTGTATATTGCTCCGTTTATGTATTGTAGTTTTCAAGATCCTGCGATGATACTAAAATCAAAAGTTTGTTATACTTTAGACTCTTAGTAAAAAGTTTTTATTTATTTTTATTTTTATCCCACCCATATAGGTGATGTAGTAAAACAAACTCCTTAGAATTGATATGTAAAAGAAATTTTACTTTTTTGGTAAAAATATATTGTATGATAGAATTGGCCCAAAACCCTATTCCTCAATTTTTTTTCATTCATTGACGTGGCTACATATTTTATAGTCCCATGTTGGATTGTTATATATCTACAAAGAGAAATGTTATCATACACTTTAAATCCGTATCATTTCATACTATGGTCCCAATTTAATTTACACATTCTCTAGTAGGTAGAACTCTTAAAGGCTAAATATTCCCATGATCAAAACGTGTTGGATGCCCAGCTAGAAAGTAAACCCTCTTGGAGGAGTATATGGTAATATGGTATGGCCTGTCTTTGCCCAAGAAGGGGTGTATTCGTAGGACTCGAACTGGCAATGAAGTTAGGTTGTAGCATGACCCTTGGCTGCCACTTCTGGATTCTTTCAATGTTACAAGTCCAATTACAAGAATTGTATTGGTTGCATGGAGTCTTTCCTTTAAATCTGCCCCCCGTTTCGAAATGAGTTTGTGCTTTTAGGAGAGATAATTTATTTATATGGTATCCGAGTCTCTCAATAAGCTTGTGTTTTATTCATACTTTTAAGTTTAAAAGACTTTTGCGTGTGAGATATAAAATTATTCTTGAGTCTTTATCTAACATTTTAAGCTTTTAGGAAAAATAATTTCTTGAGAAATTTCTGGTAGCAATTTTTACATTCTTGTGTTACAACCTGTGGTCTGGAAGGAACAATAATATGATATTAGAAAAAAAGTGTTGGCCTTATGAGGATGGAATGGGAGGATGGTGTTAGGTTTTGGGATTCCTATTCAGAGCTATATATACCCTCCAAATTCCAAAACAAGTGACTGCAGGGACAAATGATGTGAAATGGTCTAGACCGTAAGCTCGGCTTATTGACATAAATATTATATTTTAGCAACAAAATTATACATCTATCACACTTCTTTTTAACTTAATTACCTGAATATTATAGTTTTTAAAAAATTAAAAAAAAAAATTTTTGGACACGCAGCGTGTCCACATGAGACACGCCAATAATTCATTAGCGTGTCCCTTCTTGTCATGTTTTCCTTTAATTTTTTTTTTTTATTCTTATAGGTAGTTAAAGAAAGAACACGTCGTGAGGCTACCGGCATGTTCGACGTAGACACACCATGTAGCCATTGGCGCGCCTAGTAGTCCTCACATGTCCATTATGTTTTTTTTTTTGTTTTTAATTTTTTAAAAAAGTGTAATATTAAGGTAAATAAATTAAAAAATAAAATAAATATGTAAAATTGTTTTTAAAATGCTATATTCCGGTCAAATAGCCCCACAAGCTCCTTGTTTCAAGCTTAACGTGGATGGTGCTTTAGCTAATGGAGGTGTTTTCTTCTTCATATTGCAGGAACAAGAAGTGGCTTCAGCGTTGGGTTGATTATCCCTGATATTAAAGTGTTGGCTTTATATCTGAAGAAGTGTTTGCATGGATTCCTAGATTCACAAATGGCGTGGCTTATAGAATAAGGGTTTCCACAGACCACACCCTCTTTGCAATCAATTTATCTCAACTCCCAATGAGATATCTACATTCCTTACAACAAATTGGATAAAGGAAAGATTTGTAATCAAGAATCAACCTTGGTTATAGAGTCTTTTTTCCTTTTACTTATTTATTTTTTAATTGAACCTTGGTTGTAGAGTCAATATGGAATAGAATGGAGCTTCAATCAATTAGGTTATGTTTGGAACCATAAAAAAATTGACTTGGTTTGTAAATGATTTTTTTTTACTTATTTTTGTTTACAAATAATTTTATGTGTATATTAGATAAATAGAGTGCGAAAAACCACACTCAGATAGTTGAGTTAAATGGAGTCAGATTGTTTCATTAAGTTTGATTATCCTATATATAAAATACCTTGAGAGCTTGCATTTTCTGAAAAAAAAAAAAGTTCATTTATTTAATTATTTATTTTTACATGATAATGTGAGGATTATAACTTAAACAGTTAATAAATTAATTTTCCATTTTCCCTTTTCTATGGAAGAAGAGGTTCATGTGGTAGTTATTATTGTACAAATAATTTGGCACTTTGACTCTGTGATGGGAGTTTGTAAGGATTGCTAAATCAATAATTGTTGGCTAAAGAATCAATAATTGTTGGCTAAAGTCAACTTTTTTTTTTTTTAACTTGTTGATGTATTATAATTATGTTAATAATGCTAGATTTTTATCGAGGTTTTTCTGTTAATATTGGTTGCATTTGGAAATATGAATACTTATAACTAGTTACAAATCCGTGCAATGTACATGTAGTTAAAATAGAAAAGAGAGAAGTTACATAAAGAGAGAGAAGAGAAATAGAAAAAATAATAAAAGGCAAGGACTGAGAGAACGAGTATAATGATTATAAATAGTCATACTCGTTAAAAAAATAACTTTTTTTTAGGTTAATATAGTGATGTTTATTGATTTCTCACAATTTTTGACCGTGAAAAATTTATTATTTTCTTGTAGTGCAAGCCTCCAAAAGTTACAAAACCATGGAGAGAAGTGCCAGAGTCCAATAGTTACAAAACCTTGGGGAAATTTTGTTGCGAGGTCTCAGTACTGATGATGTGATAGTAAAAACAAATTTTCATTTTTTAAGCTTTTTAAATCAAGGATTAAATATTATTTGAATGAAAATTATCAGAGTGTTCACAGAACTTAAGAAATCAACCAGACAAGCTCTAAAGATCATGCAAATAGAAGTAGAAATAATAGTTTCATGCATAGGGCAGTGCACTCGCTTGGAACAGTACGAAAACCACACTCAGATAGTTGTGAGCTAAACAGAGTCAGATTGTTTCGTCAAGTTTAATCATCTTATATATAAACAACTTGAGACCAATATATATATATGCTTCCATTTTCTGCAAAACAAAAAGTTCATTTTATTTAGTTATGTATTTGAGTAAAACCCTTTTTTGGTCCCTGAAAAATTCAACGATGGACAAGTTAGTCCCCCAAAAATGTTCGCTGACAATTTCGTTCTCAAATTATGGTTCTGTACGACAAATTAGTCCTCGAAAAATTTTCGCTGACAATTTAGTCATCGAATTATGGTTCCGTACGACAAATTAGTCCTCAGTTGAGGATTAATTCGAGGACTAAGTTGTCGTATGAAACCATAATTCGAGGACTAAATNGAATGAAAAAAGGAGTGCAAGGGTCAAAGTTTAACCCTTGGTCTCCTTCCCCTTTCAAACTTAAAACTCCCAAACAAGGGAGTGGACTATCTCATTCCTCTCCTCTCCTCTCCTTTCCCCTCCAAAAGAACTCCCAAACATACCCTAAGGGTTTGTTTGAGAGTTTATTTTGGGGGAAAAGGAAAGGAAAGGAGAGGAATGAGAAAGTTCACTCCTTTGTTTGGGAGTTTTAGTTTAAAAGGGGGAGGAAAGGGAGGGTTAAACTCTAACCCCTATACTCTTTTTCAAGGTTTGTTTGAGAGTTTATTTTGAAGGAAAAGGAAAGGAGAGGAGAGGAATGAGAAAGTCCACTCCTTTGTTTGGGAGTTTTAGTTTAAAAGAGGAGATGAAAGGGAGGGTTAAACTCTAACTCCTATACTCCTTTTTCATTCACAAATTTTAACCTCCCAAATCGAGAGGTTTGAAGAGGTAAAGAGGGTGTTGTCCGGTTTTACCCCCACACTCCCTTGTGTCCATGTTCTCAGTTTTGGCACAAGGTGCAATGCAAGATGGCCAAAATCTAAGCCTTTGAAGGATAAAGGCTTTTGATAGAAAGGAAAGGTCAAAAAGTGGCTGTGACTTTTTATAGTCACATACTCACATGTGTTAGGCTAACAACAAATGTAAAATAATAATTTTTACCAAAAAATAAAATAAAAAAAATAAAAAATATATGAGAAAGACAAGATTTGTTATATTATTTAATTTTAGAGAAAAAGAGAAAGAAATATAAGAGATACAAGAGAGAAAAAGAAAAAAGGATATTACATTATTTAATTTTATATCAAATATGTCTTTTTTTTTTATAATAAAAGATAAATTAATAAAAATACTTTACAATATTATTTCCTTTCCTTTCCTCTCATTTTGTTAATTTTAATCATCCAAACAAATGAGAGGAAAATCTCTCCATTTCTATTTATTTCCTTTCTCTCCCTTTCCTCTCATCTCCTTTCATTTCTTCTCTAAAAAAACTCCTAAACAGACCCTAAACAATCAATAAATGAATTTCAATTTTTATGGAATACCTTATAAACTAGCATTATCAATTTTGGACTTAATGCATTTAAAATTTGGGGCTTAGTCTATATAAAATCATGTTTGAGCTTGAATCTTTATACTCATTTAAAAGCCAGGCTTTTCAATCCAGCTTAATTTAGTAATCGGGCCGACTTGGTTTTAATTTTCTTTTGTTTTTATTTATTTTCAATTATATTTTTATTTTAAAAATTATATTTTTTTTAAAAATAAAATAATACTAATTAGACCAATCTATTTAAATATAAGACCAAGCTCAAGCCTAAAAAATTAAGTCAATTAAGACTTATAGCTCGACCCGTTTTGACAATGTTACTATCAACATTATAACCTACATATATTTTCATTCTATGCCAAAAAAAAAAAATTATTCTTATTTTTTTCCGAAAATATAAAAATTCAAACTTAAAAGATTCTATAAATTAGTTCCAATTTTATAGGATGTCCCCTTGGGACCATTCTATGAAACTAGTTTTCTTTTTTGGCCATGGTTCCATGAAACTAGTTAAACCCTTAACTATCACTCCAACTCATTCATTTTCATTCTTGTTCTCTTCCCACTCTCACCATCATGACCATTTGCATTGCACCCAAAATTAAAACCCCAGACATATCATAAATGATCCCTCTTTAGTTCCCTTTATTAATGTACTCCTTTACTCATACAGTGTAGCCACGTGAATTCAATCCTCACCCACCACGTGGCAGCCTTTTACCCCCATTGCTCTAAATCATTCACCTATTCCCTCCACCACAGAATCAATCCCCACTCCCTAGTCGCTAGTCTCTCCCTCTCCCACCACCACTGCAATAACACTAAACACCACCAACTCCACACCCCACTCCCTCACTCACACTTGCTCTCATGCCAAAACAAAATGTCTGACCCTCCCCCTACATTGCCACCACCAATTTTACAGGACCCACACCGCCACCACCCCCTCCATTTACCCCTCATCCACGGCGGCGCCACCTCCTCCTCCGCCCCCTCCACCACCCCCTCATCCTCCTCTTCCTTAATCCGAGAATACCGCAAGGGGAACTGGACCATTCATGAGACTCTCATCCTCATCACAGCTAAAAAGCTTGACGACGAGCGCCGCCTTAAAACCACCTCCACCTCCCCTTCAACCACCCAAGAAGGCGCCAAAGCCATTGCATGCTCCGCCAGAACCAGCGGCGAGCTGCGGTGGAAATGGGTTGAAAATTATTGCTGGAGCCATGGCTGCTCGCGTAGCCAGAATCAATGTAACGATAAATGGGACAATTTGCTGCGTGATTATAAGAAGGTTCGAGATTATGAGATGAAATCAGAAGGTTCCTCAAATGATTACCCTTCTTATTGGACAATTGATAAACACCAACGCAAAGAGCGAAACCTTCCTTCTAATATGGGTTTTGAAGTCTACCAAGCAATAAGTGAAGTTCTACAAAGAAAATATGGCCAAAGAACAACCAGTCCACAACTTCAATCACCGCCTCCGGTAGCCTTACCACCGCCGCCACCACCACCACCACCACCGCCCCTACCGCTGCATCCGCCGCAGGCTCCGGCCACCTCTGCTACTCCGGCTGTTTCAGGTAATGTGTGTGTAATGTGTCCAGCTAAGAACACTGAACCCTGGACACTTTTTTTTTTTTGGATTAAAATTTTAATTCTAATTTATTTATTTATTTTATTTTTGGGTGTGGGTTATCGGTCAAACTTGCAGGGTCTGAGAACCCTGCCACATTTAATGGGACCCATTAATCTTTTGGTACCGTACAGTCAGTGGTATTCCATTTTAATCACAGATAAAATCTGTGATTGGTTTTTGACCGTTGATTAAGCATAAGTGGAATCTGTGATTGAATCAACGGTGGAGATGTAGAGTGTAACTTTTTCTAGTGGACTGCGAGTTATTGGTGGTTTCTTGCACCACGTTGCTCCGCTGCACAAAGATTCGGGTACTAATTAAAAAAAAAATTTAATTTTTTTAATTTTNAAAAAAAGATTTAATTTTTTTAATTTTGGAAATAAAAAATTGGGAAAATTAGTTGTACAGTACAATCATGCAGAGCAGTGTGTGTGGAGGCTACAATCTCATGATTGTTGAGGATTTTGTGTGGAGTCCAAGAAACTAGATTCTAACTGGCTTAATTCCTATGGGTGTAATAATTAACCTAATCTTTAATAACGAAAATTAAATCTAATACAATTCTAAAATATTAATCTTCCACGTACCCAATGCATGCAAATGCTTTCACCTTCACTTTTGCTCATTACTAATCCATGCTTAAGCATGATGCCTATCTATCTACATTTTTATAATCTATTTTTTCTCATTCATTTTTTTTTTAATTTAATAAAAATTTGGAAAAAGATTGGTGTTTGATCCTTCACTTTTGGTAATTTTTAGTCCATGCTTAAACATGATTCTTACATTTCTTTATCTAATGTTGAAATTCATTTTTGATTAATCAAAATTTGGCAAAGATAATTGGTTCTTGAAGTTGAACCCTAGCATTGTTGATTTCTCTTCCATCTACATTTTTGCTAATTTTTAAACTCATATATAAGCATGTGGATACTCTTTCTTCTCCATTGTTCAAATTCAAGATTTGGGAAGATTGAATATTAATTTGACCTATTAGATATAAAACAATTTCTCAATTTTCTGCAAATTTGTTCTTGATATATGATATGAACACTATGGTTATTGATTTCTTTTCTTGCAAGGGAAGTAGCTAGAATTAATCAAGAGTGGTTAGTCTTCTAATACTCTTCAAATAATTGTTGTTGAATTGTAGAGAGATCAGATTCTTCGGCCACAGAGTATAGCGAGGAGGATGATGATTCGGAATCAAAGCGAAGGAAAGTTCGGAACCTTGGGTCTAGCATAATGCGTAGTGCATCGGTGTTGGCACGAGCTCTTCGGAGTTGTGAGGAGAAGAAGGAGAAGCGGCACCGTGATTTGATGGAGCTGGAACACCGGCGGCTTGAGATCGAAGAAACGCGAAACGAGGTGAACCGGCAAGGGATTGCTAACCTAGTGGCCGCCGTGACTAACCTCTCCGGCGCGATTCAATCACTCATTTCTGAGCGCCATGGCCATAGGTGATGGTGATGATGAGGGTGATGCATGCTCGTGTTAATTATAATTTATGTTGATTAGAGAAAATATATAGATTGATATATCAGCCATTCTTTGCCCAATGATTTAGAGCCCAATATTTTTAAGTTTAGTTTCATTTACTAATTGATTCCACATCATATTTGCTGATGATGATGATTATTATGTGCTAAATATATATTTCCATTCTTTGATGGAGAAACCAACCTAACATTTTTTGGACAGTTGTTTGGTGATTATGTATATAAGTGAATGTCTTATTTGTATTTGTTCTTTTCTCTCATTATAAGTTGATGTATGTATTGTAGACTAGGATCATATGTGAGAAGGATTGTGGGCTCCCGATTTGGATTTGTTCTAATTAGAAACCAAAATTAGTGATGTTTTCTTTTTTTGATATTTTGGTTTCGACTCTAAGTTTGAACATAGAACCACGAGTCCAGAGGACAATTTTAATACTACTCGATCGCAGACTGTTTGGTAAAATTAATGATGTTGGTATTATATATGTTCTTGTATTTTAGTTTTATGGATTCATTTTAAAGACACCATTACAAATTATGTGGTACTAAAAGTGATTTTCTTACAAAAAAGTTATAAATAGAAAATTAAAACATGATTCCAAACAAGTGAAGATATATATTATTATTGCTAATTTATCATTTTATGCATGAAATTTTCTTGGAGTTCTGCGTTTGTCAATATAGTAAGCATGAATTGAAAGGAAAAGGATATGTGGCTTTATTTAAACAATGAAAATGACATAACCCACTAAAATTTCAGTCAGTACAACTCAAACTCTAATCTCTATCTGTTAGTTCTGTCATTTTACTGTCAAGAACTCTTCTAGCATGTTTGGATATAGTTAGATTTACATGTCCTTCTAAGTGATTCCTAGTGAAACAAAGTACAAATTTGAGAATCCAAAGTTGTTTGTGGAGTTGCAAAAGCAAGCAATACATGTTCATATTAGTAAAACTAAGCTTAAGATAATTGCAAGTTCATTGGTGATGTGGAATTGGAATGCAAAATATGCAGGAAAACTTTTGAGATTAGAATGGGCAAAAAGGGGCAAGGAACCTAGCTAGGGAAATTTGATTGATGTGCAATTGGGGATTGGATGGCTTCAATTGTTTGGCTATTAAAAGATAATCTTTTGGGAGTACCACATACTGAAGAAGGGTAAGAAGAGAGCTGACATGTTATGGCAGTGGGGTCATGCATAGAGACTAGAAAGTCCTCTCTTTCTCTGGACTAATCAATGCTTATTAGTTATTACACACCAATATAACTCACATAAACTCATACTAGCTACATGAATAATATAATTTAGACCATATAAATAATATATTTAGATAAATTTAATTAAATTCAAATTATATAAACCTCAGTATAAACAAGAGGAATAAATTTCAACAAAAAAAAAAATTAAGCAAAATTTATATAAAAACAAGTCAACAACACAATAATTAATTGTCAATGTTTGATATTGGGAGATTTGAAGTTACTTAAGTTATGTGAGCGGGTTAAATACGATAAATATCTCTCATTGGAAGTTTAAAGTAAAATGAATTTTTAATTTTAGTATTATCACAAAAATATCGAAAAATTAAATCACCTAAATTGTTAATAAAATTTGAGTTTAACAAGATTAAATAAAATTACTAATATTTTAATTTACTTTTAGGCATATTTCTTGTATTACTTTATTTATAGATTTTACAAAGAATTAATTAACTGTTAATAATATCAAAATTAAAAATTTATTTTACCCCTAAATTATTGATAATTTTTTTTTTAATCCTTTTAAGATATTAAGGATATGGGCTAACATCCCATTAATATTGAGTAGTAACTTTTTCATTTTTAAAAATTATTTTACTTAAGTTTCTTTTTTAGTAATTTCTCCTTGATTATTACACAAATAACACTACCCCTTTCTAGTCTCTTACTTTCTTCTTGTCATCAAAAGAACAAGAAGCCATGGAAGAGCAGAAGAGAGGTATGCAAGAGGCCAAGAGGGAAGGGAAGGGAAGAGGGGTCATGACTGAGAGAAGTGTGAGGTCAGTCAAAGGGTCAGTCAAATCGTTTTGACCATATAGGACTGTGGGCCCACCACTTTCTGGTATCTGTACACTCATCTCTCTTCTCGCATATACGACAAAACCATGATAGGCTCTCCTCGATGATACCCTGTTATTTCCCAAAATGCCCTTGTTGTCCCATCTCTGTTTTCACACACTCTCTCTCTCTTTCGGGTACAAACTACAGACTGCCTTTTCAGGCTTCTTTAACTCACCTATACTGCTACTCTATCACCGACAGAATCGCCAACTATTACCCTTACCCCGATAAATTCCAATTTCTCATCCTGTGATACACACCTGTACGATATTTTCATGCTGAATACCTCCAAAACGCACCGTTTTTTAGTTCTCTGTTTGTTAATACGGACATCTAAACGCGCCGTTTAGGGTTCTGTATAAATGCCGACATTAAAATAACGAATAAATTATGATTACCTTTTCATAAAAAGAGGTAAATAGGTATTTCATTTTCATTAATATTAAGCAAACTCGCTTCTAATGCTATTTGAACCAGAAAATATTAAGAGTGTATTTGGTATGATTGAACGAGTAAAATTTAATTAATAGACTTAATTATAATTTTAGTTATCTTATTTTAATAATTTAAACTTTTTATTCATCTTCTTTAAAAATAAATTATTGAGTCCATCTATATTCATAAAATATATAATTTTGATTTTGTTGTCTTTTAAGTTAAATTTTTTAGATTTATTTTAATATGTAAAGTTTTTTGATTCATAATCTCACAATTGAGATAAAAAGTTACGTTGTGTGAACCTCCCCATTAAATTTGTTTAAGAGAGTTTTTAGGATATTTTAAGAGGTTAATGATATATAATTGCTTATTGAATTGCTATTAGTTTGATACCAATAATGGCAGTTGTTTCAGTATGGTAATATATATATATATATGATATGCATATGCAAAAACAAATAGATGAACACACGAATTGTGTTACTTTCTGTTCTGAGGCATGGTACTAATTCAATGATGTATACATTAGATCCAGAAATGAATCAAAAAAAATCTTTTTAAGCCTAAAATTTCCTTTTTTTTTTCTTTTCTGAATACATAAATATAGTGTTTTTTTGTATACCTGTTTGGATTGGATTAATTTATAATGAAATTGATTTGAAAAAAAAAATCAGAAATTCTTAAATAAATTAATTTACTCACATGGAGACTAATATGGTTACTCCTTTAAAAGATTACCCCTATTCATTTGTGTAACCAAACATACATAAATAAAAAAAAAAAAAAAAAAAAAAAAAAAAAAAAAAAAAAAAAAAAAGATTATACCAAAAAATACATAAAAAAAAGAAAGATAAAATTTACTTTCTTAAATATTACCCTTTTTACACCCTCAACCAAACATATCCTAAGGTGTATGTTTGGAGAGTTTCATTAGAATTTTGATTAAATCATGTTACAATTCAGTAACACTAAGCTCCTAATAAGAACAGTTCAAAGTTATTGGGATCATATGTCCCATAACATTAGCCAAAAAACACAAGGAGATAAAAGGGGAAACTTGTTTAAAGCCAAAGGTACACAAAAAGTTATGTTCTTTAGCAGGTATAGTCCCTCTGCCTAGTTCAGTAAAAGCATATTTTGGTATACTATCTGCTATCATAATTACTTCTTTGAAGACATGTTCACCTCAATTTGCTGCCAGTCTAGAGCATTGACCTGCAAAATTCAGTGATAGCCTCCATTTGGATGGCTATCAGTGAGAATAGTAGATATTATCAACTTGATTGCTAATTGAGTTTTACGCGTAGATTCAATATAGTGTGTTACTAAATATGCTAATTGAGCGAGAATCTATATGATTTTGTTTTTTGATATATTTTACACTTTAAATCAAAAGTGGGTGTCATAATAAATGTGTATTATACATGGTGTATACGTACATATATATACAGTTATGAAAGAAACATGCCAAACGAGTTTTAGCTGAGTGGTACTGAAGTCGTCCTTAAAACTTGTGGATTTCGTGTTCGAATTTAGAGTCGTAGCCAAAGTACCAAAAAAAATTATGGAAGAAAAATGTGTATTGCATATCCACCTATACCATATAATACACAAGCACATACAACACAATTGAAGTCTCAGATTTTCATCATTATTTTCTCATATCCCTAATTGGAGAATCTAACTCCACTACCTAATGTAAGAAAAGAACATATTATACCTTATAATTCTGACTTGATGAATGCTATCTCTGGTATGGAATTTGGAGTCTTCAGCTTCCCAATGAGTTTGGTAAATCTACAAGGGTTCTTCATATGCTTTGCCTGTACCAAGGTAAATCATATTAATCTATTATACCTAGTTTGTGGGAAGGGTAATGCTATCTGGACACTGATTAATTTTACACTAACTCACACTAGTAGACTGACATAATTTATGCTTAATTGAACCCAATAAGAGCCGAGAGAGTGAAGAAACACAGAGAGAAAAGAAGTGGTTCGCTGTGTTTTTTTCATTATTATTTTTATCAAATTGTGTTTTTGAAGTCGTTAATCGTTAAATTGAGCTGAAATTTAATTACATTAAAAAATTAATACTGATAGATAAAATGTTGAGATTGTAAAAAAATTTCACACATTAATTTTGATTACTTAATTGATATGTACTTTTCATTCTTTTTATTTTATTTTATTTGTGTATGTACTTTTCATTCTTAAACTACTAGTTTCTTTTCATTTTCGTCTTTTTTTTTTTTTTTAACTTTTGACGTATGAAAAGGAAAAGTTTGAAGCATTTGATCATATGTCACTTTCAGAGTATCAAACTAAAAATCAATTCCCATCTTTATAACTATAAACCCGTTGACCTTGATCCTACACGAGTTTGCTAATCTTCAAGAATAATTTATTTTCAAAAAGATTTATTTATCCACTCTTAATTTATTTCTCCAAAAATAAGAACGTATGTGAAAAAAATTAAGAGCTGCAAATTTTCGTACATTTGGTGCAGCTAATTTTCAAAAGGAAAAAACCCTAATGTCTTATGTAATTATTTTGTTTATATATTTTATTACCATGTGTAAAATATATTATTATTATTATTATGTTAAAGAAGTCTTAAAAAAATTAACAATAAAAAGATAAATGTGATTAACATAAAAAAATAATATGTGATTACTTTTAGATTATCATCTTAATCATCATGTAGTAGAATATATGTGATTATTGTGTTTGAGTATATAATTACTATGTTAAAAGCTTGTCAATTAGTCACAACGTATTTTAGGAAAAAGGAAAGGGCACTTGCAATACAAGTGATGGACTCAAAATTCATACGTAATAATAAGGCTTAATTTTAATTTTGGCCAACTAATTTTAACAATTTGAATTTTTTGGTCCTCATTCTTTAAAATTGAACTATTTAGTCCTCTATATTTATAAAATATACAATTTTGGTCTTTTTGTCTTTAAGTCATATGTTTATTTCAAGGTGTAAAGTTATCTGATTCATAATCCTACCGTTCAAATTGAAAAGTTATCTATTGTGAACCTCTCTACTAAATTTCAGCTCGAACTAATGGTAGGACTCAATCCAAAATATCAAAATCATAAGTTTTTATCTAACCGAAGATCTAGACTCATTCACCGTTAGATTGAGTTGAAATTTTGTGAGAAGGTTAACAAGATGTAAGTCTTCAATCTAAACAGTGAGACTATGAATCAAAGAACTTTACACCTTGAAATAAACCTAACAATTTTGGCTTAAAGACAAAAAGATCAAAATTGTATATTTTATGAATATAGAGGGACTCAATAGTTCATTTTTAAAGAAAATGGACCAAAAAGTTCAAGTTATTAAAATAGGAGGACCAAAATTACAATTAAGCATAATAATAATGTTATTTAAAAGTCTTTTGCATCAAGATCTGGTTTTTTGGAATATGTTTTCAAAAATTAGGTTGAATCAAGTGTTAAACAAATAAGAAAGTATTTGGGAACTAAACTGTTCGTTTGGTGTAAGGGATGATGATTTTATTCTATGCTCTACTTTATGGAATGAGCGCTTTTATATTTGGTAGCAAAGAAATGAATGAAATAATGATTCTATTTTAGGCCCTATTCAAAGAAGTGATAATCAAAAGTCCTATCTTGAGAGTTAGGATTACTCATTCCATGCAATAAACTATCTTTATTGAATATAACTTACTTAATACTTACAAGTTCCAAAACCATATATTTCGGGATTCGCTATTTCTATATTCAATTTTGTTAATATTATATTCTATTTAATGTTTAAATATAATATAGACGAATTTATCCTTATTTAATATAAAAATTATAGTCAATTATAAAAATTCTCATTTAATATAAATAAATTTTTAGTCAAAGTTTTAAAAAATTATATTAATTAAGAGTAATTTAGTTTATATCATATTTAGATATTGAATAAAGTGTGACATTAGTAAAATAATATGTGCAAATAATAACTCCCTATATTTTACTAGGTTTATGCCATTTTATCCTATTTTAAATTTGGAGGAAATATTACATTGACCTTTAAAATTTGAGTGATTGAGAAAAATAATATATACTTTTAAATTCAATGTGAAGATATTATGAAATTGAGTGACCTAATGTAATTCAAAATTATTTATTCTTTAATAAAGTGCCTAATCTAGGTCACATTAAAAACACTAGAAAATTAAACAAAAATAATCAAAAATAAACAAAAACAGTTAAATTTTTTGAACTCAATTAAAATTAAATTGTATTAATTTCTTAAGTGTTTGATTTTACATAACCTAACCTAATTTTACATGAGCTTCACAAGAACCAAAATAACAATAGTCATCAGCTCGCGTTGACTACGTCCCTGCCCTTTGTACACACCGCCCGTCGCTCCTACCCATTGAATGGTTCTATATTTGAAACTTGAAACTTTTTTGTGATATTTCAAGTTCCAATAGGATTATCACGAGATGGTATCAAATCAGAGCTTCTCGGGGTGAGATTTTCATTTGTTTCCTTTCTTGGTGGCAGCGAATTTATTCAATGTGGGGTGGCTTCCATTGCTTTCTGTACTTGTGGTGGGTCCCACAGTAAGATGGCCATTCACAGCACAAGCATCCAACAAGTTGCGGGACCCATTTAGTCAATGTTCCTTTCATTCTACTTTGTTATCCGTTATCTCTCTCTCTCTCTCTCTCTCTCTCTCTCTCTCTCTCTCNCTCTCTCTCTCTCTCTCCCTCTCTCTATATATATATAAGTAAATTATTTTTCATTGCTCTAAAATAATAATAAACTCTAAACTTACTTAAGAGTTAGCATGAGTATAACTTTACTGTTAAAAAAAAGATTATATTCTATTTCATCTTTTTTATTTGACTAACTATTGATTAACCATGAACTTAACACTTTATTTTTTTTAATACCAAAGAGTAGAATTTGAGATTGGATTTTTTTTTTTCTCTCAAATTAAATAATTTTGAAAAAAATTGATATTACAAAATGTTTGAGTTACTCAAAGGGAATGAAGTTTTTTTTTTTTTTTTTCATTAAACAATATTTATTGATTGATAAAAATCAAAAGTAACTTTCACAAGAAGGAAAAAAATTTAAAGACTGTGGTACCATTAAAATATATATACATTCAATTTTATCATCACTGTTTATATAATACAATTTGAATACAGAATACCTCAATGACCATGAACACAATAAATAATTCAATGAAGTGTTACAATTAATTAAAGACATATGCATATCATTATTGGATGAACACTGCACTGAGATCAATAACTTGAGTTATTATATTAAAATTTTAGTAAGTTCATTTGAACTCTAAGAAATTTTAAATAAAAAAATCTCAAGTAATGAATGATAAATAACATAGATTAGTGATAATAATGGTAATTAGTTAAAGTCTTAGAAAATTTGATTTATAAAAGAGAAAATTTATTCAACAAAGACCTTGAAGCTGGTGTTAGTGGATTCACTAGTATATATACCTCTATTCATGCTCTGGTAAAGATTTTTATCAGATGTATATTATCAAACCATTCAAAAAGTGGCATTTGTGTCTTTTTATATTTTTTTATTCATAAAATAAAATATTATGTCTACCCATTTCTTATTAATATATTTGACATATTGTTGGGGGCGCATGTGGTCATGTACTATTGTTATTGTTTACCTTGTGGCTTGCATATTTTGTAAATTAAATTACATTTTTAATGTAAATTATGTAAAAAATTATGTAAATTATTAAATAAATCTTAAACTAGAAATTTACTAAAGAAAATGTAATTTAAATTTAAAAAATAAATTATTTAATTAAACCCATAAGACCAAGTTTTTCCATAAATCATGTAAGTCATATTGAATGCACCTAAAACTTTTTTAATTGAATACACCTTAAAAAACCCACATTAAACTCACTAAAACTGGTTGGTTTTAAGGGGTCAAATTTTCTACGTACACCTCTTAATTAGGTGTGCAAACACCATTTGTCAATTTATATTAGAGTAAAATATCTTTTTTGTTCTTAAATCATTTTTTAAATGTCACATTAGTCATTGATTTATTTTTTGTGTCACTTTAATTCTCAAATAATTACATTGCCAACTAGATCAATTTTTCGTAACACAAAAAATAATCACCTAAATGATTGATTTGACGGACAGAGTGAATATTTGAGGATTAAAGTGTCACAAAAAATAAATCAATGACTTAAATGATATTTGAGAAATAATTCAGGGACAAAAAATGTATTTGACTCTTTATATTATCTATATATTTACACAAACTTGGGCTATGACTATGACCGTGTAACAAAATAAGAATATTTTCGGTTTGATTCACTTGGAGTAGAAATTTATTTCAAGCACTAACCCCATTGGTTCATCTGGAGCGAATGAATGATTGGTGATGTGATCAATGGCATTTTTTCCCCTTACTTTTTCTAACATAAAAGTAGAGAATTTTTTGAATGAAGTTGAAAGAGTTAGTTCCATTTCTATATGGTGTAACTTGTTTGCTTGGAAGGAGATTACGTCAATTGATTTTCCTTACCATTCATGCATATTATCTTGAATTATTCTTGATGATATAGAAAAAGAGAAACACAAACATCTCTGGCACTAAAGTGACTGCATGAAAGATATTTGGCACCAAGAAATTGGTTGAGAGAGTTACATCTGACCAAAGGCTTCTGCAGCTTCATTCTGTGGTTTTCAAACAAATAGATCAGAGATTTATCCTTCATTCAATTTAAGAAAGCAACTGATGCGAAGTGCAACCTAAGAATGATACGAGGAATTGAAAATCTATTTACTGAAGCAACTGATTTAATCCCACCTTGCTGCTATACTGAATTGACAAAGAAGTTTCTTTACACTTCAACCTCCTTGATTCCTTATCTGGTGTCATTTTGCATGCACAAAAGGTGTATCAAATAAACTATAAATGGGTTTTGCTACACCATAGATTTGTTCCCATGAGGTAATTTTGAATCCACTAATCAACCAGCAGCATTCTCTCAATATATAGCTTACCATTTAGCTGTGACATTCACAACTCATACTCAAAGCAACAGTTTTAAGATCACCCTTCACACACTCTCACTCTTGGGGGGTGTCACTAGAATCTCTGGAACAAAGAGAAACATGGATGTAGAGCTTCTTTCATCAACTGGATTTCCATCAGTCTTTCTTTTCTCATCAATTACATTTTGTCTCATCTTTGAACTAGCTCTGGCCGGCGTTACTAGGCATTACCATTTTTATGTACTTGTCTATAACACTCACTACCTCTATTCTCAAGTTAGCTTATTATTGTTCCTGAGCTTGTATAATTAAAAATAAATCCCAAATCAATATAGATAATAGAGAAACCAAATCTAATGGCACTAGATTGAGCTATGCATATCTCTCTATCTTTAAGGTAATTCACGTCTCTCACAAGTATTTTTATTATGTTTCTATCTGATGCAGTGTGTTCTAGACATGTTGCCTCTAAAATATATTAGCCTAATTACCAACACTTATATTTCATGAATATACAGATTCCTTTATACATTCCTATCTTTTGGTACTTTGCTCTTTATCTAATGGGTTTAACTACTGATGCAGATCACATACCAGAATGTGACTCTTCTGTGCCACACAAAGAGTATGGTGACAGTGAATGTTCAGTTTCCAGGACCTCGTATTGTAGCAAGGGAGGGTGATCTTCTTCTTATTAAACTGGTCAACCATGTCCAAAACAATATATCAATCCACTGGTAAAGGACATATGATTTAGAAAGTTCTTCCTTACAATAAAAAAATTGAACTGAATTTCTCAACAGTTAGTAATTTGTCTGAAAAAAACTTGGCTATCTTTCATATAAGCATGGAATTGGACAACTTCAAACAGGGTGGGCTGATGGACCTGCATATGTGACTTAATTGTCTACAATTACACCATTGTTGGCCAGCGAGGCACTCTCTTTTGGCATGCTCACATATCATGGTTAAGATCAATTGTCTATGGTGTCCTTTCATCATTCTTCCCAAGCATGGTGTTCAATATCCTTTTGTCAAACCCTATAAGAAAGTTCCCATCATATTTGGTAATTTAAGTACTAATGAGACAAAATTTGATCTGTCCATTTCAAAATCTACATAAACTAATCTTTCTTTGACATTGGAAACTATTAGGAGAATGGTGGAATGCAGATGCTGAGGCAGTTATAACCCAAGCCTGCCAAAGGTAGGAAGTGCTTATTCATCTAGATGTTTAGAATACTAATACATGTTATGATTAAAAGTGGCCAATTTCCTAGGATATTGAGCAAAATTATTGAACCACAATTGACAGAGGGAAGTTTATATCCAAGTAATATCTGCTGATTACAACAGAAAAAATGGCATTCACTAAGTGTTGCTTTAAAAAATTCTTTCATATTTTAAGCAAAACTTCCTACATTACATCTATAAATTATAAGAAAAGATAAAGACCTTATGAAATGGTAATAGATGTGCTTTGATTCTATATATAAGAGACCATTCCTTGGAGATACATTCAAGCTTAAGGTGAAGCCAAGGAAGACTTAACTTCTCCGTTTGATCAATTTGCACTCAATGATGAACTGTTCTTCAGCATTGCAAATCACACCCTCACAGTCGTCGAAGCAGATGCAGTTTATGTTAAACCTTTTGAAACAAACACCATTCTCATGGGCTCGGGACAAACCACAAATGTTCTCAAAACCAAATCCCATTACCCTAACTTCACATTCTTCATGACTGGTAGACCATATATGATTGGCTTGGAAATTTTGATGGCTCAACTGTTGCTGGTATCCTGGAATATGAAGTCCCATCGAATTCTCTACATTCTGCTGCTTCTACAAAAAAGCTTTCGCTCTTCAAACCTATCCTTCCTGCACTTAATGACACTTCTTTTGCAACAAATTTCACCAACAAACTCCGCAGCTTAGCAAGTGCTCAGTTTCCAGACAATGTTCCTCAGAAAGTTGATAGGCACTTTTCCTTTACACTAGGCCTTGGAACAAATCCCTGTCAGCAGAATGAAATTTTTCAGGGACCTAATGGAACTATGTTTGCAGCATCAGTCGATAATATATCCTTCACACTCCCAACCACTACGCTTCTTCAAGCCCATTTCTTTGGGCGATCACATGAAGTTTACTCCCTGACTTTCCAAGCAGTCCCTTGATTCCATTCAACTACAAAGGAACCCCACCAAACAATAGCATGGTCAGCAATGGGACAAAATTAGTTGTTCTTCGTTTGAACACTAACGTGGAGCATGTCATGCAGGACACTAGCATTCTTGGTGCAGAAAATCACCCTCTCAATTTGCATGGCTTTAATTTCTTTCTTGTTGGTCAAGGTTTTGATAAATTTGATCCAAATAAGGATCCAGCAAATTTAAATCTTGTTGAAAGAAACACCATGGGCGTTTCATCTGGTGGGTGGGTTACCATCCGATTCCGAGCACATAACCCAGGTTTGTAAGAGTGATATTTGGTGTTGCTTTGCACTTTGCAATGTTATGCCTATTCAGGGAAAATTCTTGTGTACTCTTAAAGTAAAAACTACTAATAAAACTACCTATTTTCATTTACATGGTATAATACTTTGGGAGTACCTAAGAATTTTGACAATTCTCACTGGCATTACCAGTTCTTTCTTTTTCTCTTTTGTATATTTTCTTCGTTTGATAATTTCTTCCATCTCACTGGCTTTGACAAATTAACAAAGGCCTACCGTGCAAGTTTGATGATGCCACTACTATAAATTTAGAGAGGAGAACAAAGTATTGGATACCTGAAAAATCTGTGTTGATTATATGTTTGCAGGGGTATGGTTCATGCATTGCCACCTAGAAATCTACACGAGCTGGGGTCTGAAGATGGGTTGGGTTGTGCTGGATGGAAAGCTCCCAAATCAGAAGTTGCTTCCACCATCTGCTGATCTTCCCATATGTTAATATTGTGCTGCTGTGCTTTTTTCAATTCATCATAGGCCTATTGATGTCACTTGTTGCTTTGTTCTATCGCGGAGTAGAGCAGAACAAGTAGACTTGTTTTCTTTTTTGAAGAGAACTATCTAACAAAATTATATTACTCTTTCATTTTGATGAAGACTTTTTAGTTTTACTTGTAATGGATTTGGCTTTTCTTTGAAAGAGAAAGATGCCATGCGAAGTTTCTTTGCGGTAAAACAAATGATATCAGCTATTATCTATCTAAGAAGTCAAAAAATATAACCTTGTAGTAAGTATGCTTTGCATACACACAAAAGACATAAGTCACTACAAGAAAATAACATATTTGACACGGCTAAAACCGTGGCAAAGATGACATTTTTCTGTGGCTAATGGAGTTTGTCATGGAATGGCATTTTTATTGTGGCAAAGGCCAATTGCCATGAAAAGAAAAGGAACAGTGGACTGTGGCAAAATTTGAGGCATAAATTATGACTCCGTAAAAAATAGCCACGGTTTTTACCATGAAATGTTTTTCAAAAGGACATTTTGAACAAAGTTTGCCACAATTTTTTTCCATGGCAACCTATTCCATTTGTTTAGTTTAGCCACGGAAAAATATTCCATGGCTAAATTTTGGCCAGAAAAAGAGATGTCAAATTGGGTTGGGCCTGTCGAATTGGCCCAACCCGTCATACAAACAAGGTGAGTTGGGTTTCTATAATTTAGGCCCGTTTAAAAGTAAGTTATTTTAGCTCGCTTCGTTTGAGTTGTGGGTTAAGGCAGATCGTGTTGGGTTGGCCTGTTGGATTTTTTTTTTCCTATTTTTTAAAAAAGAGAAATAANAAATCTCTAACTAAAACCACCCATTGTGTCATTTTTGGTTATTTTCCTTTTGCACCCAATCAACTTTAACCAATAAAACAATATACCATGCAAGCCTCAAATTTATCTAAACCTTTGAATATGAACCTTGTCCTAAAGAGCTAAATTCTCAGTCTTTGGCTGTCATATGTCATTTTGACTATTANAGTTACTTTAGCTCGCTTCATTTGAGTTGTGGGTTAAGGCAGATTGTGTCGGGTTGGTCTGTTGGATTTTTTTTTTCCTATTTTTTAATTTTTTAAAAAAGAGAAATAAAAAATCTCTAACTAAAACCACCCATTGTGTCATTTTTGGTTATTTTCCTTTTGCACCCAATCAACTTTAACCAATAAAACAATATACCATGCAAGCCTCAAATTTATCTAAATCCTTGAATATGAACCTTGTCCTAAAGAGCTAAATTCTTAGTCTTTTGGTGTCATATGTCATTTTGACTATTACAACCCAACCACGCATCCATTCTACATCAAATTTAATGCATTGTTGCTGTTCTTTTTTTTTTTTTTTTTTTCCTTTAATTTGGGTGGGCTGGTCCGCCTAACCCATAACCCAAAATGGGTTGGGTTGATGTTTCCTATGCCCACTCCACCCTGTTTGTTGACGCGTTGAGATGGATCGAGACAAGTCGGGGCGGGCTAGTTGATAACACATTATTTTACACTATTTGTTTCCCTTATACTTAGTCTTTTAGTGTGTGTTTCTAGTGATTTTTATGGCTTTTAGACATGTTTTGTAGATTTGGACTTGTTGGTGCTTGTAGATTTTAATTGCTTAATTGTTAAATTCTGGCACTGCTTACATTTTTCACCATATCTTTGGCTACAGATGTCCGATTGATGTGATTCTAATTTCGTTGGAAAGCTGACAGAAAATTCCACATTTCATATGAAGAGCCCAGAAGCTGATTCTCACTTCTGGACAACTGAAATTCGCGTGCAAGCAGTCCAGATTTTCTGCATCCACCCAACATTAATTGATTCCTTTCCTTAGGCCTGCCTATTGGACCAGAGCATGTTTATTTGGGCCAACATCTACTTATTGGGCCAGCACACATGACACTAGGGCTTGATCACGTTTTTTACCATTAATAATTTAGGAAACTAGGTTTATTTTGTAATTAGGAAACCATTAGGAAACCTAGAGGAGACAGCCAGCTAGTATTTATTCTCAAGTTGTTGAGGAAAATAGACCAACCAGAGAGATACAAAATTACCTTGAGCTGCTGCTGTCTCCTTTGTTGAGTTCGTTTTTCCCCCTTTGCTTTGTGTTCAAGTCTTCCATGGAAGGCTAAGTTCATTTGTAATCAATTCAAGAGGAGCCAAACTTAATAATCCAGAGTTCCTATGCTTCAACCGGGTTTGATTTAATATAGTTTGATTGTCGTTTTCTTCTTCTCATCTTCATGTAATTGAATGGTATTTTAATTGCATGCATGCTTTATATGAATTTTATTCGGTTGATTAGATTCATCACAGTAATCAAACTACTGTTAAAGGTCTTTAATATATGGTTAACTTGGATAATTCGGTTATTAAATTAATCTGGACTAAGTAATATAGAGCGGTTGCCTAGAGTCTTAATTCCATGATTAATTGAATCCTGATTGGTAAATCAGTAGGAATTCTAAGTGTTACTGTTAGGGGTTCCAGGTAACACTTAACCAAGAATTAAATTAGATCTAGATAATCTTTAGTGAACAAAGATAAATTAGGGTTTGGTTGCCTGCTTGAGTTGATTACGTTTTCTCTTATTTGATAAATTCAGTTTACTACTTTCTAAATTCTTAGTATTCTGCATTCAACAACAAACTCCCCCTATTCTGTTCTTGCTTAATTAACTATTTTGGTGAATCCTTAGGAGACGATACTGGTTGCATCCTATACTACAAATTAGTTGCAATTAGTAGTTTAATTTTGTACGGTTCGGCACCCGTCACTAGTCCGTTTTGATAGGTCTAGCCAAAATGCCCCTTTTACTCTATTTTTGTTGTAAGCCTATTATACAAATTATTATATTACATTATAACCGGCAATAAATTTGCAAAATAGTCAATTGATGACGAACTTAAAGCTACCACCAACAGATAATCTCTATCAAGTATTCATAAATTGAGTACTCAATCAAACTAACATGTTCATAACCGTGTCTAGTGCAAATAGAAGTTATAAATTAAGTATGTCAAAAACAATAATATCTAAAATCTAACACTGTACTCCTTCACATGAACTAACTCTTCACTGAGAGCCATAACTTGACATTAACCAACTCTTCACTGAGAGCCATAACTTGTCGACACATAAGCTGTAACTCATCTGGTGTGCATCCAGTAGGTTGGCTAGAACTAGAAACACCAAATAAGGAGGCCTGAGACCCAAATTCATATCCCTAAGCCCTTTATTCTTTCCTCCAAATCCATAAACAAACATGATAGGTAAGTTTTTGAATATAGAGTAAGGGATCTGGTATACCAAGGCCCAAGGGTTTGGATTCTATCACTATATCCGAAGCTCAATTTGTCAAAGAATATGAGAACAGGAGTGTTGTCAAAAGACAATGGAAGCTCTGTAATATATTATACATACTAATAATTTTTTTATTTAACATTTTTTTACTGCTTGGTCTTTACTAAATTTGTACTTTACAAATTTAACTAAACTCACTTAATTTCTTTAAGCGTTCATGCTTTTGTTTATAGAAAAAGAAAATGAGATTCACGTAATATTTAACAATATCTAAGTCACATATTTTATAGTATAAGGAATAGTGGGGCAATTTTACATTTTTAATAAGGGCAACTTTGTTAAATGAGATATATATATATAAATTATTTCATGTTGTGGGGGCAAGTTCCCCCATACATACATACATACATACATATATATATACATACATACATACATATATATATACATACATATATACATACATACATACATACATATATACATACATACATACATACATACATATATATATATACAACGTTACCAAATACATCTATAACATAATAGAAAAAATTGGTTATGATTTGTGTATGAAACAAATATATGTTCACAGGCTTAGAACTATAGATTACAGAAATAAGATCATTACTCCTTACCATTGTCATTGGTATAACTTTTAATAGACTCCCTGCTCATTGAATCACAAGCTTGCATTTCCGGTACTTTGATTATAGGTCAAACTTCCAAAAACCATCTTATGTGGTCTTTGTCTTTGGAGGTTTAGGATTCATGAAACATGCATTGTCTGGATAAGTTGTTTGCTTCCAGACATGAAGTCCTTTATAGTCTATGTCCCTTTCATCCTTTTCAACTTTCTCATAAGAAAGCTAAACACAATTCCATGCATCCTATGTAATTACTATTTTCACCCTTCTGACATTCCTGTGTGTTGCGTGTTGTAGATCAAACAGGGACAATTCATGCGAATCTAAAAATTTGTGATATCTTGTGACGGAGGGAGAAATCCGTAAAATGGACCACAGAAAAGGTGATTGTTGGGAATTTGTTTCAAAACCAAAAACAGAGGGCATGTTCCATGGTACAGTGGTCGAACCATTCAGGGATCCCTTCATCTTCCACTGTAAACCGTGTGGCCCCATTCTCATGTAATGTCTGTCAATAAACCATTCAGGGATCCCTTCATCTTCCACTACGGTGTCACAATATTTCTAAACATTGAAACTGATCTAGAACCTATATTGGATGTTTGGAAACTTTCAAGTCTATCCATACATCTGATTTGCCTAATTAAACCATCTAAAGGATTCTGAACCTGTCCCCATCCAATTTGGATAAGAAGGCAGCCAATTATCCAATAGAATCAGCAACACGTCAGCCCTACCTAACACTAGCACACGCAACAATCAATTCCCACGCCCATTGTTTTTAGCTACCAAAACCACTTTGCTAGTGGTATTATAACTATCCTTCCGTCTATATAAAGCCCCTCGCTTGAGGGTTCCATCGGATCAGCAACACATCAAAGCCCACCAGCACACACAGCAATCAATTCCCACACCCATTGTTCTTACTTACCAAAACCACTTTGCTAGTGGTATTAGAACTGTCCTTCCCTCTACAAAAAGCCCCTCGCTTGAGGGTTCCAGACATAACCCAATTTCATACTCTCATCTTAATCTAGTTAAAGGCTTTCATGAAGAAGGTGAAAGAAGCAGAAGATGGTGATTGTAAAGGACTTTGAGTCTGCAATCAGCACCAGAAAAGATCTGCGCTGTTCTGCATGCCCACACTGTAGCAGGATGAAATATTTCATGGATAGACTGCTGAAAAAGGTTAGACAAAGAAAAACAAACATAATTGTGCTTGAATTTGATTATTTTATAATATGTGATCGTGATTGTTTTATAAAATGGAGAACAATGAAAAGCCAATTATTTTTCATTATTCACGAGAAGCATTGAACACAATTGGTTTTTTATTTTGTTGATGAATAACCAATTGGGTTTGGATATGAACGAATTATGAATACATAACAAAATTCTATCATACTTCTCCTGAAAAATTATAAAAAGTGTTTTTTTTAATATATATATTTTTTTTTTATAAAACAATCACAATCACAAAATTTAAAGTAAGAAAATTCAAACATAATTCTGCCAGCTTTTCTTTTTCAACCTTCTACTCAACAAAATCCAAATGCAATTCTTGAGAAGCTTACAGCTCCTAAATCCAAAGTTGATATACCATGCAAAAGTATTTTATTCTGTGCTTGCTCGTTTAGAATTTTAAATAATTATTCAGTCTTATATATGTGCTATTTGTTTCTACTGTGTAGCTTATCACTTGGTATACACTCCTATAGATCTGCTGTGCATCATGAAGCAATAATTGTCTGGATTTATTTATTTATTTATTTTTGTAATTTAATTCCATAATTTTTGAAAATAATTATCATTAATTAGTTAAATTCATTTCTTACTACCATGTAATTATCATTGAGATATATATCCAATGGACCAAAAAAAATAAAATCATTGAGATATATGGAAAAGAAATTAATTGCATATTTGGTATGATTTATTATTCTAAAAGAGAATTTAATAGTGATATATGGGTAACAAACCTCAACATTTCATCTTTTTTAAGGGTTAGGTTGTCCACACTTTATTCTATGCACTTCATAAGATCTATATCCTTTTTCAAAACATTTTAGTTTCCAAAGCACATGTTAAAAGGACATTTCAAATAGGTTGTGATTGAATGATACTGAAATTGTCTTCAACACTTGCTAATTTTGTGTTAGAGTCACGAGTTATAGCCAAAGTATCAAAAAGAAAAAAAGAGGACCCTTAAAATTAATTGATATTTCAAATCCTGCTGCTAAACACATTAATTTAATTTCCCCTACTTACCCATACCAAAAAAAAAAAAAAGAAAAAAGAAAAAAGATAACGGAGAACAATGGAGAAATTCACTGTTGTTAAACTGCTTGGGAGGATGATAGGGTTTTACTTTTTGGAGAAGAAACTTTAGGAGCTGTGGGTGCTCCAAGGAGTGATTACCATCATTAGATCATCTCCATTGGTGTTTTAAAATGTGTAAGCAGGAAAAAATGAAGGCTGATTCCAACACAGGAAATATGGGCAACGGAAGTGCACTCTTGCAACTTGCACAGGCTCTTTTCTGGTGCACTTTGGACTTTTCTCAAGCATAGATTTAACTTGGAAATTAGTAAGTGTTGTGAAAAACTCTAACGCAAGTGCACGTTATCGTTTCTAAGTAATAAGATGAGAGTGAATTATTGTTTATACGAGGACTAATGTTATCAACTACCGAAATTGGGTTAATCTCAATTTTATCTAATCAACAAGTATGGAGAATTTCAAGATAGAACTTTAAATAAACTGAAAACAAGCTAAGACAGATACAATGACGAATTGATCTAGAGAGAACTATCTAGGGCTTTTGATTTCATTATAGCTATTACGATTTGCTATTCGTAATTCATTAACCAAGAAAAATCTTCCTAATTACTAGCCAAGAACCCTAAATTATTTATTAGTTTTTTCCAAGATCAAACAAAAATATCTCTAAGTTATGAACTAATATATTCCTATGTGAATTGCGAATAACCTAAAAATTCACTTAATTCTATAGTTCTTTTTAAATAACTACACAGACTATTGAGGTATATCCCTATCCTACATATAACCTATGTTCTTAATCCCTATGGTCTTTAATTACAAATTATCTGTCAGTCTCATTGTAATTATCTAATTAATGATCAAATAATTAGAAGCATGAAGAATTAAGAAGAAGAAGACAATTAATAAATGAGTTCTTGAATTAAAGAAATAGAAAATCACAAATCTTCCTAGCTAGGCTATATCATAGTCCTAGAAGGGAATTTAGTTCATGACTGAAAATAAAAATAGAATTGATGAAATTTTAGACATAGATGAGAAGAAAGAAGAATCAAACTCAGAGTAGAAGCCCAGATTTGCTGTCACCAATCCTTGCTTCAATCATTGTCTTACCTCCTCTATGCTCTCCAAAAAGTCTAGGAAGAGATCCTAAAATAAAGCCTAAGAGTTGCTTAAATAGTAAATCCTAATACTCCTAATTCTTAAAGGAAAAAACAAGCAATTGTGTGGAGGGATGCTGGCTGGGCGTAGTTCACGGGTGTAGCTACGCCCAGGGACTTGGCTCATGCGGCATTTGATTTACAGGAGGCATAGTGACGCCTGGCTTTGGGTGTAGGGACGCCCATGGAGTGCTTCAATGTGCTTGAGCTTCTCCTAAATGCCTTTTTTCACCAAGACTCTCCACTTTACTTAATGATCCTACAAAATAGAGAGAAAGAACAATTTTAAAGTTCACACATCTCAAGAAGCAATCACAAAGTTAAACTAAAGGTATCTATAAAATGGGTGTAAAAACCACCTAACAGTAAGTATCAAAATATTATGTTGCACTACATAGCACTGACTCAGTTACTTTCAAATCCTCAATTGTATTTGAAAAAGATAAAGAAAATTAATTCTCAAGATAAATTTAACATGGTGTGAACTTGGAGATACAGATGGAACCTCAGCATGTTCAATAGGGACTTGAATAGCACTGACATGAAAGGTTACAAACATTTCACAAGCTGATATGTGCGGTAGTAGTAGCTTTATGCTGAGAACTCAAGCTTAGCTGCTCCACGCTCCATTCTAAAGGCACCAAAAAATATGGTTGCGAAAACATAGCAGTATCAAATTTTTAAGCACTGGCCAAGAAACCTCATATAGCAGAATGGTAAGCACATGCTTTACTCTGAAGGGAAGCTTGAAAGCAAGACCGAAGTTGAACACATAATCCATAGAGGATAAAGCATTGAGTTAAGCTTGTTGAAATTGTACTCATCAATTGAGGTTTATTATTGTTATTCAACAAATGAAACCATGTATTCCTTGTCAATCACTTATTATTATTATTATTATTATTATTATTATTATTATTAT
>QAOA01008085.1:0-24621 GCA_003255065.1 Cercis canadensis | reverse complement strand
TTTTTTCTTTTGGAAATTAGGTAGGTGTACATATTTCGGGAACAAGAAATTAAATTTGCGACTTCTACAACTAAATATATTGTAGTTGAATGATACTAAAGTTGTCTTCATATCTTGTAGGTTCAGTATTTAAATACAAAGTCGTAACCAAAAGTATAAAAAAATAATAATTTGGACTTCAACTTTATAGTAGACCAACTAAAATAGTTGTCCTGTGTAATCGTGGACTTGCTTCAGTCTTTCGATGCTTAGAAAGATATAAGGCAAATTTTACTTATAGTGTTCTTTAGGGTAACTAAAGTAAAAGTCATATTCCTGACTTGGTATGAAACATTCATAACCATCCAAGTGTCAAGAAGAAAGACACACATTTCTGATGGATATATAAAGCTGCTTGCTACCATATTATTTATTTTAATTTCATTTGTTTACGTTTCAATTAAATATGCCCACACGACCATGACTGCCTGTTTTAATAAAATGAACAATTGGTCAACAATGAAAAAAAAGTAAAAGAAATATTTATATAATATATAGTGTTTTCTCAAATGAAGAGGATGATAATATATAAAAATGTTCTTTTACACATTTTCAGAATTTATGTAGTAGTTTTTGTTCCATATAATAGTATAAATTAAGTACCATAATTTATACCACATGAAGTTTCAAACAGAAATTCAAAAATTAAGTAACTAACGTTAGGGAAAAACTAATGGCAAATGATTTTTCCTTGGTTAAGAGAAAAAAAGAAGAAACAAACTAACCATGGGGAATAGCAAGGAAGACCAATTAGCGGAGGGACACAAACTTTTGGCAATCACTAAACTTTAAAAATATATATAAAGATAAATTACTTACTATGATGCATAGACTATTTCATGAGTAGGTTTTATATCCACTCTTTAGATATATTTTACTTAATTATTTGGTTGTTTATTGAGATTTATTGCCATCTAATGAGTTGTTTATGTTAAATTGTAGGTTTAAATCGAAGTTCATAAGTTTCATGTTTTGAAGTGAAGAAATGAAAATTTGAAAAAATTGGGATAGAAAGCAAGGGTTGCGCCCTTGAAACTGAGAGCTGCAGCCCTTGGAGCATCAAAATGAAAGGTTTTAACAGAACCCAAGAGCCGCAGCGCTAGAAAGACAGAGCCACGGCGCTTGTAATAGATTTTCAGTCTTCAATTCCCGAGAGGAAGCGTTGCGGCGCTCAAAAGTCAAGGCCGCGGCGCCCAAAAGCCAGATTCTTGAATATATGTCCTTTTTTCTAAATTTCTTTAGGGCTTTTGCTTAGGGGTATAAATAAGGACTTTTAGGAATTTTTTAGGGGATTCTATTTTGGACTCTTTGGAGGCAAGGAAGGAGGGAAAAACAAGGATTGAAGACCAGATTTGTGGAGCCGATTCAGACTTCATCACAAAGTTTTTATTCTTCTTCCCTTTGAATTATGACTAGATTTTACTTTATCATGTTATTTTCTTCTGCTATGAACTAAATTCCCTTCTAGGGCTATGATGTAGCCTAGCTAAGAAGATTTTTGATTTTCTATTTCTTTAATTCAAGAACTCCTTTATTAATTGTCTTCTTCTTCTTAATTCTTCAAGCTTCTAATTGTTTGATCACCAATTAGTTGATTAGATAATTACAATAAGACTGAGAGGTAATTTGTAATTAAAGATCATAGGGATTAAGAACATAGGTTGCATATAGGATAGTGATATACCTCCATGGCCTGTGTAGCTATTTAAAAAGAACCATAGAATTAAATGAATTTCTAGGTTATTCGCAATTCACATAAAAATATAGTGGGTTTATAACTTAGAGATATTTTTGTTTGACTTGGGAAAAACTAATAAATAATTTAGAATTATTGGCTAGCAATTAGGAAGATTGTTCTTGGTTAATGAATTAGGAATAGCAATCGAAATAGCTATGGTGAAATCAAAAGCCCTAGATATTTCTTTCTAGAATAATTCTTGATTTTTATATGTTTTTATTTACTTTCAGTTTAAATTAATTTATTCTTACAATTTCTCCATACTCGTTGATTAGATAAAATTGAGATTAATCCAATTTCGGTAGTTGATAACATTAGTCCTCGTGGGAACGATAACTCACTCTCATTTTATTACTTGGAAATGATAACATGTAATTGCGTTAGGATTTCTCACAACAATTTTTTGGCGCCGTTGCCAGGGACTAATTTGTTATTAATATCGATACTCAACAATCTCTATTTTAGTCTAATCGTTTATTTTTCAAAGATTTATTTAATTGTTATACTTTCTGAGACTTTCAGGAGTTTTCTTTTGTTGTATGAAAAATTCTAGAAGCAGCTCTTTAATCCCATTTGATTTTGAGATAGAGAAGACATGTCGAAAGAATATAAAGAAGAGAAGAGAGTCAACTAGAATTTTGACAAACACAATGGCGGAAGAAAATCCTCCAAAAGCACTTCGTGACTATGCCTTGCCTTCAGTCACAAATACTACCTCTGGTATAAGGCGACCGACTATCCAAGTAAATACTTTTGAGATTAAACCAGTGGTTGTTCACATGGTCCAGTCGACCCATTTCATTGGTTTAGCAAACGAAGATCCTCATGCTCACATTGCCGGGTTCCTAGAAATATATGACACCTTCAAGCACAATGGTGCTTCTGATGATGTCATTCACCTTTGACTCTTTCCATTCTCACTATGAGATAAAACCAAGTCTTGGCTATATTCTTTGCCCATGGGAACCGTTACTACATAGGATATTTTGGCACAAAAATTCTTAGCCAAATTCTTCCCACCTGCTAAGACCGCTAAGCTGCGAAATGACATCATTACATTCTATCAACAGGAGAACGAGTCACTTTAGGAGGCTTGGGAAAGGTACAAAGAGTTACTTCGCAGATGCCCCCCACCATGGAATTCCTGACTAGTTGCAACTACATGCCTTTTATAATGGGTTGTTGAGTTCAACCAAGACATTAGTTGATGCTGCTGTTGATGGGTTCTTAATGAGCAAGACATATGAGGATGCTAATGAACTATTAGAGGAGATGACTGCCAATGCCTATAAATAGGTACTTGGGGTTCATGAGGTTGATGCTTTCACAACCCTATCCGCAAAAATTGATTCTTTGGCGAAGCAGTTAACCATCAAGAATGTCAACGTCATTCAGTCCCTTCATGAGAATTGTGATAATTGTGGCGGTCCTCATGCTAGCTCAGATTGCCAAGTTGGCAACCCGTTCTTTCCATCTCAGTCAGAGGAAGCACACTTTGTGGGAAACCCAAGTAGGCAGAAAAACCCTTACTCCAATTCATATAATCCGGAGTGAAGAAATCACCCAAATTTTCCTTAGAGAAACAATCAGAATTCTGCTCAGGCACTAGTACAAGATCAACCACCACCACCTAAGGTTTCTTTGGAAGATGCTCTTGCCTAGTTAACAATAGACACTAGTCAGTTTATGGCAAGAACATATGCTTCCATTCAAAACCTGGAAGTACAAGTGGGTCAATTATCTAGCATACTTAGCAACAGACAACATGGGTCTTTGCCAAGCGATACAGAGGTGAATCTTAAAGAGCATGTCATGACTATCACTCTTCGTAATGGCAAGACCTTAGATGAACCATCTAAAGTTGCATCAAAGGTGCCAATTAATTCAGTTGAGCCTGAGGCAAAACAAGGAAACCCAGTGGAACCACTTGTGAAATCTGTGAAGAAGACATCTAAGTTATTCCCAGACAATCCTCCACCATATGTTCCACCTCTTCCGTTCCCTCATATATTTCAGAAGAAGAAGTTGGATAATCAATTTTCAAAATTTCTAGAGGTGTTCAAGAAGTTGCACATCAACATCCTATTTGTAGATGGTTTGGAGCAAATGCCTAGCAACATGAAATTTATGAAAAAGATTCTTTCCAATAAAAGAAAGCTAGATGATTGTGAGACTGTGGCACTTATTGAGGAGTGCAGTGCAATCTTACAAAAGAAATTACCACCAAAATTAACAGATCCAAGGAGTTTCAATATTCTTTGTTCTATTGGCAATGTATCTTTCGGTAAGGCACTTTGTGATCTTGGTGCTAGTATTAACCTTATGCCTCTTTCTGTTTTCAGGAAAATGGGTATATGAGAAATAAAGCCAACTTCCATCTCCTTGACATTGGCGGATAGATCAATCAAGTATCCAAGGGGAATCTTGGAGAATGTATTGGTGAAAGTAGACAAGTTTATCTTCCCAACGGATTTCATTGTGCTTGATATGGAGGAGGACCAAGAAATCTCAATCATTCTTGGTTGTCATTTTTTAGCAACTGGGAAAGCTCTTATTGATGTGCAAAAGGACCAACTTACTCTAAGAGTGCAAGGTGATCAAGTTTTCTTCAAAGTTTTTAAAGAAATAAAGTATCTGGGTGAAGTGAGTGTTTGTTGTAAAATTGACACGACAATTGGAAGTAATAAATCACAAGACCCAATTGAAGCTCGCATCGTGGGGATGACAAATAAGGAGAAGCCTCCTAATTTAGAGGTCCAAGAGGATAAAATCCCCAAGAAGCCAATGGCTAGACCTGTGCCTATAACTGAGTCTCATAAGAAAAACAAGAAGAAGCAGCCATCATTCCAAAAGATTCTTTTGGAGCATCTAAAAAAATCTGCTTGTTTTGGAGATGAAAACAAAGTTTGGAGCTTAAAAGAGACTGCCCAACAATCCAAAGCTCAAAGAAATAATGGAGTAAAATTTCATAAGTCCTCCACTGCTAGTTTTGATCCTTGTTAATTTATTCCAGAGATAGTTAGGTTGAGAACTATAAAACAAGCGCTTTTTGAGAGGCAACCCAAGCTTTTTAATCCTTTCTCTTAATTTTTATTTAGTCATTTAATTTTATTTTCTTACTTGTGTGTTTAATTTTTATGTTCTAGGCTTAAAATTCATAAACTTTATCTATGATAAATTTGTTTTTAGGGATTTGAATCAAATTTGGGGGCTCTAATACATCAAAATTGGAAAGAAAGAGTCAAATCAAGCATCAGAACAACAACTAGGCGCCTAAGGGCCAAGCAAGGGGCGCTGCAGTGCCCAAAAGCCTTTCCCTTGCTTAGCATCCAAGTTCTTGACATTGGGTTAGTTGAAGTGTGCCCCCCAACAGCTCCTCATGTTGATGATGCAGAGTGATCTACCTCCATTTCAGGGAAGTCCTCCTATCTTTTTCTTCTTTGCATTAAACATTGAGGAAAATGTTTCCCTTAAGTTTGGGGGTGGGACATTATTTTCTGAGCTACTGTATTGACTTGTACTTAACTTGTTGAGTATCTTTAGTTACTTGTTGCTGTATTGAGGACAATGTTTCCTTTAATTCTTGTTTTTCTTTAGTTGGTAAAGTAGAATAGAGTGAGATTTTTTATATTTAACCTTAGGCTAATGATAAAATTGATTTTCACTGTTTACAGCTCTAGAAAAATGATAGATTTTATGTTTGTATTTCTGATTAACTTGTGTTAATTTTTGTCTAACTAAAATTTCCTGAATTACTGAGTGCATAACCTTGTTTATTTGAAATCTGCATGATTAGAGATTATTATGTGAATTAAGCTATTTCAAAATCTCACAGAATGCTAGAACTTGCTTGATTGTCAATCGAGGTGAAATCCTAGGCTGCACAATATTAGGGATATGATTTAGGTCATCTTTGTTTAGTTTGAGCCTTTCTAGCTAACCTTTTGTTTGATATTTTATCCCTAGCATACCCTTTTGAGCTTAATTTAGCTTGTTTCCTTGTCACTTACACTAACCTTAGCCCATTGTATGATCTTTTGACTTGAACCCTTCATCTAAAGCATATTTTCAGTCTTAAGAGCATCTAGAGCTAGGAAAATTAAGGAGAATTGGTGAAGAAAATAAAAGGAAGATTTCAATGAAATGACCACCAAGGATTGAAAATTTGAGAGCTACATCCCTGTTGTAAAGAAAAAAATATATTTTGTAATAAAAAGAAAAGACAATTGTGCAAATATTGAAAAGAAACAAAAAGAAAAAAGAATGTCTTAGAAAGCATTGAGGATGGGATGTAGTGACCCAATAAGAATTCTATTGGTGGATGACAAAGTAAAGAAGAAAATAAGTTTGAGGGAGTTAGAAGTGAAAAGAAAGAAGGGTGCTCTTAAAATTTGCTCTAAATTGAATTTGTGTGATGGGTGAGTTAACCCAGATGTTTATCCATCATCCTACCCTTAACCCAGCCACACATTACAAGTTTATCAAAAGTCCTTTTGATCCTCAATATTGTGAAATGCTTACATTAGTGGAGATTGACATGAAAAGCAAGCGTATGAGGTTTTGAGAGAATAAAAGTGGAGAATACGTGTTTATGAGCTTATTTGCATAATTTGATTTAAGTGAAGAGAGTAGGGTAAGCAAGGGCTGTACTTACACACACAGGAAATTTTAATCATATTGAGATGAGATTAACTTTGGGTTGAAAGTATACACATTCATACTATCTTGAAAATTTTCTAGGAATTGTGCTTAATAGATATCTTTGAGGCCTGTATGGTTAGCAAATAAGTGTTTCACTTTGTTCGTTAGTTGTTGAGTTTAATTTAATTTTTCTCTTTTTTTTTTCCTCGAGGACAAGCAAATGTTAAGTTTGGGGGTATTTGTTGAGTGAGTTTTATATCCACTTTTTAAATCTCTTTTACTTAATTATTTGGTTGTTTATGTTAAATGGAAGTTCATAAGTTTCATAGTTTGAAGTGAAGAAATGGAAATTTGGAAAAATTGGGAAAGAAAGCAAGGGTTGCAGCCCTTGAAACTGAGAGTTGCGGCCCCTGGAGCATCAAAATGAAAGGTTTTGATAGAACACAATAGCCGCGGCGGCCATTTGTGAAGAAATTGGTGTTTTTGTACAGTGCGCAAGAGCCGCGGCGCCCAAAAGTTAGGGCCGCGGACCCATTCTAGATTCCTAAATACGTGTCCTTTTTCCTAAGTTTCTTTAGGGCTTTTGCTTAGGGGGTATAAATAGGGACTTTTAGGAATTTTTAAGGGATTCTATTCTGAACTCTTTGGAGGCAAGGAAGGAGGGCAAAACAAGGATTGAAGACAAGATTTGTGGAGCCGATTCAGACTTCATCACAGAGTTTTTATTCTTCTTCCCTTTGAATTATGTCTGGATTTTACTTTATCATGTTCTTTTCTTCTACTATGAACTAAATTCCCTTCTATGGCTATGATATAGCCTAGCTAGGAAGATTTGCGATTTTCTATTTCTTTAATTCAAGAACTCCTTTATTAATTGTCTTCTTCTTCTTCTTAATTCTTCAAGCTTCTAATTGTTTGATCACCAATTAGTTGATTCGATAATTACAATGAGACTGTGAGGTAATTTGTAATTAAAGATCATAGGGTTTAAGAACATATGTTGCATGTAGGATAGAGATATACCTCCATGGCCTGTGTAACTATTTAAAAGAACCATAGAATTAAGTGAATTTCTAGGTTATTCGCAATTTACATAAGAATATAGTGGGTTCATAACTTAGAGGTATTTTTGTTTGACCTTGGGAAAGGCTAATAAATAATTTAGGGTTCTTGACTAGCAATTAGAAAAATTGTTCTTGGATAATGAATTAGGAATAACAAATCGGAATAGCTATAGTGAAATCAAAAGCCCTAGATATTTCTCTCTAGAATAATTCTTGATTTTTATATGTTTTTATTTACTTTCAGTTTAAATTAGTTTATTCTTACAATTTCTCTATACTCGTTGATTAGATAAAATTGAGATTAACCTAATTTCGATAGTTGATAACATTAGTCCTCGTGGGAATGATAACTCACTATCATTTTATTACTTGGAAACGATAACGTGCACTTGCGTTAGGATTTCTCACAACACTATTTTATTTGAAATATGATGCTCGCAATTTTTGAGAATTTAAATCTAATCATAAACAAGAAAAGATATAATTATGTATGGTCACAAGAGAGAGCTTTCCAACCATGGAAAAGATTAATTTTTTTTTCCATGATCATATGCTTAAATACATATACATTCTATGAATTGTTGATGCAATGTACGTGATGAAACGGTACAAAATTCAACAACTTGTTGATTCCTCAGAATACTAAGAGGTTAAAGCTAAGAATTGAGAGAATTCTCAAACTGTTTAGTCAATCAAATCTATCTCTCAAAAGGTTTTACAAACACATATAAAGGAAAACCCTAATGCAGGAAATAACAAAAATTACTAAAATGTCCATACATAATAAAAATTGCAAAAATAACCCAAAATTTATGATAAAAATGAGAAAATATCGTTTTGATCCCCGAAACGATGAAATTTGGCTAAAATCACGCAACGCGTGGGTGTCCTGCGTTTTGCTTAGAAGACCGTTTCCCTTTGAAAAAAATCTACTCTTTTGTTAAAAATGGACATTGTTGACTTTTGCTGGTCAACTTTGGGTGTTCCATCTCTGCCAAGAATTTCCACTCCTTTTGCACTACATCAATTGTTTATATATTCAATTGATTTCAGATTAGTAACAATATTAGTACAAGACTAGAGGAATAGAAAAAACTATGGCAAGAAATGGCAAGACACGAATTGGAGCAATGGTGATACTGATTTTGATAGTGCTGTTGTCCACAACTCAAGAGCAAGATGATGCTAAACTATATCTAGAGGAAATCAAAAGAATGATTAAGGAATACTATGACAAACGTTGTGATGAATGGATTAAAGAATTTTCATTTCTTCCTCATGTTTCACGTCAATCAATGAATGCTGGTTGTATTGGAACATGTAGGATGTTTCAGATACGTGGGCACTGCATAGAACATTGCATCAGAAAATTTGGGGAGGATATAGAACATCAACTAAAGCATCCACAACGGAAGGCTTTTAATAAATGTCAAATTGAAGGCCAAGGGATAATGCACTTTTGATTTGTTGGGGTCTTTAAAAAAAGAAAACAAGTAAGAGTTCATGAAGAAAACTAAGTTTCAAAACATAGTCCTATTTTTTTTTTTTNAAGAGAATTTGAATCGGGAAAAGAGATAAAGAGACTTACCTTATGATTAGAGCACACTCCATTATGCTAGAACTCTTCCTCTATTCCTATCGTATTTAATCAATTATGTCAATCATATTATGGCTCATTGACCTAAATATTACACTTTAGTAATAAAATTACACATCTATAACACTTTCTTAACTTAATTACTTAAATATTTACAGTTTTTAAAAAATTAAAACAAAAAAAAAAAGGTTCTCGAACATGTGGGGATCAACAGACGCGCCAGTGGCCATGCAGCATATCCACATGAGACACGCTAGTAGCCAATTGATGTGTCCCTCTTTAGCTTTTCCTTTATCTTTATCTTTTTTATTTTTTTTTAATTTTTAATTCTTATATACAAGAAAAGGCAGCTAAAGGATGAACAAGAAAGGACACGCCATGCGGCTACTGGCGTGTCCGATGTGGCCACTAGCGCGTTTCCCACATGTTGGTTATGTTTTTTTTTTTTTAAAACTATAATATTTAAGTAATTAAGTTAGAAACTGTTATAGATTGGTGAATTTATTTATAAAGTATAATATTCATGTCAAAGATCCTCATATTACTATGATTTTAATGACAGCTTTTTTTCACTTTTTGTCAAAAATAAAGTATGTTGTATTGAAAATACGCATTTACATATGGTTATACTGAATTGTAATATATGGCCATTGGATACGTCAATATATGAATCTACGGGCAACTTTAAAAAATAACTTGGCATATGTTTCTTGTGCAATTTCAACGTCTTGTATAAAGAAAAGGAGGAGACCAGGAAATCTTCATGTAATGTTTTCTATACAAAAGACCTTGAAAAACAGTTAAATTATCAAGCTTGGAGAGGAATAGGTTTGTAGAATTCACATAAATTATTTTAAGGCTTTAACAGAATTGTGAGTCTAAGGTCATAAAAATTGGAGAACTTAACAACATCAGAGAAACTTTTATAAAGGAACTCATGTTATAGTCTGCAATGGGTCAAAATCAGAAATTAGAAAGCTATAAACTTATAGAGCAAAGTTATACAGAAACAACTTGTAGATGAATCTACACTTTCTAAATTAGAAGAATTCATAAAATAGAATATTTATTCACATAAATAGATGGTTAGCCGGTTTTATACCGCTTATCCCATATTAGTCTTGCTTGACTTTTGTTCATTCTAGAGTATCTTAGGATAAGTTTTTCACAATTTATGTTTCCTTTTGTAGGTTTGTGTTTTGGAAGACCTTGGAAGCAATTTTGGTACAATCCGGTGCAAGAAAGAAGTAAAATCATGCATTTTAGAATTGGAGGCAGGGGCTTGGGCCCCGCAGCCCCTACTCAGGGTGCCGCAGACCCCTATTTAGGAAGAAATGCAAGATTAATGCGCTGCAATACCCTATACCCAGTGCTGCAGCGCCTTTATTCGAGCTAAAAGGGAGTCAAGTAGGGGCTAGGGTGCCGCAACCCCCTAACCCAGGCGCCGCAACACCCTGGAAACTGAAAAGGCACTGAAGAACCAAAGAGGAGGGTGTCGCAGTGCCCCAACACGAAGAACTCAACACTGAAGAACTAGAGAGTTGGGCGCCACAACGCCCCTAGAGATGAAATCACTAGAGATGGACAGGAGCTAGGGACCAAGAGGCTGCAGCGCCCAAACCCAAGGTTGCAGCCCCCGACAGTCAACTCGGGATTTGACTTTCAGACTTTCTAATTTCATTAAGACTCCTACTTTATTTTAATTACTTTTTCTCCTAAACTTCCTAGGACCTATAAATAGGACCTTTTAGGACTAAACTAGGGTTCCACACGTTTTTACACAAGAGGCAAGAAGATAAGAGAGATCACGCTTGAAGATCGGTGTTTTCATCATCGAATCGTCATCTCCAAGAGTTTATTTCTTCATATTTCTTGTAACTGATGTGTAATCTGTGTGTGATTATATTTTTTGCATTCATTATGAACTAATTCCACCATCTAGGGTGGAGATGTAGCCTAGCTTAGGACGGATTGTAATTTCTACTGAATTAATCAAAAGACCGTCTAATTAATTGTCTTTTTAATCTCTATACTTATTGCTTCTGTTTGACTGGCCATTAATTTAGATGAATTGGTAATTACAATGATACTGGGAGGTTGGTTATAATTGAAAACCATAGGGATTAAGAACAGAAATTTCATAAGGGATAGGAATATGTCTTTTTAATCTCCATACTTATTGCTTCTGTTTGACTGGCCATTAATTTAGATGAATTGGTAATTACAATGATACTGGGAGGTTGGTTATAATTGAAAACCATAGGGATTAAGAACATAAATTTCATAAGGGATAGGAATATACTTTTATGGTTTATGTAGCTGTTAAAGAGAATCATAGAGTTAATTGAAATTCTAGATTATTCGCAATTCACATAGGAATATAGTGGGTTCATAGTTCAGAAACATGTTTGTTTAACCTTGGGAAAGACTAATGGACAAATTAGGGTTCTTGGCTAGCGTTTAAGAAGATTGTCTTTGGTTAATGAATTAGGAGTAAGTATCCAAACTAGCTACAGTGAAATTGAAACCCTAGATACTTTCTCCCCATATTTTTACTCATTTTACAGTGATTATTCTTCGTTTACAGTTTTGCATTTAATTATTGCCATAATTCACTTATCCATCATCTAGATAAAATTGGAATACTCTTAATTTTGGTACTTAGTAGCCACAGTCTCCGTGGGACGATACTTTTAACTTACATCTTTATTACTTGCTTACAACACGTGCACTTACGTACACTTTTTATGTAACACATCACCTAAGGGTGGTACCTAATACTGTTTGCGCAAGGTGGGTACCTCCTCATATATGTATGTCTACATTTGACCTACTGTGTATGTAAAACTCTATACATAACTACTTTAAATTGCCACATCAATGAAGTTCTTAAAATATTTTACATGTAACAATATATGGCATAATCGCTTTCATTGTCTCTGCACTGTGATAGTAGATCAAAATTGAATTCAAAGAGGCATAGTGTTTTATTATTTGGTATTGTGATTGTTTTGAACAAAATAAGTAAAAACAATTAGAACTAGCACTTTCCGTGTACAACAAAATTATAATTTCCAATGCTTGAGAGACATGCTATCAAATAGAATATACAGATGGGTTTGAGCTCTCACATAAGAAATTTAAGTTACAAAGTGTACCAATTGAAGCCTTTGAGATATGTAGACTGAAATTAGAATAAGGAAAAAGCAAACCTAAGATTGATTGGCAGCAGCAGTGCGGATTTGCTCAAATTGGCTATACAAGGCTGACCATTCAGAATCCAGCTTCAATAACTTTTGCTGAGCTTTTCTGTGATTTTCCACCATTTGAGACTTGCTTTTCTTCACATACTCATACTCTTCCTTGAACCCTTTGACTTCTGTGTGAAATTTTTCCTTTTGCTTTTCAAGAGAAGATAGGTTGCCCTCATAATCTATAATGTCTTTTTCCACGCTCTTTAGTTCAAGTTGCAACTTTGAGATTTGTTCCTGCAAATCTGCTTCCTTCTGTTGAGCCTCAGCCATGGACTTCTTGGTTTTGGAAATTTTGGAGAAAAGAGTAAAGGCAATGTCCTTTCGTTGAGGTAGTTCTTCCTTGATAGACTTCTCTTTCTCTTCAAGCACTTGAAATTCATCAAGGGTAGCAGAAGCTTGCTTAAAAGAAGATAGAAGACTTAGAACATTTTTGTGTATAGAGTCTATTCTAGCTTTAATTCCAGCCAAAAGAGATCCATCTTCATTAGAACAATGTGACAAGAAGTTGAGAGCATTCTCAAGAAGCAGATTGTTGGCTTCTGAGTTAGCTATATCTTTGAAAGACATCTTAAGAGAGGCTTCGAGATCGGCAAGGGCCTTAACCACCAGATTATCTTCAAGAGCCGGATGCTTGACATCAGCGCCTTCTTCCATAGATTGAAGTAACTTAAAGACATCATCTTCCACAAAGTCATTAATGTTTAAAGGATCAGCTTCAGTTTCTTTATGAGTGTAGGTGTCAATTTGGCTGACCTTGACTTCGCTCTAGCATGAAGAAAAAATAACTAATAAGAAAAACACATTAATCTTAAATTATATGTAGTTCACTTTTCTTTTGTTGAGCAAGTGAAACCTGTTCCCATATGGCTTAAACAGTGAACTTTTAGTAAATAAAACCATTAATTTCTCCAATTTTACATACCTAGTTCAATTACAAATTAAAGCAAAACTTCAACAGTGGAATTAAATTGAGCTATACAAAAAAAGAATCTGTGATGACTATTTCACTTCCATATTTGGAAGGATGCAATGTATTTACCTGTGGACATGCTTCTTGTGTTGGAAAAACTAATGATTCTGCGGATGAATTCCTTGGTTTTGAATCAGTTGACAGAGCCACTGTGGTAGCTTTCTCAGATATAGCACTCTTTAGAGCACTATCTACTGGTTCTTCTACAGCCTGTATGGAATAAAAAAGAAAAGATGAAGAACTTGAAGCTTCTTTAATGTTGCAAATTCAGAATCATTATATATTCATCATAGGTTCCATAGCAATATGTACTTCACTAGAAGATATATTAGCTCTCTGAGGAACTTAAAGTGGCTGATGTTGGTTAGTAGAAAATGGTTCACTTGTTGATTGTTGCTCATCCACCAACTCCTATATGAAATAATGAATAAAAAAAACACACTAATCTTAAACCATATATAAGTCATTTTTTTTTTGGGGTTCACTATATATTCAGCATAGTTTCTATAGCATTATGCACTTCATTCGGAGATATATTAACTCTGAGGAATTTCTGTAGTGACTTCGGTTTCTCCAAGTGGCTGATGTTGGTTAGTGGCAATTGGTTCACTACTAAATTTGTTCATCCACCAATTCCTGTATGAAATCATGAATTGTTTTTTGGCCATGCGTATGAAATAATGAATAAGGACAAAGGTGTTAGTCTTAACTTTTAAGCCATTTCATATATTTTACTACAGAAAAGATACCTGTAAACTTACAAGTGATATTTTCTTCTGCAGAAGCATAGCTGAAGGGCTCGGAGATGGAGTTGATGAAGTTGCCATTGCTGGTTTCTCTGATGCAGGAAAGTTTTGCAGAATTTTCTTATCTGCCTCTTTAATATGCTGAGTGAAGCCAAAAGATAATAATAAATTAACATCATTAATAAACAATATCATGTTTTAATAAACAAAAAAAAAGGTTGATTCTTTTCAACCAACACCAATAGCAAGTTAAAAAGAAGCAAAAGGGCAACTTAAAATGAATGCAATAAACTTACTTGTGAGGGTGTTTTAGGCATAGGAGTAACTAATGGCCCTGGTGCTAAGGCCCGTGATTCTGAATGAGAAGATAAAGTTCCCAATTTATCTTTTTCTGATGTAGGGTCTCCTTGAATGCTCTGCAAAGTAGCATGGATATGTAAGTTGGATTTTTCATTGATAGTATACCTTGATATTTAATAAAGCAGTAGAATGTATATTAGATATTGTTTGTTCAAGTGCCTGTTGCTCTGTCATGATTGTATATTTTCTTGACTCCTCTAACGCCAACTCCTATACAAAGATAAACCAGAAAAGGATACTGTTAATGAAAGTAAGAAATTTTTTATTCTTTTTGGTTACATGAATGTTAGAATTTTACTGCTAGTTATTTTTGTTCATTTCTCATGAGATTAACAGCTCATTCAATATTTGGAAGGATCCAATGAATTTACCTGTGGAAAAACTAATGGTTCTGCAGTTGGCTTCCTTGGTTCTGAATCAGTTGACGGAGTTACCATGGTAGCTTCAATAACCTGTATGGGGGGGGGGGGGAAAGAATAATTTGTAGTTTCTTTGATGTTGTAAGTCAAGAACTATTATATATTCATCATAGGTTCTAGAGAATTCTGTACTTCATTAGAAGATATAGCCGAAGGGCTTAGAGATGGAGTTGAGGAAGTTGCCATTGCTGGTTTCTCTGATGCAGAACACTGTTGCAGATTTTTCTTCTCTGTTTCTTTAATAACCTGAGTGGAACAAAAGGATGTAAACAAATTGCTTAGCTGGTTAACTTCATGAATAAATAAGGAAGAAAACAAGCTAAAACAAATGCTTTAAACTTACTTGTGTGGATGCAACTAATAGACCTGACGCTGTGTTCTGTGGTTCTGAATGAGAAGATGAAGTTACTTTTTTATCTTTTTCAGGTGTAGGATCCCCTTGAACATTTCCTTTAATGCTCTGTGAAGCACCAAAAAATATATAAGTTAGATTTTTCATTGACAATATATCTTAATATTTAATGACTTATTAGAATGCATATAAGATACTGTTTCTCTAAGTGCCTGTTGCTCTGTCATGCTTGTATATTTCCTTGATTCCTCCTGCACCAACTCCTAATCAAAGATAAACCAGCAAAGGGCATTAGTTTTAGTTAGATTTAATGTAGTGTTAATTAAAGTAAGATATTTTTTTTTTTTTTGGGGTTACATAAAAGTTAGAATTTTACTGCTAGTTATTTTTGTTCAGTAGCTGTAACTCATGCCTAATTTAGTTACCATTGTGTATTGTGTATTTTGCTACTCTTCCAACTAATAAATGGTTGTAGTTGCCATATTAATAGGGCATTGTAACACAAGGCTCTCCGCCTCTCATGCTTGCTGCATAACTTCGCAGACAGTGCAGAATCTGATTTTGGCTGTTAAATCCTCTTATTACACTTATGATTATGTGTTTTCTACCCCAAATCATTCCTTCAACAGTTTTAGCCATTCAACAGTAAAAACTTACCACTTTACTTTGTTTATCATTTTTTGAATCATTAGAATGTATTTCAGATCTCAATTCTCCAAGTCCCTGTTGATCTTTGCTGATAGTTTCATACATTGATTCCTTTTTGGCCAATTCCTATAGGAAAAAGAATAAAAGAAAAGGTGTAAGTTTAAGCTATTTATTATGCTATTATTTGCATATTGAAAATGACAACAAACTTGCCTGTGGAGATAATTCCTTGAGCATAGCATTCTCTAATTTAGATCCCTCTTGATCCATGGTTTGTTTAATTGTCTGTGTGGCACAAAACGATAAATAAGCTTTAATTTCTGTTATGTTGTATATTCAAACACACTATTCTTTGATAATTAAATTATAATGGTATGTGCATAATTAAATGGCTCATACATTAGTTTCCTGAGGAATTTCAATTTCAATTTCCTGAGAAGGAGTTGGTGAAGTTGCCATTGCTAGTTCTTCTGATGCAGGATATTTTTGAACAATTTCCTTATCTATCTCTTTTTGAATCTGAGCAAAACCAAAGCAAAATATATATTAAATAGTTGCTTAATAATTTAACTTGATTAATTACTTATACAATGACAAAATGCGGACAATAAATTTACCTGCAGAGATAATTCCATTGTTTTGACTAATGGTCCAGTAAATGGATTCCTTGGTTTTGAATCAGTTGATGATGTTGTTGCTACTACAGCTTTCTCTAATTTACGATCCTCTTGTGCACATTGTCCCACTGTTTCTTTAATCCTCTGCATAGATCAATAGGGGAATTAAGGTGTAATTTCTTTTTGTAAAGAACTCAACATTTGTTGCCATTATCATTCAATCATTTGATACTGAAAGCTAGAATTTTACTGCTGGTTGTTTTAGTTCAGTTGCTGTAACTAATGTCTAATTTAGTTAGCGTTGTGTGTTGTGTTTTGCCACTTGTCAGCTGTTAAATGGTTGTAATATAAATAAACTATTTTAAATTTCTGAAGGACGAGAATGAGAAATGAAGTTTCTGTAGTGTAGACACAGAGCTGGACATCTTTGAACAATTTCCTTCTCTGTTTCTTTTAGAAACAGCGCAAAACCCCAAAAAAAGATTATTAAGAATTTGCTTGATAAATTAACTTCACTAATTAGTTATATGAAGACAAAAACTGGACAATAATGTTACCTTTGGTGATAACTCCTTTGTTTTGTCTAATGGTCCTGTCAATGGATTCCCTTGTTTTGAATCAGTTGATGTTGGTACAACAACCTTCTCTGCTTTATGATCCTCTGTTTCTTTAATCCACTGCATAGAAAACCAGAGAAATTAAGGTGTAATTTCCTTTTGTAATGAACTCATCATTTCATGTTATTATCAGCCATATTGTCTAAGGATTAACCTGTGATTGTGAAGAAGGTGGCTCACAAACTAATGCTGCTTCAACTTCAGACTCATGGTCATTTTGAAGATGAGAAGTGGTATCTAGTGTTGGATTTTCACTGGGGTTCTCTTTGAGTTTAGAATCTTCATGGGATTCAATCATTTGATCAAGTATTGAGCGCAATTGCCAATGATCAAGTTCACCAATTTTAATTCCTACAATGCATATTTATAAGCATTAGCAATTGTATTATAAGGCCAAGTCTTTTTAGAGTAATGTGATTGACCGTTCTAAAATAAAAAATCTGGATGTCAAGTCACGATTTATCATTTTTTGTTTAAAAGAATTTTGAGAAATTTTACTAAATCATGCCATGCCTCTTTTATTGTAGTGCTAGGAAGATCTGATTCTTTCCAATAAAGATATATTTATTGCCAGCTACAAATAAATACAAAAAATATATGAATGATGCATAGTGTATACCTTTATCTCTGAAATGTTGCCCCAAGTCCTCAGTAGTTATAGTAGAAAGCAAATGGAATTCCGGACAATCATGCACAACACGGTATTCAATTGTCAGAAAATCAATCCCTTGACAGACGTTAGTAAGGGTTGGCAGCTTCTTAAGTAATAGATATTTGAGTTTTGGAAGAACAGCTGACACGTGTGGTTGTGTGTTCTCACATTGCTCAAAACCAAATACTTGCTCCAGCTCAGAGGCTTCTTTTATCAACAATAGCTCTAGTTTGGGAAACTCGCAGAATGTGAAGAGACGTTTCAACTTGTGGCAACGCAGGACAATCAGTGCACTTAGCTGTGGGAAGCACACAGATTGGGATTGAGGATTTGATAGATTTTGATTCTCCTCATTATCCTCTTCAATGATTTGCTCCAGTTCTTTGCAGTCTTCAATTTGTAGATACCCCAACTGTGGTAGGCTTCTCAAAATAGAGGCGGAAAAGATAACTTTCAATTTCGAGCATCTCTTTATACTGATTTGCTGAAGATTTTGGAGGCTCAGAAAATATTTGGGACCCTTAAATATATACCTCAGCTCCAATAAGTTGAACAATTCCAAATAACTTAATTTTGATGTCACATATTGCTCATTCATGGGAAGGCTTTCTAGATGCAAGATGCCTTCTATTTTGGGCTGCTCTTCTACATAGAGACTCTCTAAAGTTCCCAAATACTTCACAATCACTCCTAAATCCTGTAAAAGGCATATTATTTATCAAATTTGATGTGAGATGCCTCAATTCAAGTTTATCTACTTGTGTATATGATGTATTAGTTATCCCTTGAGAAAGGGAGCTCTATATAAGAAAAATATAGAAATTATATATGCATTATCATACAAAATGTACCCCACATAATTTCCCATAAATTATTTCAAATCATTAGTTACTTTCACCAACTCTAACTGTTGTTTCCTATTTTCTAGCACATGTTTCTTACCTCCATACACTCATACATTATAAAATTCCTCAACTTTCAGTTATCGCACTCCATTGCATATTCTCTCCCTATTTTCCTTTAGCCCGTAGATTTTTCTTGGGCCATGGTCAAGAGGTTTAAGTTAATTGTTTAAGGGATTTAGAGGTTCTCCTCATTGACTAATAAGGAATAAAATTAATCATAATCATGTATGAGTCATTTCATTTGTCTATAATATAATTTCCCTAATTTTATGTTGATCTAAACCCATGTAATGCATCCTATTAATTAGTTTGTATTTGAGGAGCAAGTAAATTAATTAAATAAAGGACAGAGTATCAGCTTTTGTTTTTGTCTGTTGTGAGCCACCAGTTTGTTGAAGGCAGCATTTTTCTAATCAAAAAATTCTTAAATGTATGACCCAATTGGTGTTGTAAAGAAACCATATATATTAAGATTTTATTTAAGAAAGAAAATGTCAGAAAAGAAAATTACCTTTGTGGTTATGTGGCCCAGTTGCCTTGTGTCATTATGAATCATGAAATCATTTATAGATGTGATGCTCAGCAACAGACATCTCATTAGCCAAAATGAATTTAGAAGTGGCCATGTTGCATAAAAGTTGTTTGAGCAAATACTGATGATCTCTGGCAGGTCCTTCAGATAGAGATATTCCAATGCAGGGAGATCAATTTGAATCTCAAAATTATTAATCGGATGTGATAAATTATCTCCATGATGGTATTGCCCAAACACATATTTCAGCTTAGGAGCTGCTTCGATAGATATAGACTGCAGATGTAGAAGGTTTCCAGAATAATTGACTGGAAATATAAATTCCAATACACTACAGTTTTCGACCTCAATCTTTTTTAATTTTGGGAATATAGAGCTGTTGTTCTTGTGATTTTGGTAATCTCCTTCATCTGTTATTATCTGCTTCATTCCATCGCATCTCAAAATTCTCAATTTTTCAAGCATTATTGTTGAGGCAACTGATAGAGTAAACAATGATATTAACTTCGGACAGCCAAATATTGTCATCTCTATAATGTTGCAAAATGACGATGATTGCCTCAAAATATATTGTGATGAGCAAAGCTGTTGTGAGTTTGAGATCTGTAGACCCTACAAAACCATAAATTCTTATGTCAAACTAAAATGTCTCTTGTAATGTGTATTTATTTGGTATTATTTTTAAACGGTAAAGCATTTGTCATTTCTATATAGAGTTGAAAAGTTTATTTCTAGAGGTTACTTTCTTATTAATTGCTCGTACTAAATATATTTAAAGCTTTCTATCTGAATAATGAAAATCAATGCAATTCACAAAACTCAAAGAGTTTTTTCATTCCAATTATAAGAACCAAATAAACAGCGATTATAGAAAAAATGTTATGATTAACCCGACACACAACAAAATTTAAAGGAGGTGCACACGATTTAAAATGATAAACAAATATAAAGGTATCATAATATATCAAGGCAAAAAACCTATAAGTTACATCTCCGTTGGACCAAAAAAGTCAACAGTTTTTTAGGATCAAATTTCAGTAATTCACCATAGAGTTAGAAAACAAAACAACATGGATGATTGTTGGAGGAAACTTCACCCAACATTCTTTTCAATAGGACAGGCTGGCAAAATTGTATGTAATTCTGAAATTGCTGTGTTCATTTTGCATATAGGATCATATTCGTTTTGAATATGTTAAACATATTTCATACTAATTTTTAAGGTAGTAGAAAAATTTATTAAACTCTAAAAACTAAAATAGAAGCCGTACAGAAGTAGAATAAACTAGTGGCAGTGGAAATCATTATGATATAATTGTATGACAAACATCGACAAGTGGGAAAAACAAACCAGTGCGAGTATTTATGACTAATTGGACGTGTAAATGGACAAGTGTTGGTTGAAAATGTTTTATTTGGAGAAGGGACTACATTTTTTAGGAAACAAAAATAAAATAAAAAAATAGTTAAAAAAATAAGTGTAAATTGATAATTGGGATGGCCAATAGCCTTACTTAAGTCAGATATATGAACTTTTTAAAACATTGATACTATTGTATTCAGTACTAATCTAGAGGAGATTAAATATGACTTCTTAAACAACCCAATTGGTGTTGTAAGGAAACAATAAATAGTAAGATTTTATATTTTAATAAAAAGAAAGAAAAGAACGGTACCTCTGTGATTATGTGGTCCTGTTCCATCGTGTCATAAGGAAACAAGAAATCACATATAGATGCGATGCTCAGATTGGAACATCTAACTGACTTCAGAGATGGCCATGTTGCATAAAAGTTGTTGGGGCAAATGCTAATGATCTTTGGCAGATCCAACAAAATGATACTTTCCAATGCAGGGAGATGAATTTGAATCTCAAGATTGTCATTCTGATGAGATAAATTATCTTCATGATGGTATTGCCCAAACACATATTTCAGCTCAGGAGCTGCTTCGATGGAGATAGACTTCAGATGTAGAAGGTTTCCAGAAAAGCTGGCTGGAAATAAAAATTCCAATACGCTGCAGTTCTCGACCTCAATCTCTTCTAATTTTGGGAAGATAAAGCTGTTGTTCTTGTGATTTTGGTAATCTCCTCCATCTGTTATTATCTGCTTCATTCCATCACAACTCCAAATTGTCAATTCTTCAAGCATTATTGTTGAGGCAACCGATAGAGTAAACAATGATGTTAACTTTGGACACCTATCTATTTCCATCTTTTTAACCTTGCACAGTGCCAATGATTGCTTCAAAAGACATTGTGCTAAGCAAAGTTGTTCTAAATTTGAGATCAGTAGTCCTTACAAAATAAAAAATTCTTGTTATGTCAAACTAAAATGTCTCTTGTAATATGTATTTTATTTGGTATTATTTTTTAAAGTTACAACATTTGTCATTTCTATGTAGAGTTAAGAAGTTTTATTCTAGAAGTTACTTTCCTATTAATTGCTCCAATTAAATTTATATAATTTTTTTATTTAAAATCATGAGAATTAATGGAATTCACAAAATTCAAAGAAAATCTTTTTCATTCCAATTGTAAGAACCAAATTAACAAAGAGTATAGAGGAAATGTTATGATTAACCCGATACACAACAAATTTAAAAGGAAGTACACAGGAGTTAAAATGATAAACAAATATAAAGGTTATATATCATCATACATCAAGGAATAGGGCCTGTGAGGTGACAGAGGGAAAGAAACGTTTTCTTTAGGTTATTGAAAGAAGAAGAACAGACATTTAATGTAAATAGAATGTGACAGAGTGGAGTACCGATGAGGTGTTGTTGTCATGCTGTCTTGCCTTGGGACAATCTTCATTCTGATCCTGAACTATTTCCTCTCCTTCCTCTCTGTCCTCTGTTATTATGTATTTCAATTCCTTGCACCCTGTTATTCTCAGCCGTTTTAGCTCCACTAGACTTTGAGCAGTAGAAAATGTGAAAAGAGATGTCAGCTCTGGACAATCTCCCACATACAGTTCCTTAAGTCTTCTTAGATTCAAGTTCCTCACAAGTAGCTTGCTACGGAGTTTGCTGCATCGTTGTATATCTAGTGATTGTAACTTCTCAAATAAGTCAGGAGGAGTTTGATGACCATGGCATAATTCTTTCAGATCACACATTTCTTTAAGTTGTAGCTTAATCAATTTGGAGAAGATGGTTCCTATCAAAGATGGACGACCAGAAGTATCAATCAGATACTCCATCCCAGAATAGGTATCAAGCACAAGTTGAGTCAATTCATTCATGTCTCCTCCTATTGCTTCAACTAAGGCAGGGATAACACTTCTATAACCTCCCTGAATTTTCTTTAAGCCAAGATACTGTGCTCTTTGTATCATATGCTTAATTGTTGTATTTGAGATGGATTCAATCAAGAATTGTTCAATACCTACACCTTTTGATACTGAATTTGTTATGCTGAAACATCCGTATCTATCAGGAGCATTTTCTAGAGATATACGATACCTCTGCAATTTTGGTGAGATGTTGACTTTATCAAATAAATCAGCAACAAGTTCACCAGTAAACTCCCAGCTTGATCCGAAGTTCCTCACAAAATACAACTCTTCTATTTGTAGAAGTCTACCAATCACTCCAAATGGATTCCTTTCAATTTGACAGTCTTCCAATTTCAACAATCTTAATTTGTCCAATTCGATAATTCCATTTGGCAGTTCATTGATGAAACATCTTATTAATTCGAGAGTGTCAAGTCTTTGTAGTTTCTTCATAACAGAGATGTCTTCAAATTTCAAATGTTCCAAGCATAAAGTTCGGAGACCTTTTAACACTTCAATTGATAATGGCAACTTCAGTGTTGTTGGTTGCCTCCACCAATGCCTGTTCCATAGAGCCAGAACTTTGAGATCAATCATTCCTTCAAAAAATGCCTCTGGTACTTCCAAGGAATCAACTTTATCTATGCTAATTAATAGAATCTCAAGTTTAGGACATGACAACCGTTCAGGAAAGTCGATCATGTTTTGGCAATACAAATATCTCATTGCCCTCTGTTTTTCAATATTACCCAAATTCCATCCCGGCCCCACAATCAACTGAATCTCATTGTTTGCTATCAACTTAGCCACATCACGTATCAAATCATGCATTTTCACATATCTTCCTTCATCAGCTTCCATCAATAAACAATATTCTATTAGCCTTTTGTTAGCTCTATGCATGTCATCCCTTGCTGTTGTGTATGAATCAATCTCCCCAAATAGTCCCAATCCTATAGCAAACCTGGTCAAATCTTCCAAAGGGATTTTATAATCTTCAGGGAACAAAGAACATAGCTTGAAGAGCTCCTGCGCATGTTCATTATTTAGAAAATCATAGCTTACTTTCAAACTTCTGTAAACTTCTTTGAGTTCATGACCAGTAATATCAATTCGTCTAGGATTTCTCAAGCTTTTCAAAGCTGCATTCCAGTCTTTAAGAGGCTGGTTCTTTAAAGTGCTTGCTACTGCTGCAAGTGCAACTGGTAAGCCTTTACATTCTTTTGCCATTTTTTCAGCCGTATCCTTCAATTTCTTGGAGGAATTATCATTAATACCTGAATGCTTTTTGAAGAAATCCCAAGCTTCATGGTCAGATAAGATATCCAGCTGAATGGTAGAATCTTGGCATCCCATTAAACGACAAACATTCAAGTTGCGAGTAGTTAAAAGAACACGACAACCCTTGTGATTGTGATCACGTGGAATCCCGATGTCTTCAAATTTGAGCTCTTCCCAAACATCATCTAGTATTATAAGTATCTTTTCACCATTAGTTAACCTCTGCCAGAGCTTCTTTGCTCTCTCTAATTCGTTTTCTTCCTGTTCAAATTTCAAACCCAAAGGCCTTGCAATGTCATCTTGAATCTTTTTAACATCTGGATTATTGGACACAACAACCAAGATGACTTTGTCAAAAAGCTTTTCTTTTTCAACTTTTTCACCCACGTCAATTACCATTGTGGTTTTACCTGATCCCCCCATCCCCTGCAGTGCAATCTTATAACTCTCGTCATTTTTTAGTGCCTCCAAAAGCTTACCATGAACCAATTTTCTGCTGTCAAAGTGGACAAAATCAGGTGAAGAATAGTATTCCAAGCCAGGACGTTCAGCAGTGCGTCCAATTTTGGCAAAATTACTTTTTTCGACGAGTTCTTTAATCTTTTGTGTCTTCTCTGCCAAGTCCCTGCCTCGTCGGTACTGCCAAATGCAATTGCGACACCAACCATAAAAACATGACTTTTTGGTCTTGGTATCTTCTGCAATGAGACCCGTGGTTCTATCCTCCCACAGTTTAACCTCCTCCACAATCTCCTTAACTGCATTTATGTTCTCTTCAATATCTTTCTGCACATCTCTTCGTTTTGCTTCCAATGTTTTCTTTTCCTCTTCAAAGTGTTCAGCAATTTTCTTGAAACAACATAGATAATAAGCTTCATCTATTGCTCTGTCCACTAATCTCTGAA
>QAOA01008077.1:124972-159558 GCA_003255065.1 Cercis canadensis | reverse complement strand
ATCCCATTCAAAACGAAGAAATTCACATGTGATTTTCAAAGCACTTATCTAACTATCAAATTACCTTTCTCTTTTCCAGGATTGTAGCACATAGAATCATCAGTTACGAAATGCCTCTGTTCAACTGGTTGCATATCAAATGCTTCCATGAATTTATTCAAATATTTCAACCTTAAATGGTTCAGCATATCTTGATGTAGAGGTTGGACCAGCTAACAAATATAGAAGAGAAAAAATCATTAATTGGGCCAAAAATAATGTCTTATATTCAAATTACTAAAGAATTGTGAAAAATCATGTATGAAGAGATGAAAATGGTTAAAAATTGTTGAACTTGGCAGCTTTTGGAGAAGGCACGAGACAAGAGGATCGTTGGCTTAAAAGGGGTGTTCGAAACAAATTTTAATGAAGATGGCTCACTTCAATAACACAAGGCTAAGTTACAAATGGCTACACTCAGCAACTAGGAATAAAATTTAACTGGACTTTTTCAGCCATTGCTCAAATGGAGATATTATAAACTTCCTTAAGTCTATCTTGTCAATCAAAACCTTTGCCCATTATTTTGATGTGAATTCAGCCTTTCTTACTAGAGAACTTGAAAGAAAATTGTATGAAAAGCAACTACAAGGCTATACCATCAAAGGGAATGAGAAGGTGTATCAACATCAAATGGCAAGCCTTAAACAAGCTCCAAGAGGTTCAAATAGTAAGATAGATAGTTATTTACAATAGAACAAATTTCAAAGAAGTACAAGTTAGCCCTCTCTATGATTATGTCCAAATTCAATGTGGCAATGAAAGTCTAATTTTTCCCTTATATTGATTAGTTGATTTAAATTGGAACTAGTGATCACTAACTAGAAGATTTAAAGAAAGGCCACTCGGTGAATCAATTTCAGATTACTTGAAGCTCATGAAGTACTTTCTTAGTACAGAAGTAAAGCAAGAATATGAAGAAGTTTCTTTCTCAAAGAAGTTATGCTATCGATTTATTGAAGAAGTTTCTATGGTAGATTGTGAACTTGTTAAGAGGTTGCTTGGAATGAACGATGTCATGGAGAAGGCAAAGAGAGATGAAACTTGTCAAGTCACTGATCATTAATACAAGACTAGACATTACTTATGCCATTACTATTATTACTAAGATTCAGCATCGCAAGCAACAATATATGAAACAGCCAAGAGAACTCTAAGATATGTCAGATGTGCCAATTACTATGCTATTCTATACAAAGCTGAAGAAGACAATATATTGATTGCTTACAATGATATTGATGGGCTGGCTCAATTAATGACAGAAGAAACACTTCAGATTATTCCATTTTCTTAGGAAGCAATTCTCTCTCAGGTTTGTAAAAGTAAACACAGTACTATTCTCTCCCTGTTTACATTTGTTTGAAACTTCAATTGAAACGTATTTTTTTTTTAAATAACTTTTCTGAAAACCATTAATTGTTTTTGTTAAAATCCGCCTCATTGAGGTGACTGCTTCTTAACACTATTTCCTTGTAGTTTAGTTTCCATGTTTGAAATTATATGTCTCTGTGAAAATACATATTATTAAATATCTATATGATGCAAGTCATAAATTTTTTTTTTTAAATTGCTTGAACAATCGTTTGACACAACTTTCGCATTTGTCTTTTTATAATGGAAAATTTAGTATGAATATATTATAAGTTCTTTTTAAAGAAATTAATTTTTTTTTTTAGGGAAAAGGAAATAAAATATTTAGATCAACGTTCAAATGTTAGGATATATATATATAGACACACACACTCTTAAAGTGGGCAATATGGTACCTCTCGAGCGTTATTGACAGCATCTTTTACGTCAACCTTGAACGCTTCCCACAACATTTTGCACATAATAGGTGTTATCAAAGTTCTGGAGGGTGGAACCTACATTAATGTATACCACAAATACAATGTGTTAAGGTTAAAGGTAATGGATGTAAATAGCATATATAAAAACAACTCTTTTCTCATCTCAACTACCAGCCATGTATTTAGTCCAAATGCTAGCAAGTGTCTGAGTAGGAAGTAATGTGTTGATAACTAGTTTATAAAAAATATTATTCTTCTGTATACCCATTTCAACTTGCAGCAATTATACTTTCAGAATGTATATAGCATTGTTAACTTCTTACCAAGAAATACTTCAAAAAAAAAAAAAGGAAATATGAACTTAAAATTTCCCAAGTCCCAGGCTCTCACCTTTTCCCAAGATGGAGAATCAAGAACTTCTAACACCTTTTGGTCTCGGTAAACCAATAAAGCAAAAGACAATATAGATTGAATATTATCATCAGTATCACCATCTTCCAAACGGATTGCCGCTAACCCAGCTAGCAACTTCACTGGCTGAAGAAATTTTAATATAATTAAAAAGTCAAAATAAGTTATATGTTGCAAAATCGAGTACTAGCTAGATGTATTATAATAATCCAATTTCAATTCTAACAGTTTCCAAAACGTAAAATTATGCACAATGAGTTATGGTATCATACAGTGTAAACAGCATCCCTGCCATATTTGAAAATAATTTCTTCATTGTTTTTCCAATCACGGAGCCATGAATTGTAGCCATATTTGAGAAGTTTGACAAATCTGTTTTCCATCAAATAGGTGTCCATATAAGCCTAAGTTGTAAAAATTTCCCAAGGAAGGGTATAAATTCTAATTTCAAGATTAGATGCAACTTACTTCCTGATCATATGGATTTTGGCCCTACCAGATTCTTCTCTGGCCCTTGATTCAACAACAAGTTTTGCATATTTCTCTATACTCTCAATCTTTTCTTTCCTGTTTTCTTCATCAACCCGAAACTTTGATAATGTATTATGGAATCGAGAGAGAGTTGACTTAATCACACTTTTGAACCGCTCTCTTATTTTTGACCAAGTTGGATCTGTTTCTTCACACAAAATATATCCCACAGAGTCTGATAATTCCTGTTTCAGTTTTGGCTATAGAAAAAGAAAAGAACATCAGTAAACTAATTCCCATGGGACAATTCCATTGTGTTTTGCAGTTATGATAATTACTAATGTCCGGGGAATAGGTGTTCAAAATATTTTGTAGAATAAAAGTATTCTATCACTTGCTCCAGTGAAATGGCACATTAAATCCCAAAACCAGCGAATGCACATGAACAACAAAGAATTAATTTATAGTCTCATTCCAATAGTCTAAAAAGTTGTAACAAGACTCCAAAAAAATTTTCGTACAAGAATACAAATAGAGTGAGCAAGAAAAGGAAAACCCAGTTTGATTATAAGATCTATCCAAAAGCTCTTCAATAATACTCTAGAAGGGCTTTATCTCAAAAAATCAATGGCAAAAACTTTACAGTAGTGTATTAAAACCACAATTTAACATGATGGGATATAATTATGATAACTAAATGTCCTACTTATTAAATGGATATAACTAGACTATAGATTGGCTAGTTAATAAATGTATAGTATTGAATAAAATAATTGTAACAAAACAGATGGTTAATAAAATGGAACACTGATGGCACAAAGATTTGAATCTCTGACTTCAGCAAACTACTCTAACCACTCACCACTAATTTAGTTATATAATCGATTTTTATTATTTGAACATTACAACAGCTTTTTTAGTCCTATGATCGATTATGTCATATATCCCCAACAGCTTTTTCACATAAGCTCTCTCACCTAAGCTTTCCATTATGAATTAATTGTTTATTTTACCATTACCTCTCCTTTTTACATAATTGACTTTCTATATATTTATTACACCAAAAAATTTCTTTATACCATTTTTGGTAATTTGATATTTTGATGTGATTTTCTTTATAGAATCCAAACGAAAACTGATTATTATAAATCACTTATAAATTAATACCTTCAAACATAAATAGATTCTTCCATAATTAATTTTTTAATAATCAATTCTACCCATAATCAATTAAATACATAATCTATTATTTTTAAGCTAATCCAAACACACTAGTGGCTTAATAAAATTGGATTCTACTGCAAAGGTTGGTATCTGTGATATGTGTAAACCGAAGTTCCAATGGCCCAAAAGAGGGGAAAAAAAAATCTAATAAATATGATATTAAACATTATAATTAGAGCAAAGGTTGCTTTGGGTCTAATGGCACCTTGCCGAGTCTCAGCAATCAAGGTATCTCATATCATGCCTTTAAATACTACCCTCTACTCCTTCCCCTTTACCCAGCACATTGTATTCCTTTGTAACCCAGAAATGACCAAACGTTTATATGTGTAATATGTGGAAGTTATCGGCTAACGCTCTAACCCGACACTAAATTATTATCCACTTAGAAGGAGTTATATATAAGCAGTTTTGGAAGGCCTTGTATCTCAATTTTATTTTTTCTATATTTGTAGAAGTTCCAAGAAACTGAAAATTTCCTGTAACTAAACACGCCCTTAAAGTTTGACGCATACAATATACAATGGTTGGGTAAATTGGCATAGATTTACATTATATTCGATACCTTGGAATTACTTACCAAATATGTCATTTTAAACATTTCTTTTTGTAGACAATGATTTTTTAGTTGAATAAATATGAACTATAAATGTCATACCTCATAAAGTCGTCTGATTTTATAGGCCAGTTTGTCTTCATGTTTGGTAACAGTGTATGAATTCATATCACTCTGAAGTTTAGCTTTTGCTTTCAATGTGTCCCACTTTGCTCGATCAACTCTGATAGCTGCAAGGTTAAGTTATCAGTGTATTATATTGTATAACCTCCTAATTCTTCAATCTAGATAGGTCAAATCCTTTCTATAATTAACAAAACTTCTCACAAATGAAAATAATAATAATAATAATAATAAAAAGTACTAACATTGCATCCCATGAAATATGAACATTTACATTAGATCACTTTTCAGCTAACTATGCTCATCGAACTCTTCCAGTGCACTACATACATTGTTTCTACATATATTAGTTATGACGTCAAAGAATATATAGAACCGAAGAAATGTTATAACTAAGGATAAATGCTACAAGAAATTTAATTATAACCTTTTTAATCTCCCTTAGGATTTATTGTGGCTTAAATCCACTACTTTTTCTAAGGGTAAATGCTACAATTTCAATATAACAAACTTACATAAAAGTGATTACAAAGTTTAACATTATAAAACATGAATCCCATAAAGAACTAAGAAATTCACCAGTTATTTATAAAGAAACCTGTCTAATTGTCACATTACCTGCACAGTCTTTGTCAAATTCAAGTAAACAATACTGGATACGATCAGCAACCGTTGAAAACCTGTTATGTTCATCTGAATCCTTATCAAATGCTTCCATGAATTTCTTCAAATGCTCCAGCCTTAAATGATTCACCATAGCTTGATATACAGGTTCGAGAAGCTAAGAAATATAGAGGAGGAAAATATAATTAATTTTGCAGAAATAATGCCTTAGTATAGTAGCATTGATGGAATGGCAAAGAGCATGTTGAAAGTCAAAAGAATTTCAAATAAGTACTTGGGAAAGATTTTAATACATCTCTTCACCTTGTTATTCTGTAGATCTCTCTCAAAAAGTACTTAAAATTGATTGACATGGGAACTAATGATCACTTGATAGAAGATTTTGTAAAGGCCATGAAGAATCAATTTTAGCTGACTTCAGTCTTATGGAGTACTTTCTTAGCGTGCAAGTGAAGCAAGAAAATGGAAGAAGTTTTCTTTCTCAAAAGAAATATGATGTAGATTGCGAACTAGTTTCTACTACAATAATTGCTAAAGAGAATCTTTCAGAAAAAGAAGAAATGGATAAGGCAAACAAGAGTTTGTATAGAAAATTTGTGAGGTCAATGATCATTTACGTCATTTTTACAAGACCAGACATTATTCACGTTGTAATCTGTCAATATCGTTGCTAGATTTATGAGTGAGCCTAGCAAGCAACACCATGGCCCAAAAGACCAAAACAAAGAAGCAAGCAACACTAGGAAACAGACAAGTGCACTCTAAGATATGTCATGCATCAATAACTATGGTATTTTATGCCAAGCTCAAGAAGACAATTAGTTGAGTGGTTACACTAATACGGATGGACTAGCTCAAACTGATGATAGAATAAGTACATCAGGTTGCTCAATTTTCTTAGGAAACAATGTTGTCTCATGGTTGTCAAAGAAACATGGTATCCATGGCTTTATGATTAGCTAAAGTATAATACATTGCAAGACCAAGGTTCCCCCTCCACAATGTTTTCTGACATTTAGCCATTGCAATAATCTAGACTTTCATAATTGCACCAAACACAATGAACTCAGTTTTCAGTTTTCTTAGAGAGAATGTTGAAGAAGAGGTCATTGTGCCGAACTTTTGCAAGACTGAAGATCAAGTCACAGACATCTTTATAAATTTGGTTTCTCAAATTATTGCCTATATGTTAGATATGCACTTGCCCCTACTAACCTTAAAAAAATTATTGAAGGGTTATTGTATAATTAAATCCATAAAACTTAATTTACTATAAAAAAATAAATTTTTGATTNAAAAAATAAATTTTTGATTAACATATTACTACAGCATACATAGATGGGCAAAACCAAAAAAAAGAGAAAGTCTGTCAAATCATATTGCATTTGAATTGCATGCAATGAGGAAACCATTTCTATTTTATCTTAGGCCCTTCATGCCCTCCCTTACAAGTTCAAGTTGCATATGTTTTACTTTTACAAAATAAGGGTTACAAACTTGTGTATGTGTCTATATATATATAATTACATTTACTGTTTTTAATTACCTAGCTGCCACTTTGTGCTTAAGGTTCAATCCTTCATAAAAAAATAAATAAATAAAAACAAGTGATGAAGCCGCTAGCAGTCCCATTTTATATCATATAAAAAAAAAAAAAACAAGGAAATAAACAATCCCATTGTACAATAAATGTTTTGTATGTGCAAGGTTGATAGCAGAAGAAATTACTTTTAACAATTGATGAAGAAGCTCCTCTCGCTTTGCATTTGTTACTTCTTCATCAAAATATAACGCTTCTGCATCATACCTAGAATCAAAGAAATATAAAATGAGCTTAATTAACTTGGGTAAAATCTCATTCAAGCCATTCAAGGAAGAAACCAAAGTTTGAAAATTCAGATATTCAATTTAAAAAAAAAATTAAAGATTAGGGACTAAATTGATAATGGGTGCCTCTTTTAGAAACTAAATGGTAGTATTTTCTTTACTTTAATTTGAAAAAAAATGAGTACGGATACTACATACAATGCAAATGTTGACATTGATACTAAAAAAACAGATAACACATAAAAACGAAAATACTAACTTTGAAACACAGGTGTTGAGAATTGAATTCACTATTTTCTGAAAATCAGGAACGAAACCAAACTGTGCATCCTTGTGCAAGTTACACCAATCCTGGGTAATCAACGTGAAACCATTTAGAGGATAGATACGAATAACAAAATTTCAAGAGGTTCTGCAATATGAAAACAGTTAGTTTCTATACCTCATTCATTTGAAAAGAATCATACAGTTCATTTTTTATCTCTTCACAGGGTACAGTTGCCACCATAACCTGTAAGAAATGAAACATTTATCTGTCGAACCAAGAATAGAAAAGAAAATAAAACTAATAACTAAACACTAACAAATACTCAAAATTCTATGTTGAAGATTTCTGGATTTAACTTAGTTGTTGGATGGATGAAATTGGTTTCTTCTTGACATGCGAATAAAAATTATGCGAGTGGATTGAACAAGATGAGAGGAGAAAAGTTTTCTTAACAGCATTAAATAGTTAAAATAAAATTAGTTATGGTTTTTTTTACCATTAGATAAATACAGCTATATGTTTTAACTGAAGATATAGAGGAATGAGAAATAAAACTTGAGATCTCAAATTATTATTGTCTTAGCATCAAAAGGTTTTCATTTTGGCAACAAAGACGATTTATACAGTTATCTATTACTGATATAAACTATGAATGTTGGTGGCGCCATTATTTATAATGATTAAGCATTGGACTAAATTATAATTTAGTACTCCGTGCTTTACATTATCCTTATTTTTTGTTTTATAGCCTGGCGTGGTTATTTAGTCATGTATATCGTTATTATGCATATCACTTCAAAAATGTGTGATTATTGAGTGGAGCCCAGACACTGAATCGTATGTTTTTTGGGTCCACTAGAGGCTAAACAATAAGAGGGTAGCTTATACCCTCCCAAAATTCCATCCAACCCACTCCGAAAACCCTTTATATATAATGTTACAGATTCTCTCTATTCTCCCTAAATCCCAATGTGAACGGACTGCTACTGAATCAGCTTTGGCCAGGCAGAGAAATGTTTGTGACATATTAGTGAATATAACACTACTTTATATCGGTTAAGTAGATTCAGTTGAGTTTAAATAGTAAGATATTTCCAAGTATCTAAGTTACATTACCCTTTCACAAATAGAAGCTACTCGATGATCTGGTCTGGATTTGTAACTCCGTTATAACATATATAGGTGAACTTTAAATAACTCGAAATAAGTTTTCCAAAGAAAAATCACCTTATGGGCAGAAATGTCTAGGTCCTTATTTTCCATTATGTCTTTCCATATATTCTGTGCCATCATTGAGAATCCTGAAGCTGGCTTTTTCTTATCCCCTGCATCTGCAAGACCACCTGGTGCAGTGGAATGAACAAATTGTTGCTTTAAGTTTTTAACCTGCAAAAGAAACAAAAAAATAATCATAACTATAATAATAAAAGCAACAAAAAATGAATAAATAATTCTTTTGGTACTTCCTAAGGGTCGAGTAATAGGTATTTAATGGGAACCAAAAAGTTTGAAATTGCAATGCATGTTGCAGTAAGCTTTATATTCAATGCATCAGTGGTGCAGCTTAATATTTTACGAGTGACTTATTTTATACCATTTTGTGATAAACACTTTACAGAAATTATCTTAATGATAGTCTACTTAACATGAGATAGTGTTTTAAATGAAAAACTCATACAGAAACTATCAAAGAGACTAAATTAAAATTCCTAATTATAATAAAACCTGACAATCTATGTAATGTCTCTTCTGATTTTGGCCCAAAAATGTATTTTGAATTAAAAAATTGCTTACGTTAAAATATTTAACCAGTTGAAGATTACTGATGGTGCAATTTGATTCATTACACATAAAATTTAAGTCACTTGTTATATGTTTTACTTTCCACCAATGGTATATTGAACAATAAACTTTCCTTCACATGCATTGGATGCATATCTAATTATCTATATAGTAATACCTTTAATTTAAAATCTTCTTCTTGTTAGCCCCACAAGTCTCTAAACCTGTTTTGATGGTAACAATAATGCCTTGGATCATTTCTTATATGTGTTGTTTGTCTTGTTGCCATTAATCTGTGTTTGTTTATAAGTTATTATCAAGAACAAATTTGAAATGAAGCCCTGCAGAACTTGTTCTTAAGAACCAGTTCTTGCATCTGTGATGAGTCTCAAATATTGCTAATGTGGACAAAGCTTCTCACGGACTCCAGCCAAATCTACCCTTCTACAATCTGACTAAGTCATGTTAGCTAAGTTTGGAAAGCTTCATCTGAAGTGATTTGTGTAAAGTCTTTATTCCTAGGAAAAGTCTATCTACCCTCTTACACAAGTGAGACTTTTGTGGACCAAAAAGGACAAAAGCCACCTTGATTGATTGACAAGGTGTCAGCCGGTTGGTGGCTCCTCTTTTGCCTTCCCATTTGGCCTTTCACGTGCACAAGAAATCAAATAAAGCAAGGAGACTCCAAGGCTTCAAAAATTCATAAAGTGAAGAAAGAAGAAAAACATTTTAGAGAGAGAGAAGGAAGCCATTGTTGAAAGTTGAGCTCTTCATCTTCTTCTTCCTCCTCTCGGTCATTCCTTCATGCATCAATATTTTCATTGTATCACACCTACTCTTTAAGAGAGTTTCTTCTTGGGGCTGCAACAAAACACTTGTGTTTTGTATCTGGATTTCTGTGGGAGAAATCCATGAGAGTGATCTTTAGTGAGTTAGAGAGAGAGAGTTCATGGTGAGCTTGAGAAACAAAAACCATGGTTAAGCTTGGAGAAGCTTGGACAAATAAACTTGAAGAATAGTAGAACCCCATGTATGTGAGAAGTGGATGTAGGCATGCTTAGCCGAACCACTATAAATCTCTTGTAGATTTTCTTCTTCTTCATCTCTGATTCTTTGGATATTTCTTTGTTTTGTCTACATGATTTGTTAAGTTATTTCGATATATTCAAATCTAGTATTTGTTAAAGAACTAGTTTGTAAGAACCAGTTCTTTAATAAATCTATGATTTGAATCATTTTTTTAAGAACTAATTTTTAACAATTCCTATTCACCCCCCACTAGGAATAAACTCTGCAACTCTCAATTGGTATTAGAGCTTTGTGCTCTATATTTCCTGGTTTAACTAACCGTGAGCTAAAGATCCTATTAAGTTTGTGTTGCAGGTATCATAAACAACGAAAATGAGTCTCACTCCTCCCATAAACCTCCATTCTTCAATGGAAAAAACTAACCCTACTAGAAGGAGAGAATGGAAATGTATCTTAAGGCTATTGACTATGATGGTTAGCAGATAGTCAGAAATGGTATCACTCATCCTACCAAAGTAGTGGAAGGAGATACTGTTCCAAAAGAAGAGCATGAGTTTATTACTGAAGACAAGCTTAGATTCATTCTCAATTCAAAAGCAAGGTACAACATTGTGTGTGGTGTATCTGCTACAGAATATGAAAACATTGCCTCTTGCAACACTGCAAAAGAAATGTGGGACATACTTGCTGCCATTCACGAAGGGACAAGTCATGTTAAAGAAGCAAAGATTGATATTTATTCTACCAAGTATGAAATGTTCCACATGACTCAAGATGAGTCTCTAGAATCTTTCTTGCTCGGTTCTTAAGTATCATCAATAGTCTAAAAGGACTTTGAAGAGTTTATACTCAAAAAGAACAAGTCAAGAAGATTCTGAGGTGTCTAACTGAAAAATGGGATTCCAAAGTAACTATCTTGCTTCAATTTGCAGAAACGAATGATCTTACTATTGATGCTCTTAGAGGCACTCTTGAATCACACTAGATGCTAATCATGGAAAAGAAGAGCTTAACTCTAGCTTTTAGTGATGAAGATGTAGCCTTAGTGACAAGAAGAATGCTTAATATGATGAAGAAAAGAAAAGAAAAAGAAGAAATTTTCTTCGAAAAATTACAAAGACTTCACCAAGGGAGAAAGCGGCAAGAAGCCTATTATTTGCTATGAATGCAAAAGGCCATGTCACATTAAACCTGAATGTCCAAACCTCAAAAGGAGGCCTTTTATAAAGGAGAAGAAGAAAGCTATGGTGGCTACTTGGAGTGATGAATCAGAAGAGGAAAATGTTGCAAATCTATGTCTAATGGCAATCGGAGAAGGGTCTGGAGAAAAACGTGAGGTAAATGATCTAGACCTTGAACTCTTGCCTACTTATGATGAACTAAGTCTTGCTTTTGATGATTTGTCTTTGGATTATGAGAAAAGACTTGCGAAAATTAATGCATTAAAGAAAATCATAAAAGATCAAGTTAATGTGATAGAAGAACTTGAAAAAGATAATGTTGTTTTGATTGATAAACTTAAAATGCTTCAACATCAAAATGACATTCTTGAAAAAGAAAATCATTTCACTTCTCTAAAAAATGAAAATGACAAATTGAAAAGAAAAGTGAATGAATTGTCTGGAGAGTTAGTCAAGTTTGTTAAGGGAAGAAATAATTTAAATTCCATCTTAGGAAGCAAAGAGTAAGCAATGAAAAATTTGGTTTAGGCTATGTTCAGCCTAGCACTTCAAAGGTTTCAAAAAAATTCTTTTGTCAAAGCTTCCTCCTCACATTCCTTTTCTGAAGGAACTTTCTTTTACTGTGGACGTATAGGACATTTTCCTAATGCATGCTCCTATAAGAAACTTTGTGCTACAAGAAAGATAGTATGGGTGCCTAAAGGCACATTTGCTTCTAACATGAAAGGACCCAAAGAATTTTGGGTACCTAAGCCTCTGTGATCTCATTGCAAGTTTGCTATCAAGCCAAAAGTGATTGTTGGTATCTAGACAGTGGTTNGTCTACTTGGTCAAAGGCTTGATGTATAATTTACTGAGCATAAGTCAGCTTTGTGATAAAGGTCACAAAATCATTTTTGAAACTCTTCATTGCATTATTCACAAGAAATTTTTTGATGATGCTCTATTTGTTGGTCAAGAATGTTCCAGTGTATATACTATTTTTGGAGACTCTTTGAAATCATTAGAGGAAACATGTTTTTCTTCTCAAAATAATAATTCTTGGCTGTGACATAGAAGACTTGGACACATAAATTTTAAACTTATTTCCAAGCTTTCTAAAAGGGAGCTAGTTTCTGTTTGCCTAAACTAGTTTTTGAAAGGAACAAGGTTTATGCTGCTTCTCAGCAAGGTAAACAAATCAAATTCTCTTTCAAATCTAAGAAAGAATTGTCATCTTCTAGGCCACTTCAACTTCCCCATATAGATCTCTTTGGACTAGCATCTACATCTAGTTTAAATGGAAAGAAGTATTGCTTTGTTATTGTGGATGATTTTTCTAGGTTTACTTGGGTTTTCTTTCTTGTTCATAAGGATGACACATTTGAGATTTTTGAAAGTTTCAGCAAAAGAGTGCAAAATGATTAGAAGTGATCATGGTGGAGAATTTGAAAACAAGTTGTTCCAAAACTTTTGTGAAAAACAAGGAATCCACCAAAACTTTTCATGTCCTAGAACCCCCCCCCCCCTAATAAAATGGTGTGGTTGAAAGGAAAAATAGATGATAAGCAAATTTTATGCCGTTTATCTTGTAATGTTCTTGCTTGATTCTTGTCTATTCTTGAGTCTCTTAGGATAGGTTTTCACAATTTAAGTCTCATTTTTGTAGGTTTATGTTTTGGGAACCTTGGAAGCCATTTTGGAGAAATTCGGTGCAAGAAAGAAGGAAAATAATGCAAGTTGGAATTGAAGGCAGGGCTTAGGCGCCTCAGCCCCCACTCAGGGCGCCACAGCGCCCCAATGCGTAACTAGCCAGATTTCAGGAAGGAGGGCGTCGCAGCGCCCTATGTTCAGGACCCAACAGACTGAGGACAGAGAGAAGGGCGCTGCAGCACCCTAGCACGTGAAAAGGAGGGCGCCACAGTGCCCTACCCCCAGGTGCCGTAGCGCCCTAGCTTCAGCAAATAGAGACAGACATCCAGAAAGAAGGGCGCCGCAACGCCCATCAAGAAACTTCAGGGCGCCATAGCGCCCAAACCGAAGGCTGCAATCTCCCGATGGTCAACTCGTGATTTGACCCCTTGGCTTCCTAAGTTCACTAGGAATCCTATTTTATTTCAATTCCTTTTCTTCCAAAACTTCCTAGGACCTATAAATAGGACTCTTAAAGTCTAAATTAGGGTTCCACACTTTCTAGAGAAGAGGCAAGAACAGAAGAGGATTCAAGCTTGAAGATTGAGCCTTTCGGCATCGAATCATCACATCCCATAGTTCAATTCTTCATCTCTCTCTTGTTATTGATGTCTATTCTGTGTGTAATGTTATTTTCTGCAATTATCATGAACTAATTTCATCATCTAGGATGGAGATGTAGCCTAACTCATGATGGATTGTAATTTCTAATGAATTAATCAAAGGACCATCTTCTTAAATTGACTTCTTGATTTCCATTCTTAATGCTTCTATTTGACTGGCCATCAATATAGATGAGTAGGTGATTGCAATAATACTGGAAAGTTAGTTGTGATTGAGGACCATAGGGATTAAGAACATAAATTACATAAGGGATAGGAATATACCATTATGGTTTATGGAGCCAATAAAAAGAACCATAGAGCAATTGAATTCTGAGATTATTCGCAATTCACATAGGAATATAGTGGATTCATAGTTTGAGAATATATTTGTTTAACCTTGGGAAAGACTAATAAATAACTTAGGGTTCTTGGCTAGCAATTAGGGAGATTGTTGTTGATTAATGAATTAGGGATAAGAATATAGACTAACTACGGTGAAATCGACATCCTAGATACTTTCTCACCATATTATTACTCATTTTTCTAAGTGATTGTTCCTTGTTTACTATTCTGCATTCAATTATCATTAAAATTCACCTATCAATTGTCTAGATAAAATTAGAATACGCATAATTTTGGTACTTAGTAGCCATAGCCTCCATGGGACGATAATTAATCTCACTTCTTTATTACTTGATTACGGCACGTGCACTTGTGTTCACATTTTTCGTAACAAGTTTTTGGCGCCGTTGCCGGGGATTGTGCGTTTATTAATATCAATACCAACATATTCTAGTATTAGTCTAGATTTTATTTATTTTTGTAATCAAGTGGTGTGTGTATTTTTCAGGAAATTCTTCCTAGTGCATGAGAAGTTCGGGGCGAGCAAATCTGATTCCTTTGGATTCTGAAATCGAGAAGACTTGTAGACGAAATCAAAGGGAAAGGAGAAACGCGTCACCATCGACTCGGAGTACTATGGAGAATGCCAGAGAAAATCCACCACCACCAGTGGTTGTCCGAAAACCATTGATGCACTATGGAGTCTCAACAGGACCTGTCCAAATCTCAGGAATCTCTAGGCCAACCATTGCGGCAAATTCCTTTGAAATCAAGCCCAGTGTCATCCAAATGATGCAAGCCAATCAGTTTGGTGGCTTTGCAACCGAAGATGCAAATGTGCACTTGGTAGGATTTCTGGAAATCTATGACACATTCAAGTTCAATGGCGTTACTGATGACGCCCTCAGATTGCGTCTGTTCCCTTTCTCACTGAAGGATGAGGCACAGAGTTGGCTATACTCCCTTCCAGCATGATCCATTAGCACTTGGGACCAAATGACTGCACAATTCTTGACACAGTTCTTTCCCCCAGCAAGAACTGGCAGAATGAGAAACGACATCAACACTTTTGCTTAACATGAGACAGAAGTCTTGTATGAGGCATGGGAGCCGTTCAAGGGTTTGATGAGAAAGTGCCCACATCACGGCTTACAGGAGTGGATGCAAATTCAAACCTTCTACAATGGTTTGAATGGCAACACTAGAACCGTACTTGATGCTGCTACAAATGGTTCCCTTATGGAGAAAACGATTGAGGAAGCTATTAAGCTGCTTGATCAAATGGCGGATAATGCCCGCCAATGGCCATCTGAAAGGATTCCAGCTAAGAAGGCCTATGGGTTGCATGTTGTAGACACCTTTGTTGCTCTTACTGCAAAAATGGACACAATTGCAAAGCATTTGGGCACTTTTACAGCTAATGCCATTCATTCAACCGTTGCTGCTTGTGAAGTGTGTCATGGTGAACACTCAAGTACGGATTGCCCAATTGTGACATCAGAAGCACCTCCATCTTTGGAAGAAGCTCATTTTGTGGGAAATTCTAATAGGCCAAGCAACCCATACTCGAATAGATACAATCCGGGATAGAGAAATCACCCAAATTTCTCATGGAAAAATTCTCAAAATGTGGTCAAGCCACCCGGATTTCAGCCACCGTCTCAATCTCATATGCAAGCTCCTACATAGCCTAAGATTTCTTTAGAAGATGCCTTTGCTCAACTCACAGTGAATACCACTCAGTTTATGACAAGGACAGATACGACACTCCAAAATCAAGCAGCTTCTATTAGAAACTTAGAGGTACAGATGGGGCAAATCTCAAATTTACTCTCATCCAGAGACCAAGGTTCTTTACCTAGCAATACGGAGAGAAATCCTAAAGAGCAAGTCAAAGCAATATCTCTGAAAAGTGGCAAAATACTTGAAGAACCGAAGAGAAAGGATACAGCAGTGGAACCAACCATAGAAAACAACAATGTGGCTGTTGTACCTTCAGAAGATACACCTAAGGGTGAGGTAGTAAGGAGCGAAAATCAAAGTCTATTCTCTTCCCTGATAATCCTCCACCTTACAAACCTCGGGTGCCGTTTCCTCATAGGTTTCAAAAGCAGAACATGGACAAGCAGTTCTCTAAATTTCTTGAAGTTTCAAGAAACTCCACATCAACATACCTTTCGCAGAGGCATTGGAACAGATGCCAAGTTATGTGAAGTTCATGAAGGAGATTCTCACTAACAAGAGGAGATTAGAGGACTATGAAACAGTTGCACTTACTGAAGAATGCAGTGTCATTCTCCATAACAAGTTACCTCTAAAGCTCAAAGATCCAGGGAGTTTCACTATTCCTTGCACTATTAGTAATATTTTCTTTGGAAAGGCATTATGTGATTTAGGTGCATCTATTAATTTAATGCCTTTATCTGTTTATAGGAAACTTGGACTGGGAGAAGCAAAGCTGACCTCCATCACTCTCTAGTTAGCAGATCGATCTCTTAAGTACCCCAGAGGAATCCTAGAAGATGTGCTCATAAAAGTGGACAAGTTTATCTTTCCAGCAGATTTCGTGGTGCTTGATATGGAGGAAGATCAGGAGATACCCTTTATCCTTGGCTGACCGTTCTTGGCCACAGGGAATGCCCTTATTGATGTGTAGAAGGGGCAACTCATACTTAGAGTCAACGATGAAGAAGTTTCCTTCAATGTCTTCAAGGCTCTAAAGTAATGTGATGAAGCAGACAGTTGTATGCGGCTTGACATGATTGACCATTGCACTACAGAGGTCTTTCGAGCTAGTCACCCTCTAGAACCATTGGAAGCTTGTCTCTTAGGCATCTCTCCTGAAGAAAATCCAGAAATCAACAGTTGTGTGAACTTCCTGAATGTTGTTCCTCCTCAGTTTATCAGAAAATGCTATGAGGAACTTGGCAAAGGTGGCTCACGACCTCCTCAATCTATAGAGAAACCTCCTGTGCTAGAACTCAAGCCTTTACCTGAGCATCTTAAATATGCTTACCTTAGTGACTCTTCCACTCTTCTGATCACTATTTCATCTTCCCTAAAGGAGGAAGAGGTGGATAAGTTACTAAGGGTCTTAAGGGAGCATCAGGCAGCCATCGGATGAACCATCTTAGACATAAAGGGGATCAGCCCCTCCTTGTGTATGCACAAAATTTTGATGGAAGATGACTTTAAACCCTCCATTGAGCATCAACGTCGGCTGAATCCGAATATGAAAGAAGTGGTGCAAGCAGAAGTACTGAAGCTTCTGGATGCCTGTATCATCTACCCGATCTCTGACAGTGCATGGGTGAGTCCAGTGCAGGTAGTGCCTAAGAAAGGGCATGACGGTTGTTAAGAATGAAAATAATGAGCTCATTCTTACAAGGACCGTCACTGGGTGGCGAGTATGCATTGACTATAGGAAGTTGAACAAAGCTACAAGGAAGGACCATTTTCCCCTACCATTCATTGATCAGATGCTTGATCGACTTGTGGGTCATGCCTATTATTGCTTCCTTGACGGCTACTCTGGGTATAATCAGATCTCTATTGCTCCTAAAGACCAAGAGAAGACGACTTTCACCTGTCCCTATGGGACTTTCGCATTCAGGCGCATGCCCTTTGGATTGTGCAATGCACCAGCTACTTTCCAAAGGTGCATGATATCTATTTTCTCTGATATGGTGGAGCGTTATATTGAAGTTTTCATGGACGAATTCTCCGTATTTGGATCTACCTTTGACACTTGTCTCAGTCACTTGTCTGCTGTTATGAAAAGATGTGAGGAGACAAATCTAGTTCTCAACTGGGAGAAGTGCCACTTCATGGTCCAAGAGGGAATTGTGCTTAGACACAAGGTTTCGGCTCAGGGACTTGAGGTGGATAGGGCAAAAATTGCTACCATAGAGAAATTACCTCCACCTACTTCAGTTAAAGGCGTGAGAAGTTTCTTGGGACATGTCGGTTTCTATAGACGGTTCATCAAAGACTTCTCCAAGATCACTAAGCCCTTGTGCAACCTTCTCTTCAAGGATGTCTCATTTGAGTTTACTGAGGAGTGTCTTCAAGCCTTCGAAAACTTGAAAAAGGCTTTGACTTCGGCACCCATCATCATTGCACCGGATTGGTCACTCCCTTTTGAGCTCATGTGCGACACCAGTGACTATGCAGTTTGGGCAGTTTTGGGTCAACGACGGGACAAGTTGCTACATGCCATTTACTATGCCAGTCGTACACTCGACCCTACTTAGATGAATTATGCCACTACCGAGAAGGAGCTCCTGGCGGTTGAGTTTTGGGTCAACGACGGGACAAGTTGCTACATGCCATTTACTATGCTAGCCGTACACTCAACCCTGCTCAGATGAATTATGCCACTACTGAGAAGGAGCTCCTAGCGGTTGTCTTCGCCTTCGACAAATTCAGAGCTTATCTCATTGGGTCGAAGGTAATAGTCTTCACTGATCACTCCGCAATCAAATACTTGTTGGAGAAGAAGGATGCCAAACCAAGGTTAATTCGATGGGTTCTTCTCTTACAAGAATTTGACTTGGAAATTAGAGACAAGAAAGGCACTGAGAACTTAGTTGCAGACCATCTCTCCAGACTTGAAACTACAGAAAAGACAGGGGATACTGAAGTCCCCATTGATGACTCTTTTCCGGATGAGCAACTCTTTGCTCTTTCTACCACAGTTCAACCATGGTTTAGTGACATTGCTAACTTCTTAGCTGTCCACCTTCTTCCATCGGATCAAAGCCACCATCAAAGGAAGAAGTTTCTTTTAGTGGCCAAGCATTACTACTGGGATGAGCCACTCCTCTTCAAACACTGTTCTGAATCTATAATTCGATGATGTGTTCCTGAAGAAGAGATGGACAGCGTCCTCCATCATTGCCATGCATCATCTTACGGTGGGCACCATGGTGCAACTAGAACTGCTGCCAAGATTCTTCAATCTCGCTTCTACTGGCCGACCATCTTCAAGGATGCACGTGCTTATGTCTTGGCCTGTGATCGTTGCCAAAGAACGGGTACCATCTCACGCCGTCATGAAATGCCACTGAATAACATTCTAGAGGTGGAGTTGTTTGATGTATAGGGGATTGACTTCATGGGTCCTTTCCCCTCATCTTACAACAACCAATACATTTTGGTGGCAGTGGATTACGTGTCTAAGTGGGTTGAGGCAATAGCTACACCAACCAACGACTCAAAAGTGGTGGTGAACTTCCTGAAGAAGAACATTCACTAGGTTTGGCACTCCCAGAGCACTAATTAGTGATGAAGGCACGCACTTTAAAAACCAATACCTTGGTGCTATACTGACCAAATATGAAGTCAAACACCGGATTGCCACTGCCTATCACCCACAGACTAGTGAACAAGTGGAAATTTCTAACCGGGAGTTGAAGTGGATTCTGGAGAAGACGGTCAATGTTCTGCTCACTCTGCCAACCCGACACCTAGTATAAGTTTTCATGATTTAAGTCTCATTTTTGTAGGTTCATGTTTTGGGAAACTTAGAAGCCATTTTGGAAAAATTTGGTGCAAGAAAGAAGAAAAATCATGCAAGTTGGAATTGAAGGCAGGACTTGGGGGCCGCAACCCCCACTCAGGGCACCACAGTGCCCAATGCGTAACTAGCCAGATTTCAACAAAGAGGGCGCCACAGCGCCCTACACTAGGCACCGCAGCACCCAATGTTCAGGAAGCTGCAGACTGAGAGCAGAAAGAAGGGCGCCGCAGCGCCCTAGCTTCAGCAAACAGGGACTGAAATCCAGAAAGAAGGGCACCGCAGCGCCCATCAGGCAAACTTTAGGGCGCTACAGCGCCCAAACCCAAGGCTGTAGCCCCCCGACGGTCAACTTGTGATTTGACCTCTAAGATTCCTAATTTCACTAGGAATCCTATTTTAATTTAATTCTTTTTTCTCCTAAACTTCCTAGGACCTATAAATAGGACTCTTAAAGTCTAAATTAGGGTTCCACACTTTTTAGAGAGGAGGCAAGAAGAGAAGAGGATTCAGGCTTGAAGATCGAGACTTTTGGCATCAAATCATCACATCCTATAGTTCAATTCTTCATCTCTTTCTTGTTATTCATGTCTAATCTGTGTGTAATGTTATTTTCTGCAATTATCATGAACTAATTCCACCATCTAGGGTGGAGATGTAGCCTAGCCTAGGATGGTTTGTAATTTCTAATGAATTAATCAAAAGACCTTCTTCTTAAATTGACTTCTTGATCTCCATATTAATGCTTTTTTTTGACTGGCCATCAATTTAGATGAGCAGGTGATTACAATGATACTGGAAAGTTAGTTGTGATAGAGGACCATAGGGATTAAGAACATAGATTTCATAAGGGATGAGAATATACCCTTATGATCTATGTAGCTAATAAAAAGAACCATAGAACAAATTGAATTCAGAAACTATTCGCAATCCACATAGGAATATAGTGGATTCGTAGTTTAGGAATATATTTGTTTGACCTTGGGAAAGGCAATTGAATGATTTAGGGTTCTTGGCTATCAATTTGGAAGAGTGTTGTTGATTAATGATTAAGGGATAAAATTCCAGACTAGCTACGGTGAAATCGACATCCTAGATATTTTATCACCATATTCTTACTCATTTTTCTAAGTGATTGTTTATTGCTTACAATTTTACAGTCAATTATCATCAAAAATTCACCTATCAATTGTCTAGATAAAATTAGAATATGCATAATTTTGGTACTTAATAGCCATAGTCTCTGTGGGACGATAATTAATCTCACTTCTTTATTACTTGATTACAGCACGTGCACTTGCGTTCACATTTTACGTAACAAGTTTTTGGCGCCGTTGTTGGGGATTGTGCGTCTATTAATATCAATACCAACGTATTCTAGTATTAGTCTAGATTTTATTTATTTTTGTAATCAAGTGGTGTGTGTATTTTTCAGGAAATTCTTCCTAGTGCATGAGAAGTTCGGGGCGAGCAAATCTAATTCCTTTGGATTCTGAAATCGAGAAGACTTATAGACGAAATCGAAGGGAAAGGAGAAACGCGTCACAACCAACTCAGAGTACTATGGACAATGCCGGAGAAAATCCACCACCACCAGTGGTTGTCCGAAAACCATTGAAGAACTATGGAGTTCCAACAGGACCTGTTCCAATCTCGGGCATCTCTAGGCCAACCATTGCGGCAAATTCCTTTGAAATCAAGCCCAGTGTCATCCAAATGATGCAAGCCAATCAGTTTGGTGGCTTTGCAACTGAAGATGCAAATGTGCACTTGGCGGGATTTCTGGAAATTTGTGACACATTCAAGTTCAATGGCGTTATTGATGACGCCCTCAGATTACGTCTGTTCCCTTTCTCACTGAAGGACAAGGCACGGAGTTGGCTATACTCCCTTCCAGCATGATCCATTTGCACTTGGAACCAAATGACAGCACAATTCTTGAACACATTTCTTTCCTCCAGCAAGAACTGCCAGAATGAGAAACGACATCAACATTTTTGCTCAACATGAGACAGAAGTTTTGCATGAGGCATGGGAGCGGTTCAAGGGTTTGATGAGAAAGTGCCCACATCACGACTTACAGGAGTGGATGCAAATTCAAACCTTCTACAATGGTTTGAATGGAAACACTAGAACCTTACTTGATGCTGCTGCAAATGGTTCTCTTATGGAGAAAACGGCTGAAGAAGCTAGTAAGCTGCTTGATCAAATGGCGGATAATGGCCGCCAATGGCTATCTGAAAGGATTCCAACAAAGAGGGCCCATGGGTTGCATGTTGTAGACCCCTTTGTTGCTCTTACTGCAAAAATGGATACAATTACAAAGCACTTGGGCACTCTTACAGCTAATGCCATTCATTCTACTGTTGCTACTTGTGAAGTGTGTCATGGTGAACACTCAAGTACGGATTGCCCAATTGTGACATCAGAAGCACCTCCATCTGTGGAATAAGCTCATTTTGTGGGAAATTCTAACAGGCCAAGCAATCCGTACTCGAATACATACAATCCGGGATGGAGAAACCACCCAAATTTCTCCTGGAAAAATTCTCCAAATGTTGTTAAGCCACCTGGATTTTAGCCACCATCTCAACCTCATATGCAAGCTCCTACACAGCCTAAGATTTCTTTAGAAGATGCCCTTGCTCAACTCACAGTGAATACCACTCAGTTTATGACAAGGACAGATACGACACTCCAAAATCAAGCAGCTTTTATTAGAAACTTAGAGGTATAGATGGGGCAAATCTCAAATTTACTCTCATCCAGAGACCAAGGTTCCCTACCTAGCAATACAGAGAGAAATCCCAAAGAGCAAGTCAAAGCAATATCTCTGAGAAGTGGTAAAATACTTGAAGAACTGAAGAGAAAAGATACAACAGTGGATCCAACCATAGAAAACAACAATGTGACTGCTATACCTTCAAAAGATACACCTAAGGGTGAGGTAGTAGAGGAGCAAAAATCAAAGTCTATTCTCTTCCCTGATAATCCTCCACCTTACAAACCTCGGGTGCCGTTTCCTCATCGGTTTCAGAAGCAGAACATGGACAAGCAGTGCTCTAAATTTCTTGAAGTCTTCAAGAAACTCCACATCAACATACCTTTCGCAGAGGCATTGGCACAGATGCCAAGTTATGTGAAGTTCATGAAGGAGATTCTCACTAACAAGAGGAGATTAGAGGACTATGAAACATTTGCACTTACTGAAGAGTGCAGTGCCATTCTCCAGAAAAAGTTACCTCCAAAGCTCAAAGATCCAGGGAGTTTTACTATTCCTTGCACTATTAGTAATATTTTCTTTGGAAAGGCATTATGTGATTTAGATGCATCTATTAATTTAATGCCTTTATATGTGTACAGGAAACTTGGACTGGGAGAAGCAAAGCTGACCTCCATCACTCTCCAGTTAGCAGATCGATCTCTCAAGTACCTCAGAGGAATCCTAGAAGATGTGCTCATCAAAGTGGACAAGTTTATCTTCCCCGCTGATTTCGTTGTGCTTGATATGGAGGAAGATCAGGAGATACCCATTATCCTTGGCCGTCCTGTCTTGGCTACAGGGAATGCCCTCATTAATGTGCAGAAGGGGTAACTCATACTTAAAATCAACGATGAAGAAGTTTCCTTCAATGTTTTCAAAGCTCTAAAGCAGTGTGATGAAGTAAACAGTTGTATGCGGCTTGACATGATTGACCATTGCGCTACCGAGGTCTTTCGAGCTAGTCACCCTCTAGAACCATTAGAAGCTTGTCTCTTAGGCATCTCTCCTGAAGAAAATCCAGAAATCAACAGTTGTGTGAACTTCCTGAATGCTGTTCCTCAGTTTATCAGAAGATCCTATGAGGAACTTGGCAAATGTGGCTCACGACCTCCTCCATCTATAGATAAACCTCATGTGCTAGAACTCAAGCCTTTACCTGAGCATCTTAAATATGCTTATCTTGGTGACTCTTCCACTATTCTGGTCATTATTTCATCTTCCTTAAAGGAGGAAGAGGTGGATAAGCTACTAAGGGTCTTAAGGGAGCATCAGGCAGCCATTGGATGGACCATCTCAGACATAAAGAGGATCAGCCCCTCCTTGTGTATGTACAAGATTTTGATGGAAGATGACTTTAAACCTTCTATTGAGCATCAACGTCGGCTGAATCCGAATATGAAAGAGGTGGTGCGAGCAGAAGTACTAAAACTTCTGGATGCCAGTATCATCTACCCGATCTTTGACAGTGCATGAGTGAGTCCAGTGCAGGTAGTGCCTAAGAAGGGTGGTATGACGGTTGTCAAGAATAAGAATAATGAGCTCATTCCTACACGGACAGTCACTGGGTGGCGAGTATGCATTGACTACAGGAAGTTGAACAAAGCTATAAGGAAGGACCATTTTCCCCTTCCGTTCATTGTTCAGATGCTTGATCTACTTGCGGGTCATGCCTATTATTGTTTCCTTGACGGCTAATCTGGGTATAATCAGATTTTTATTGCCCCTGAAGACCAAGAGAAGACGACCTTCACCTGTCCCTCTGGGACTTTCGCATTCAGGCGCATGTCTTTTGGATTGTGCAATGCACCAGCTACTTTCCAAAGGTGCATGATGTCTATTTTCTCAAATATGGTTGAGCGTTATATTGAGGTTTTCATGGATGACTTCTCCGTCTTTGGATCTACCTTTGACAAGTGTCTCAGTCATTTGTCTGTTGTTCTGAAAAGATGTGAGGAGACAAATCTAGTCCTAAACTAGGAGAAGTGTCATTTCATGGTCCAAGAGGGAATTGTGCTTGGACATAAGGTTTCGGCTCAGGGACTTGAGGTGGATAGGGCGAAAATTACTGCCAAAGGGAAATTACCTCCACCTACTTCAGTTAAAGGTGTGTGAAGTTTCTTGGGACATGCCGGTTTCTATAGACGGTTCATAAAAGACTTCTCCAAGATCACTAAACCCTTGTGCAACCTTCTCTTGAAGGATGTCTCATTTGAGTTTACTAAGGAATGTCTTCAAGCCTTTGAAAACCTGAAAAAGGCGTTAACTTCAGCACCCATCATCATTGCATCGGATTGGTCACTACCTTTTGAGCTCATGTGCGACGCCAGTGACTATGCAGTTGGGGCAGTTTTAGGTCAACGACGGGACAAGTTGCTACATGCCATTTACTATGTCAGCCGTACACTCGACCCTGCTCAGATGAATTATGCCACTACTGAGAAGGAGCTCCTGGCGGTTGTCTTCGCTTTCGACAAATTCTGATCTTATCTCATTGGCTCGAAGGTAATAGTTTTCACTGACCACTCCGCCATCAAATACTTGTTGGAGAAGAAGGATGCTAAACCAAGATTGATTCGATGGGTTCTTCTCTTACAAGAATTTGACTTAGAAATTAGAGACAAGAAAGGCACTGAGAACCTAGTTGCAGATCATCTCTCCTGACTTGAAACTCTAAAAGAGATAGGAAATACTGAAGTCCCCATTGATGACTCTTTTCCGGATGAGCAACTTTTTGCTCTTTCTTTCACAGTTCAACCATGGTTCAGTGACATCGCTAACTTTCTAGCTATCAACCTTCTTCCACCGGATCAAAGCTACCATCAAAGGAAGAAATTTCTTTCCATGGCCAAGCATTACTATTGGGATGAGCCACTCCTCTTCAAACACTGTTCTGACTCTATCATTCGATGATGTGTTCCTAAATAAGAGATGGAAAGATGCTCATGCCTACGTCTCAGCTTGTGACTGTTGCCAAAGAACAGGCACCATCTCACGTCGTCATGAAATGCCACTAAACAGTATTCTCGAGGTGGAGTTGTTTGATGTATGGGGAATTGACTTCATGGGTCCTTTTCCCTCCTCTTACAACAATCAATACATTTTGGTGGCAGTGGATTACGTGTCTAAGTGGGTTGAGACAATAGCTACACCTACTAATGATTCAAAAGTGGTGGTGAACTTCTTGAAGAAGAACATCTTCACTCGGTTTGGCACTCCAAGAGCCCTAATTAGTGATGAGGGCACTCACTTTTGTAACCAATACCTTGGTGCTCTACTGACCAAATATGGAGTCAAACATCGGATTGCTACTACCTATCACCCACATACTAGTGGTCAAGTGGAGATTTCTAACCGGGAGTTGAAGTGGATTCTGGAGAAGACGGTCAATGCCAATAGGAAAGATTGGGCAAGGAAGCTGGATGATGCATTGTGGGCATACGGGACAACATTCAAGACACCCATCGGCACATCACCATACCAGTTGGTTTTTGGGAAGGCTTGTCACCTACCGGTTGAAGTGGAACATCAAGCATACTGGGCCACCAAGAAATTGAACTTTGATCTAAAAGTTACGGGTGACAAGAGGTTACTTCAATTGAATGAGCTTGATGAATTTCGCCAGGATGCATACGAAAATGCCAAGCTCTATAAAGAAAGAACCAAGACATGGCATGAAAAATGCATCCAGAAGTATGTCTTCATTCGGAGTCAAAAAGTTCTCTTGTTCAACTCCCGTCTTAAGTTATTTCCTGGAAAATTGAAGTCCCGATGATCGGGCCCCTTCATTGTTGACACTGTTTTTCCCCATGGAGCTATTGAAGTCAAAAGTGGAGATCGCAAGTTCAAGGTCAATAGCCAACGCTTGAAGCACTACATGGTTGGCAAGGATGAGTCTCCAAAATCATCCATCACTCTCACCACCCCCGGTTAATACTTTTCAAGAGTAAGTCAGGCTGAGGACTATAAACCAAGCGCTTATTGGGAGGGAACCCATCCTTCTGAACCCTATATTTTATGTTTACTTAGTTAGAGTTTTTTTTTTTGTTACTTCTTAATTTTTTTGTTTTTGTGTTTTTAGTACCTATTTTTTCTTCTTTTTCTTCTAATTTTTTTTGTTTAAACAAGTGAGAAAACAAGTTTGGGGGTCAAAAAGCTGGGAAATTACAGTTGAAATGACTCGATTCGCAACACAGGACAGAAGCTTGGGCACCCCAGCTCCCTGTCCTCGACTGTCAATCCATGGAAACCAGAAGCTTAGATGCCGCAGTGCCCACTTAAGGACGCCGTAGCGCCCCACTCTCGGACGCAAGCACCAGAAGCCAGGGCACCACAACGCCTTACCACAAGTAATGCCATATTGACAAAGGCGCTGCAGTGCCCAGGTAAGTTTAATTCAAAAAAAAAAAATTTAATTCTAATTCCACTAAAGGTTACATGGTGCGTTTTGGGTCTTCTGATTTTCAAAACTCATTTTCCTCTCCCCTTCTTTCTTCCCCTACGCATGCACCCCTTTTTTCTCCTACACCATTTTCTCTCCTAAGCTTATCTCTCTCCCTTTCGCAATTCCTCACCCAACCCATCTCCCTCACCACATTTCTGCCCACACTCCATTCCTGCACCATTTTCGCACTTCTGTCACACACACACACCTGTTTGACCCAACTCAGTCGCACACACCAACGATTAGAAGCATCCCGATATGGTTCAAGCACAACGGGCCACTTCTCACTCCTCTCCATCCCAAGGTAAATTTTCTTCATCTCTATTATTCATTTCCTGCCCATCTGATTGCCTGTCAATTGGCCAATTTTGGAGGTCTTACAAGTACGAATGAGGTACTTTTCTTCTAGATTTTTACCCACCCACAAGGTGTTTGCTATATTGCCTCAATGAGAATCACCCCTGTGCATGCGTGACATTCTGACTCCTGTTGCTTCTTTGGGCCATTTAGTTTATACTCCTTGTGTTTTCCCTTTACAACATATGTTTTGCTTCTTGGCTCATGTTTTATTAGTATCTGTTAGCAATTGTTTCTTTCTTGGCTTGTTTTGTCAGTCCCACATGAGTTCATTTACATGAACCTGCATGCTTTCCAGTGCTACACTTGCAGCTTTTAGATGTTGTTCCTCTAAGACAATCCTTTGCATTTGCTAGTGTTACCCTTTCCAGCTTTTGTGTGGTTGCCAGTCTTCTTCATTTAGACTGGCATCCTAGTCCACAACTTCATCTTTGGTGTGTTTAATTCTGTGTCCTTGTGAGCATATTTAAGGACCATCCTTAGGCACATTGGGCTTACGCGGTGTGTTCAGTTCATACCCCCACCTATCAGTTAGCATGATCGCACCTATATTACTACTGCCTCTCAGTTTTTGTATATCTAATTGCCTCTTGGGTTGCTATTTGTTTTGAATACACTGTGCACCACCAAGCACAGACATCTAGTTCCTTGGCCATTATTGTCACACACGCATATGTTCCTCCCCTCCCATGCTATGTTGCCTGTACCCCACCATTGTTCCATGTATACAACTCCACACAGTGTGATGATTGTGGGCACTGAACACACACAATCTTTCTTTGCTGCTTCACCACTCAACACACACGTGCCACACCTACTCGTCTATTTGGTTCTCTTTTGTTGGTGGGTCTGTGTTCATGCCATCCATACCCTCCTGCATCGTGGCTTGCTGCTTGCTTTACTACACCTAGATGTACCTTGCTCACTCCCTTTCTTCATTTTTACAGGTACCTTTCAGTATATACATCCATGGCGCCTCCGGCAAAGCGAAAGGCCATCGCCTCCCCTTTCGGGTCCGGCACGTATGACCGGAAGAGGTTCGTGCACAAGGAGGCCGAGGTTCGATTCTTGGACTTTGTGATCCATAAGGCCTTGGTGCCCAAGCGAGGGTTGATTTTCACCTGAGCGCTCAACCACAGGGTCCGGGAGCTCGCCGACAACAACGGCTAGTTGCACTTTGTCGACCATCCTATCACCGCCGTTGTGCCATTGGTTAAAAAATTCTACGCCAACACCAAATTCCACAAGGAATTCAAGGTGTTCGTGAGGGGCAAGTGGGTGCCATTTGACAGTTGATCCATCAATGCTCTCTTCGGTCCCCTAGTCATTGAGGACGACGAATATGTCCGCTATATCCGTGATGGACCTGACTGGGACACCATTATCTGCTCACTCTGCCAACCCGACACCTAGTGGAAGATGCGAGATGACACTCCCATGTCTTTCCGAGCATCAGCCCTGGAGACCGTCAGCAAGGTGTGGTATCACTTCTTGTGTGCCCGCCTCATCCCGACTGGTCACCTCAGTGATGTCACCACGGCCCGGGCTATTCTTCTCTACTGCATTGTCACCGGGAAATCCATTGACATCAGATCCCTAATCCAGCAGTCTATTGTACGGTTCATCGATAGCACCAAAGGCGTCGCCTTNCACCGACACGCCAGCGTGCCCCTCCGCGGACACCACCATCTGCCACCACACCGCCACCTAAGACCCAGCCGTCGAGTTCCTCCAGGTCTAGCTTGGCCCACCTGGAGCGTTAGATGTCTTGCCTACTCCAGTATGCGGACCGATCATCCAGTTTCATGCATCAGACATAGAGATTCATGGAGCACGCCGACTTCTTCTTCGAGCACCATATGAGCTTTAATGCTCATCTGGCCGAGTTTCATAGCCAGTGCTCTGCTGGTCAGGGCTCCGCCATACCACCATTCCCACCACCACCGGTGCTTCCGCCATACTCTCCTGGCCTCGACGAGGACTACGGTGCCACCGATGAGGACCCTGGCGACACCGACAGCATGTCCGAAGCCTTCTAGGGAAGTATTTTTCTTTCTGTTGGGATTCATTGAGGACAATGCATGTACTAAGTTTGGGGGTGGAAAAACACTGTTTTATTTACTGAGTACCTAATTGTTTTCTATTCCCATAACTTGTAGAAATGAGTAATTAGATGATATCTGTTTAATTTTGAAACTCTAGGGTCAGTGATAAAATCTTTTGTGTAGGAATCAGAATTTTTGAAAATATGCATAAACTTAAGTTACATGATTACTCACCTGTGATTTTCTTCTTTTATTAACTTTCTCCTTGACACAATTTAAGCACTTGATCCTATGCATGACCCTAGTGAATTCTAAAGTAAATTTATGCATGCTTAACACTTCATGACCTCATGTGAACTCTAGAACTAGTTTGAATGCCATTTGAGGCGAAATCCTAGGCTTTGAGACATTAAGGAAATGATCTAGGCAATGTTTGGATCGATTGAGCCTTTTAAGACAAACCATTCTTTGAATTCTCTTAGTCACCCCATTTGAGCCTAACATTTAGCCCCCTCCTTGTCAACCCATACAGAAATCCAAAACCTTCAATATTTTCCCTAACCTTACACTCATGATTCACACAGATGCTAGGATAAATATTGAAAGCACAGTGACACATAGGGAGGATGGGTGGAGTATTGAACTTTGAAAAATATGCAAAAAAAATAAAAATTGTGCCCTCTTGACTCACAATGTGAATGAAAAAGGTTGGTGCACCCCCGTGAAGAAATAAAAGAAAGAATAAAAGTTGGGGATGAAACCAACCACGTAAGACAGAGCAAGAGGAAAAAGAAAGCAAGGAGAAAATAATCAAGGTAGTTGACAAGTGAGAAAGAAAAGCAGTGAGAAGATTGGGTGAAAACCTAAGTGAAAGAAGTGCTCTAGAATCCTAGCTGAGGTGATGTGTCATGGGTGATTTGAGCCATGTTGATAACCTTATACCATACCCCAGCCATAGCCTTACATTACAAGCTTGAAAAAGACCTTTTGATCTTTAATGTTAAAAAGAAGCCTACATTTGTGGAGAGTGACATGAACTAGCCTATGGAGTTCCGTATTATCCAAATTAAGAGGTCAAACATCAATGAGTAAAGGCATGTATAACTGTATTAATATTTCATTTGGTCAATGTGCTTGGATACACACACACACTCAAGGAATTTGTTAGTTGTGAAGGATTTCAATAATAGAGTACATCACTGTTCTGATTTGAGCATGTTTTCTGGAATTCTGATTTCTTCGTATCTTTGAGACCTAATGGAGGAGTAGAGCAAAGACATTTTTCTTGAGTTCGAAAAGTTGAATAGAGTCCCTGGTTTTTGCTCGAGGACGAGCAAAATCTCAAGTTTGGGGGTATTTGATAAGCAGATTTTATACCATTTATCTCATAATGTTCTTGCTTGATTCTTGTCTATTCTTGAGTATTTTAGGATAGGTTTTCATGATTTAAGTCTCATTTTTGTAGGTTTATGTTTTGGGAACCTTGGAAGCCATTTTGGAGAAATTCGGTGCGAGAAAGAAGGAAAATCATGCAAGTTGGAAGTGAAGGCAGGAATTGGGCGCCGCAGCTCCCACTCAGGGTGCCACAGCGCCCCAATGCGTAACTAGCCAGATTTCAGCAAGGAGGGCGCCACAGCGCCCTACACCAGGCGCCGTAGCGCCCTATGTTCAGGAAGCTGCAGACTGAGAACAGAAGGAAGGGCGCTGCAGCTCCCTATACTGGGCGCCCCAGCACAAGGAAAGGAGGGTGCCACGGCGCCCTAGCTTCAGCAAACAGGGACTGAAATCCAGAAAGAAGGGCGCCGCAACGCCCATCAGGAAAACTTCAGGGCGTTGCAGCGCCCAAACCCAAGGCTACAGCCCCCCGGCGATCAACTCATGATTTGACCTTTAAGCTTCCTAATTTCACTAGGAATCCTATTTTAATTTAATTCCTTTTTCTCCTAAACTTCCTAGGACCTATAAATAGGACTCTTAAATTCTAAATTAGGGTTCCACACTTTTGAGAGAGGAGGCAAGAAGAAAAGAGGATTCAAGCTTGAAGATTGAGACTTTCGGCATCGAATCATCACATCCCATAGTTCAATTCTTCATCTCTTTCTTGTTATTCATGTCTAATCTGTGTGTAATGTTATTTTCTGCAATTATCATGAACTAATTCCACCATCTAGGGTGGAGATGTAGCCTAGCTTAGGATGGTTTGTAATTTCTAATGAATTAATCAAAAGACCTTCTTCTTAAATTGACTTCTTGATCTCCATATTTAATGCTTCTTTTTGGCTGGCCATCAATTTAGATGAGCAGGTGATTACAATGATACTGGAAAGTTAGTTGTGATAGAGGACCATAGGGATTGAGAACATAGATTCCATAAGGGATAGGAATATACCCTTATGATCTATGTAGCTAATAAAAAGAACCATAGAACGAATTGAATTCGGAAACTATTCGCAATCCACATAGGAATATAGTGGATTCGTAGTTTAAGAATATATTTGTTTGACCTTTGGAAAGGCAATTGAATGATTTAGGATTCTTGGCTATCAATTTGGAAGAATGTTGTTGATTAATGATTAAGGGATAAAATTCCAGACTAGCTACGGTGAAATCGACATCATAGATATTTTCTCACCATCTTCTTACTCATTTTTCTAAGTGATTGTTTATTGCTTACAATTTTACAGTCAATTATCATAAAAAATTCACCTATCAATTGTCTATATAAAATTAGAATATGCATAATTTTGGTACTTAATAGCCATAGTCTCCGTGGGACGATAATTAATCTCACTTCTTTATTACTTGATTACGGCACGTGCACTTGTGTTCACATTTTACGTAACACCACATCAAAGTGTTCAGGGAATGCCACATGGCAAAATCTGAGGTACTCTAGTAGTCTAAGTAGACATCACTCTAGTAGTCTAAGTATTCTAGTTCCCCCAAGGCCTTTCTTAGTTCTGGTGACAGACCTTGCGGTTGCTCGGGATTTATCAGTGGGGAGCTTTGAGGATGCACTGCAACTGGTGAGGATGAAATATCTATACCAATTTACCAAACGAACATCAAGTTCTAAATCACAAAACAGACAGCAATACTAACAACATAAGAAAGCAAATATGAGACTTGGACAACGCAAACTGTAAATAATCCAAATTTCAAAGCTTCGACAAGTCAGAGTACTCTAACCACTAGATAACATTCTCCATAATACAATTAAAAAGCCCATAAAATTTTTGATATCTTTAGACATGGAAAACAGAAAGGAAGTGTCTTTCTTTTCCTTCGACTTTTTTTCCGGCCTAAGCACTTGTCCCTGTTCACAAATTTCCCAAAACCACTCCCAGAGAAGTAGATTTCTTAAAGCCAACAACCCCTCAAAAAGAATAAACGAATATTCACTTTCTTGTGTATCTCACTCTCATCGTTTAAACCAGATTAGAAACAAGTTTGCCCCATCACAATATCATGCCCAGAATAAATACTATCTAATGATATGCAGAGAGAACAACTTAAGAAACAATTAGTGGTGCTTTGTCTACATAATAGAAACCTAAAAATCACGGATGATGATCACATAGAAGCACCTGCAATCTGAAGCAGAGAGCAATTTGATTAAAATACCAATCCATGTTATTCAGAGAGAAGAGAATTATAAGTAACTAGTGCTTATGCTTGTAGTGCTTATACTTGATGACAGTTTTTTTCACTTTTCGCACAATAAACTAAAGACCCATTACTTTTTTTTTATATTTTTGAATCGAAATTTGAAAGATTTAATGGAAGAAGTCGGCAAATATCTATACCATATAAAGAAATCAGTATTCTAATCAAATTGTTGCATGGTGTTGGAGCCATTGGAGACTGGCCATAATGAACCAGAGGATTAGCCTCTTGGCTTTCTTTGTCCAATGCAAAACTAAAAATATATGGAAAGACACTGTGACAGTCCATTTTACCTGCATGGGAATATTTTGGGCATTAATTTAATTGTCTATAGATAAAAACCAAGCCTTGGTAGTAGGTTGAATCTTATCCCATTCACTTTTTTTGGGCTAATCCCTTAGAACTGGGACGCGAATGAAGTTGTGGTGGAACTGTATATGTGGGATACAGAACAGCAAACAGAGTAAACAAGAAGCAAATTTGGTTGTCAGTTGGATTGCAAATTTGGTAACACAGCAGAAAAGCAAACAATTCCAGCACAATTTCTGATGAATGTAAAAAAAAAAAAAACATACTAAGTATAAGCACTAGTTACTTATAATTCTTGAAATTATCTTCCCCATTAATAGTCCGTTTGTGTTGCTAAAATAAATTTACGCATGCTTGGAACAAAATCAATAAATCAATGTACAGATATATGAATGACAGATGACTAAGTCTCGTTTGGATAATATAACTTATGACTTATTAAAACTTTTCTATCTTCATAAGTGTTTATATGCAAATAAAATTGTACTTTGATAAGCTTATATAAACAACTTATTACCCTTTAAAAATTTATTTTTAGCTTATTTTACATAGTTATTTTTTAGAGGTTTTAAGAAAAAGTTTTTACGAAAGCTCATAACATTATTTTAGAATCTATTAGAGGCTACACAAAAGAGATAATTTATCCACTCACAAAATCTCACTCCATTATAAAAGATCATGTGCTGCTCCATTGGAGTGTTCACTTAAGGACTTTTCAAATTCAACTTGAATTATAAAACTTAATATATAATTTTTTTTTATGACAATTTAATGATCACATTCAATTTATGTGCAATAGGTCTCTGCAATTGAAAAATCTATTTCCAATGGAGTAAAGGTACCAAAACTTCAGATCACAACACTAATTGAGATGCTTATGAGACAAGCAATCAAATTAGATTGCATTTCTGCAGAAGGAGATGCTTCTACCCAGAAAAGCTTGCAGGTATTAACCATGCACTCATATATATCCTTAATTCATTGGCTTTTATTGATTCATTCCTCAAATACAAAAGAAAAAAAGAAAGCAATTCTAGAATCTAGAGAAGAATAATTAGCTATAAGCTGAATGCGCGCAGGTTGCTTTTGCAGGGCAAGAGAGTACAAAAATGTGTTGAAACCCACGAAGCACTGAAGATATCTAATGCAAGAATAAAGCCTGTTGTTGTTACAACCAAGTGGGAGACCTTTGATCCTCCCCCATCCACCACCCAATGGGAACTATTTGATTAGGTTTTCTCTCTTTCTTCTGCTCTCTTGCTTTCTCTGTTTTTCCAATATGTCTTTGCTTGTTTATATGTACAATTAGCTCAAGAGATCACAAACGAGTTACAATACTTATACTCCATATATTTTTCCAATAAATTGTAGATATGTCATATTATGGTCATAGATAACTAACTTTTTGTCCAAAATGCATTATATATCTTAAAAATCATTTGAAATGGGTGTTGAAAATGTTTATAGTGCCCATTTTTCTAAATATCTTCTTCTATTTTTCTATATCCAATATATGTTATGTAATTTTACTAGTGGTTTGGAA
>QAOA01008077.1:95539-124149 GCA_003255065.1 Cercis canadensis | reverse complement strand
TCAGAAAATAGGAGGCAGCAGCAGCTCAAGGAATTTCATATTTCTCTGATTGTGTATGATTTGCCTCAACAACTTGAGAATATATACTAGCTGGCTGCCTCCTCTAGGTTTCCTAATGGTTTCCTAATTACAAAATAAACCTAGTTTCCTAAATTATTAATGGTAAAAACATGATCAAGCCCTAGTGTCATGTGTGCTGGCCCAAAAAGCAGATGTTGGCCCAAATAAACATGCTCTAGTCCAATAGGCAGCCCTAAGGAAAGGAATCAGTCAATGCTGGGCTGAGTGCTAGGCGGAGCAGAAATCTGGACTGATTGCACGTGAATTTCAGTTGTCCAGACGCGAGAATCAGCTTCTGGTATCTTCATATGAAATTTTGAATTTTCTGTTAGCTTTCCAACGAAACTGGAATCACATCAATCGGACATCTGTAGCAAAAGATATCGTAAAACATGTAAGCAGTGCCAGAATTTAACAGTTAAACAATTAAAATCTACAAGCACCAACAAGTCCAAATGTGTTATCAATGACACTCCCATTTCTTTCCGAGCATCAGCCCTGGAGACCGTCAGCAAGGTGTGGTATCACTTCTTATGTGCCCGCCTCATCCCTACTAGTCACCTCAGTGATGTCACCACGGCCCGGGCTGTTCTCCTCTACTGCATTGTCATTGGGAAATCCATTAACATTAGATCCCTCATCCAGCAGTCTATTTTACGGTTCATCGATAGCACCAAAGGCATCGCCTTTGGCCATCCATCAGTGATCCAGATATTATGTCAGCGAGCTGGGGTCGAGTGGAGGGCTAAGGAGGAGTTGCTTCATCCGAAGCAACCACTGGACGCAACTGCACACCTTCTTCAGAGTCCCCCGTCCAGTGCACCACCATCGGCACGCCAGCAGGCACCCCCGCAAACACCTTCATCTGCTTCTACACCGCCACTTGAGGCCCCGCCGTCAAGTTCCTCCGGGTCTAGCTTGGCCCACCTGGAGCGTCAGATGTCTCGCCTACTCCAATATGCAAATCGATCATCCAATTTCATGCATTAGACAGAGAGATTCATGGAGCAAGCCGACCTTTTTTTCGACCACCAGATGAGCTTTAATGCTCATCTAGCCGAGTTTCATAGCCAGTGCTCCGCCAATCAGGGCTCCGCCATTCCACCATTCCCACTGCCACCGGTGCTTTTGCCTTACTCTCCTAGCCTCGACGAGGACTACGGTGCCACCGATGAGGACCCTGGCGATACTGACAGCATGTCTAAAGCCTTCTAGGGAAGTATTTTTCTTTCTTTTTGGGATTCATTGAGGACAATGCATGTACTAAGTTTGGGGGTGGAAAAAAATTGTTTAATTTGCTGAGTACTTAATTGTTTTCTATTCCCATACTTGTAGTATTGAGTAATGAGATGATATGTGTAAGTTTGAAACTCCAGGGTCAATGATAAAATCTTATGTAGTAATCAGAATTTTTGAAAATATGCATAAACTTAAGTTACATGATTACTCGCTTGTGATTTTTCTTCTATAATTAACTTTCTCCTTGACACAATTTAAGCACTTGATCCTATGCATGACCCTAGTGAACTTTAAAGTAAATTTATGCATGCTTAACACTTCATGACCTCGTGTGAACTCTAGAACTAGTTTGAATGCCATTTAAGGCGAAATCCCAGGCTTTGAGACATTAAGGAAATGATCTAGGCAATGTTTGGATCGATTGAGCCTTTCAAGACAAACCATTATGTTAATTCTCTTAGTCACCCCAGTTGAGCCTAACATTTACCCCTTTCTTTGTCAACCCATACAGAAATCCAAACCCTTCAGTATTCTCCCTAACCTTACACTCATGATTCACACAGATGCTAGGATAAATATTGAAAGCATAGTGACATATAGGGAGGATGGGTGGAGTATTAAACTTTGAAAAATATGCACAAAAATTTTTCCCTCTTGACTCACAATGTGAATGAAAAAGGTTGGTGCACCCCCGTGAAGAAATAAAAGAAAGAATAAAAGTTGGGGATGAAACCAACCCCGTAAGACAGAGCAAGAGGAAAAAGAAAGCAAAGAGAAAATAATCAAGGTAGTTGACAAGTGAGAAAGAGAAGCAGTGAGAAGATTGGGTGAAAACCTAAGTGAAAGAAGTGCTCTAGAATCCTAGCTGAGGTGATGTGTCATGGGTGATTTGAGCCATGTTGATAACCTTATACCACACCCCAACCATAGCCTTACACTACAAGCTTGAAAAAGACCTTTTGATCTTTAATGTTAAAAACAAGCCTACATTTGTGGAGAGTGACATCATAACTAGCCTATGGAGTTCCGTATTATCCAAATTAAAAGGTCAAACATCTATGAGTAAAGGCATGTATAGCAGGATTAATATTTCATTTGGCATTTTAAACTTATTTCCAAGCTTTCTAAAAGGGATCTAGTTTCTGTTTGCCTAAACTAGTTTTTGAAAGGAACAAGGTTTGTGCTGCTTCTCAGCAAGGTAAACAAATCAAATTCTCTTTCAAATCTAAAAAAGAATTGTCATCTTCTAGGCCACTTCAACTTCCCCATATGGATCTCTTTGGACCAGCATCTACATCTAGTTTAAATGCAAAGAAGTATTGCTTTGTTATTGTGGATGATTTTTCTAGGTTTAATTGGGTTTTCTTTCTTGCTCATAAGGATGACACTTTTGAGATTTTTGAAAGTTTCAGCAAAAGAGTGCAAAATGATTAGAAGTGATCATGGTGGAGAATTTGAAAACAAGTTGTTCCAAAACTTTTGTGAAAAACAAGGAATCCACTAAAAATTTTCATGTCCTAGAACCCCCCCCCCCCAATAAAATGGTGTGGTTGAAAGGAAAAATAGATGATAAGCAGATTTTATACTGTTTATCTCGTAAGGTTCTTGCTTGATTCTTGTCTATTCTTGAGTCTCTTAGGATAGGTTTTCACAATTTAAGTCTCATTTTTGTAGGTTTATGTTTTGGGAACCTTGGAAGCCATTTTGGAGAAATTCAGTGCAAGAAAGAAGGAAAATAATGCAAGTTGGAATTGAAGGCAGGGCTTAGGCGCCGCAGCCCCCACTCAGGGCGCCACAGCACCCCAATACGTAACTAGCCAGATTTCAGGAAGGAGGGCGCCGCAGCGCCCTATGTTCAGGACCCGGCAGATTGAGGACAGAGAGAAGGGAGCCGTAGTGCCCTATGTTTAGGACCCGGCAGATTGAGGACAGAGAAAAGGGCGCCGGAGCTCCCTACACTAGGCGCCACAGCGCCCTAACACGTGAAAAGGAGGGCGCCACAGCGCCCTAACCCCAGGCGCCGCAGCGCCCTAGCTTCAGCAAACAGAGACAGACATCCAGAAAGAAGGGCGCCGCAGCGCCCTAGACTAGGCGCTACAGTGCCCATCAAGAAACTTCAGGGTGCCACAGCGCCCAAACCGAAAGCTGCAGCCCCCCGATGGTCAACTCATGATTTGACCCCTTGGCTTCCTAAGTTCACTAGGAATCCTATTTTATTTCAATTCATTTTCTTCCAAAACTTCCTAGGACCTATAAATAGGACTCTTAAAGTCTAAATTAGGGTTCCACACTTTTTAGAGAAGAGCCAAGAAGAGAAGAGGATTCAAGCTTGAAGATTGAGACTTTCGGCATCGAATCGTCACATCCCATAGTTCAATTCTTCATCTCTCTCTTGTTATTGATGTCTAATCTGTGTGTAATGTTATTTTCTGCAATTATCATGAACTAATTCCATCATCTAGGATGGAGATGTAGCCTAGCTTATGATGGATTGTAATTTCTAATGAATTAATCAAAGGACCATATTCTTAAATTGACTTCTTGATCTCCATTCTTAATGCTTCTGTTTGACTGGCCATCAATATAGATGAGTAGGTGATTGCAATAATACTGGAAAGTTAGTTGTGATTGAGGACCATAGGGATTAAGAACATAAATTACATAAGGGATAAGAATATACCATTATGGTTTATGTAGCCAATAAAAAGAACCATAGAGCAATTGAATTCTGAGATTATTCGCAATTTACAGACGAATATAGTGGATTCATAGTTTGAGAATATATTTGTTTGACCTTGGGAAAGGCTAATAAATAACTTAGGGTTCTTGGCTAGCAATTAGGGAGATTGTTGTTGATTAATGAATTAGGGATAAGAATCCAGACTAACTACGGTGAAATCGACATCCTAGATACTGTCTCACCATATTATTACTCATTTTTCTAAGTGATTGTTCTTTGTTTACAATTCTGCATTCAATTATCATCAAAATTCACCTATCAATTGTCTAGATAAATTTAGAATACGCATAATTTTGGTACTTAGTAGCCATAGTCTCCGTGGGACGATAATTAATCTCACTTCTTTATTACTTGATTACGGCACGTGCACTTGTGTTCACATTTTTCGTAACAATAGAACTCTAGTTGAGATGGGCAAAACTATGTTGTGTGAAAATGATTTGCCAAAATACTTTTGGGCTGAATCTATAAACACAGCATGCTATATTTTGAATAGATGCTTGATTAGGCCCATTTTGAAGAAAACTCCATATGAGCTTTGTAAAGGAAGAAAACCTAATGTGAGCTACTTTCATGCATTTGGCTGTAAATCTTTTGTGTTAAATAATGAAAAAGAGCATGTGGGAAAATTTGATTCAAAATCTGATAAAGCTATTTTCTTGGGTTACTATTTGTCAAGTAAAGACTATAGAGTCTTTAACAAAAGAACTCTTATTGTAGAAGAATCAATGCATGTGATTTTTGATGAATCTAACTATCCTTTGACTTCAAATATTCTTGAGGATAATGAGATAGTGTAGGACAACATCAAAGAATCTTCTAAGACAGAGATCAGCCAAGAAAAGACAACAAATCAAATTCCCTGTGATTCGATTCACATAGAGCTGGACTTTTCAGAACCAGTTTAGGAAGAAGCTCCACAAAAAAATGTGAAAGATTCATTGCCAAAAGAAACTAGAATTCTAAAAGATCATCCAATAGAAAAAGTGATAGGTGACTTGGAAAGAGGGATTAGTACAAGAGCATCTCTTCGAGATAAGCATGTGAACTTGGCTTTCTTATCCCTATCCGAGCCTACAAAATCGGTGAAGCATTACAAGATGAAGCATGGATCATGGCAATGCAAGAAGAGCTAAATCAGTTCTCAAGGAATCAAGTCTAGACTTTTGTACCTGAACTGAAAGGCCACACAATCATTGGTACAAGATGGGTATTCAGAAATAAGCTTGATGAGGATGGCAAGATTGTGAGAAACAAAGCAAGATTGGTAGTTGAAGGCTTTAATTAGTAGGAAGGTATCGACTTTGAAGAAACTTTTGCTCCTGTAGCTAGATTAGAAGCCATGAGAATGTTTCTTGCATTTGCATCTTTCAAAGGCTTTAAAGTTTTTCAAATGGATGTGAAAAGTGCTTTTTTGAATGGCTATATCAATGAAGAAGTCTTTGTTAAACAGCCTCCTGGTTTTGAAAACGTAGACCTTCCTAATCATGTGTATAAACTCTCCAAAGCTCTCTATGGTCTTAAGCAAGCTCATAGAACTTAGTATGATAGACTTAGTGAGTTTCTCATGAAAAATGATTTTTTAAGAGGGAAAGTTGATACTACTCTGTTCGCTAAAAGATTATCTTATAATATTATCATAGTTCAAATTTATGTTGATGACATTATCTTTGGATCAACTAATAATGAGTTGTGCAGGGATTTTAAGATCCTAATGAAGAGTGAGTTTGAGATGAGTATGATGGGAGAACTTAACTTCTTCCTTGGACTTCAAGTTAAGCAACTCAGAGATGGAATTTTCATCAATCAGTCCAAGTACACAAGAGAACTATTCAAACTTTTTGGCATGGACAATGCAAAAGGTATTTCAACTCTTATGAGTCCTGCTACAAAACTAATTCTAGATGAAAAGGGTAAATTTGTTTGTGAGAAAAGGTATAGAGGTATGATTGGATCCTTACTGTATTTGATTGCTAGTAGGCCAGATATTATTTTCTTTGTTTGTGCATGTGCCAGATTTCAGGTTAACCCAAAGAAATCTCATTTGACTGTTGTTAAAAGAATATTTCGATATCTAATCAATTTTGTGAATGTTGGTTTATGGTTCAATAGAACTAGTTCTTTTGAACTAGTTTCATATACAGATTCTGATTATGCTGGTTGTTCCATTGATCGAAAGAGCACAAGTGAAGGTTGTCAATTTCTTGGAGGAGCATTGGTCTCTTGGCAATCAAAGAAACAAAATTTAGTTGCTCAATCAACAACTGAAGCTGAGTACATGGCTGCTAGATTATGTTGTTCACAAGTGTTATGGATGAAACAACAACTTGTTGACTATGGTATAATTCTAAACAAGATTCTTTTGTTGTGTGATAATACAAGTGCCATAAATATTGCAAGAAATCCAGTTCAGCACTCTAAGACCAAGCATATAGACATAAAGCACCATTTTCTAAGAGATCGTGTTCTTAAGGGTGACGTTGAACTTTCATTTATTAGCACTGAAGATCAGCTTGCTGATATTTGATGTTTACTTTTATGAACTTGTATTCAATCGAAACATAGCTATAATCACTTTAGGCAAGTATACCTATCGTTTTGTAGAATAGCTTGATTGAGTACGGATGTCGATCCCACGAGGAACTATAGCTATTAGTAATAATCTTTTTTTCTATTATCTAATCTTAGAAATTCAGGTTGATAAATGACTAACTAATCTAAAATAATATAAACAAGATAATAAAACAATAACAAAGAATTTGATAGATTTATCAATCGAAGGATAGGTCTAAATGAGAATCCCCCTAGGGCAAGCATTGCACTATCATCTTTAACTCAGTGGGCACCAATACTTTACTTAGACTGATGGGAATCCCTAAATTATGCCTTAATCTTTCTCAAGCAATAAGACATCTATTCCTAGGTTGATTGACTGAAATCTCTTCCTAATCAAAACCCCTAAGAAAGCATTAGTTTGTGTTTTATGGATTCCCTTAGTACATTGACTCAAATCAGAGGACTTATGTGAATCCTATCTCTAGTGATCCCAAGCAAATCTCATTGTCTAGAAGTGATCTTATCCAAATTACAATTTCTCAATCTATAAAATGAAATCTGGTGCTAATTCAATGGCTAGCAACATCAACTCAACACAAATAAGAATCATAGACAATTCCAAGAATTAAAGATGTATTCCCATTGAATCAAAAGAATCAGAATACAAATGTATTTCTAGGGTTCATCCTATCTAAATCTTTACAAGTAAGTTATGATAAAATCTAATCAAAATAATATAGAGAAGACAAGATGGAATCAGATGAAAACTCATTCTCATGAAGTTCTTGCAATGGGTTGATATTCCATCTTGCTCTTCTTCCAACCTCTAGGGTTGGACTCCCGCATCTGGCTCTGAATCGTGTCTTTGAATGTCCAAAAGACGGAGCTCTTTCCCTATGTGTCTTAGATGCCCATATATACAGCTCTAAAAGTAGGATTTCACCTTGCAGAAGCTCGAACACGGCCTAGACACGGCCGTGTTCACTTAAGATAGCTGGGCGTGTTGCTTGAAATATTTCTCTAGACCTCGGACATGGCCCGAAACACGGCCGTGTCTCTACAACAGGGGGCGTGTTCCTCCTCTGGGTTGTCTATGGACTGAGGACATGGCATCAACACGGGCGTGTTCTTTACTGACCCTGGCCGTGTTCCTCAGGAAACTGGATGAGGGCTCTCTGGATGCTAGACACGGGCATGGACACGGCCATGTCATGGCCGTGTTCCCTGTCTGGCCTTTGAATTCTTCTAATTTTTCTGCTCTTCTGCTCCATAAATCCTTAAGACTCTTCCTTTTACTCAATCAACCCAAGAAACACTTGAGAACACAAATAGATGAGTTAAGTGTCATGTTTAATGCGAATTTGCTCAAATCCAAGTAGGAATCCATTGATAAAACATGGAACTTTAAGGTCTAATAAGCACATATCAATATTTTTACAAAACCATTAGCAAAAGAAATGTTCTGTCTCCTAAGGCATGAATTGGACATGATAAATATATCTTGATAAATTGTTTTTGTGTATGTTTGCATAATGCTTGTTCATGTGCATTTCATTGTTGTTAAACGATTTTAGTTGGCTGTTAAATGTTTCTGGTTAATGCTCATTACTTCTGAAATTTTTTGAAAAAGGAATTTGAAAATTTGATAATTTCCGTATGTGTGCCCAAATTGTATTTCTTGATCATATCTGAATTTCTTATTTGAAAGAATTTCAGCATTTTCCTGGGCCATTCTATTTTTTGATCTAATCTATTAAAAGGTATTTCTTGCTTATTTTCGGACTGAAGTCATTTCTAGGCTGATGTTGCTTTTGCTGAAACTAGGTCTCCATTCCTTCGGCCCGCATTTTCTGGCCTTTGGCCAAAACGCACATTTCATTTGTGTCCTCTGATCAATCCTTCATTTTGGCCAGAGCGCACTGTTTTATTTTATTGCTTCCCGGCTAAAATTCCTCTCTTCCTCCTTCAAAAGTGAACCTAATTTTTCACCTTCCAATTCCCCTGTTTTCCCTATTTTTCTGGTTTCCTCTTGCACGATTCTCCTCCTCTCTTAGTGAGTGCTTGTTCGTGCTTCATTGTTTGCTAGTCTATAAAGCTTAGGAGTTAATTACCAAAGTCATGGATAGAAGAAGGGCTAGTCAAAAATTGAAAGCTCAGTTCAAGGGAAAGGCTGTAGCGGATTCCTCTCGTGAGAAGCCAATCCACCTTCACCCGTAAATGCCTTCTCCTCCACCTTGCTCAGTCCAAAGGTAAAATGCCTTCTCCCCCACCTTTGCCCATAAATGAAGCTATCTCAGAACTCTTGCTCCCATGGCTTCTCCTGAAGCTCCACCTTCTGCTTCTCCCTCAGCCACACCTCCTCTATCTCCAATTCCCTCTCCTTCTCATGCTTCTAAACCCTCTCGATCATCCTCTCCTTCATCACCTACTGTTAACCCCAAGCCATCAGAAACTTCATCCATTCCTGATCCTCAAATTGATTCCCCTTGAATGCCATCACCTGCCAAAGAATCTGAACCTGCTTCAGTTCCTCAATCTCCTGAGCCCACTGCAAGACCAAAGAGAAAGAAAATGCTGGCCAGGAAAACAACATTTACCCCTAGGCCTACAGTTCCAATTCCTCAGGCTTAAGCTCCTAACTCTAAGCTAGCAGCAGCCACTCGTCAAGCTAAAGCTTCCAAGAAGAAGGAAGCTTCGAAATCCTCNGGAAAGGCTGTAGCGGATTCCTCTCGTGAGAAGCCAATCCACCTTCACCCGTAAATGCCTTCTCCTCCACCTTGCTCAGTCCAAAGGTAAAATGCCTTCTCCCCCACCTTTGCCCATAAATGAAGCTATCTCAGAACTCTTGCTCCCATGGCTTCTCCTGAAGCTCCACCTTCTGCTTCTCCCTCAGCCACACCTCCTCTATCTCCAATTCCCTCTCCTTCTCATGCTTCTAAACCCTCTCGATCATCCTCTCCTTCATCACCTACTGTTAACCCCAAGCCATTAGAAACTTCATCCATTCCTGATCCTCAAATTGATTCCCCTTGAATGCCATCACCTGCCAAAGAATCTGAACTTGCTTTGGTTCCTCAATCTCCTGAGCCCACTGCAAGACCAAAGAGAAAGAAAATGCTGACCAGGAAAACAACATTTACCCCTAGGCCTACAGTTCCAATTCCTCAGGCTTAAGCTCCTACCTCTAAGCTAGCAGCAGCCACTCGTCAAGCTAAAGCTTCCAAGAAGAAGGAAGCTTCGAAATCCTCTGATAAAGGTGCTTCCTCTAAGAGTCATGCTGCTAAAAAGGCCTCTAAAAGCACTACTGATGGTACTACTCCTAAAGGTAATCTCAATGATTTCGAGAGTGCAGCTGTTGAGGAAAACTCCCTCAAGCTCTATGACAAAAGATCAATCGCTCTTCGATGCATTGTTGACTGGGATTCTACATCATCCTCAACTAAAACCATTAAAGAAGCTTTTGCCTCTATGGGGTGGTCCAGCATGCTCAAGATCAATAAACCCTTAATTCCCAAGGTAATTCGATTATTCTATGCTCATCTGCAGCCTCTGAAAGGCTCAAATTCTGGAATTATTTACTTGAAATCCTATATTGCTAGAGTTGAAATGGTGATCTATGTGCGACTGTTAGCAAGCATTTTAAGATTACCTATTAAAGGGGAGTGTAGATTTATGCAAAAAATATGGCTATCTGATCTCATACCATTTGATGATGCAATGGCATTGATATGTGACTTTCCTGATCAAAGAAGGTAGGGCAGACCTCCCTCTATCCATTGTTTTAATTCCTTCACCAAAACTTTAGCCAAGATAATAACCTCTCACCTCTTACCTCGAATAGGGAGTCACAGTGACCTCTCTACACCTGACCTCTATCTGTTATACCATCTGAAAAATCAGTTGCCCTTGAATTTACCAAGGCTAATCCTAAAAAGGATCAAGGACCAAAATCAGCTTACCTTATGGAATGATCATTATCAAACTCTGCAAATACTTTAAGATTGATATTTCCAAATTTGATTCTGAACCATTCCCTGATAAGCTTATCCTAAAAAGACCTCTTCCTTCAACCAATGCCTGCTCAGAACCATCTCTGAATTCTTCATCTGGAAAGGGTAAGAAACTTGCAGCCTCAACTAGTTCTCCTTCAGCCAAGTCAAAAAGGCATGTTGCAGATACACCATCCAGCTCTCAACCCTCCAAGAAAGCCAAAAAATCAGTTCCTCCAGCTCAACCTTCTGAAAAGGTAGATCATTAAGAGTAGATCGCTTCAATTAATCCAGATGAGCTAGTTAATCAGATTGGCAGGCGCTTAAACTTCTTCCAGACTTTGGTTTTTGACTCAAATGCTAGGATGGTAGCTATTGAAAAAGATTTCGCAGTTATAAAAGAAAAATTGATAGCTCTACTTGCATCTCAGCAACCTTCTTCTTCTTCTGATTAGCTTATTTGAACTATTTTTGGATATCTTTTGACACACTCTCAGTTGTAACTGTAGCATAGGAGAACATTTTTCATTCTATTGCTTTTACTGTTTCTCATGCATCATTCTTTTTGACATTGCTTGACTAATTGTGAACTGCTTTGATATGTTAATGCTCTATTTTGGTTGATATAAGGCTCTAATCCCTCTACTGTTCTGATCTGGTTATAATGATATATTCTTACCCCTATCTTTTTGATAATGCCAAAGGGGGAGAAATTATGTGAACTAGTCTATTTGAACTGCTTAGGTATAATTTCTTGATTTTGAACAGGTCTATTGCGAAAACTCCCTTCTGCTATCTAGTTTTGGAAAACTAGTTCTTCAGTTCTAGTTGGCATATATTAAGGGGGAGCTTTTCTCAAACACATTATTGTCATCATCAAAAAGTGGGAGATTGTTAGCCCCACAAGTCTTTCATCTTGTTTTGATGATAACAATAATGCCTTGCTATTTCTAATATGTGTTGTTTATCTTGTTGCTTCTAATCTATGTTGAGTTTATAAGTTGTTATCTAGAACATATTTGAAATGAAGCCTTGAAGAACTTGTTCTTAAGAACCAATTCTTGTCTCTGTGATAAGTGTTGAACCTTGCTGATGTGGTCAAAGCTTGTTGAGGACTCTCCAGCCATAGTTAGCCTTTTACAATCCAACTAAGAGTTGTACTTTATGAAAATGGAAAGTTCCCTTTGGAAGTGACTTTGGCAAAGTCCTTTTTTCAAGAAAAAGTCTATCTACCTTCTTACACAAAGTAAGACTTTTGTGGGCCAAAAAGGACCAAAACTTCCTTGATTGATTGACAAGGTGTCAGTCGGTTGGTGGCTCCTCTTTTGCCTCCCCTTTTGTCTTTCATGTGCACAAGAAAGCAAATAAATCAAGGAGACTTCTAAGGCTTCGGTTATGCATGAAAAGTAAAAAGAAGAAAACATTTTAGAGAGAGAATGAAGCCATTGTTGAGAGCTTTGCTCTTCTTCTTCTTCCTCTTAGTCATTTCCTCATGCTTCAAAATTTTCATTGTAATACATATACTCTGTAAAAGAGAGTTTCTTCTTTAGGGCTACACCAAAACACTTGGGTTTTGTATTTGGATTTTTGTGGGAGAAATCCATGAGTGTGATCTCTAGTGAGTTAGAGAGAGAGAGTTTATGGTTAGCTTGAAAAACAAACCATGGTTGTTAAGCTTGAAGAAGCTTGGAAAAATAAACTTGTTGTAAAGCTTGGAGAAGCTTGGAAAAATAAACTTGAAAAATAATGGAACCCCATTGACATAGGAGAAGTGGATGTAGGCATGTTAAGCCAAACCACTATAAAATCTCTTGTAGAATTTCTTCTGCTTCATCTTTGTTTCTCTAGATAATTTTCTGTTTTGGTCTATATGATTTGCTAAGATATTTCGCTGTGTTCAAATATGGTATTTGTCGAAGAACTAGTTTATAAGAAATAGTTTGTAAGAACTAGTTCTTAAACAAATATGTGATTTGAATCAGATTTTGGGAAGTAATTTTTAACAATTCCTATTCACCCCCTTCCTCTAGGAATAGACTCTGCAACTCTCACTATGCTACCTCCTCTTCATTTTTTTGTGTGTGTGTGTGTCTGTTGGGGGGGGGGGGGGGNGGGGGCTAATGCTACTCCATTGCCCTTATTGAGGGGTTTCTAGTGGGACTCATATCCTAAAATTGTTGTCATTACAAAAATCTAAAAAAAATGAGTCACCTAGTATGAGTTAGAATAGTTAGTTTATTGTAAAATACATAAACAAAGCAATATAGAAAAAGTTCCGAATTAAAAATACCCAATAATTAATAGTGATTTTCTTTAACACAATTAAACTCAACTTTTGTCAACTATTTTGAAATCTGACCCTCATTACATGACTCAATTTTTTGACATCTTCGCAAAGACATCAATTTCAGAATGTGGAACGAGTTAGAACCCAGTGGAGTAGCACTACCCACCTTGGGTAGCTTCACAATCACTTAGAATCAATCTAAGAAGACCTTATCAAAATATGCAATCCCATTCTTTATCATATAGTATTTTTTTGACAAAATTTGTTGAATGCCAGCAGTGGGTCTCTTTGATGAGTCATGATCAAGACAAACAATGACCAAATCCTTGAAAGCCTTTGAGAATTTCTTGATATCATCTCCCCTCTTATGCTTTTCCAAATCCGAATACCGAAATTGCTTTGTAATCTTCAGAATCATGGATTTCGATGGAGGGAGATGAGAGGTTGAAGGGTCTGGACCTAAGCAATCTCAAGGAGTTGAAGGGACAAATATAACAAGAATTGGGCAACTTATCTGCTCTCACTCATTTCTCAGCTAGAGCAGCTATATCTAGTAATCTTCCTTCCACTATTTTTGGGTCCTTAATGTCAACTAAGTCTATTTGGAAACAATTTTTCTAGTGGGATTCCATTTTCGATTGGAAATTTGAGATTGCTCAGTAATCTTGATCACGTAGAACATTAACGGCTACGTAATCATTTAACATGCCACATGGATTTTTCCATCTAGTGTCACTAACTAGTACTTACAGATGACTGGTTTTGTAGACAAATTGATTTTTTTGAGGACTAAAGTGACATAAAAAATAAATCAATGACTAAAGTAGCATTCAAAAAAAAATTCAAGAACGAAAATGGTATTTTACTCTTCAGTTTCCATGTTCCCTAGTCTGCAATTTCAACTTAAGGGTCATGTGGCAAAACTATCTGCATGGTGATGATGATAATGATATGGAACACAATTTAATATGTTTAATATCTTCAAATTTATTATGTCAGTTGATTTATTATTCTACATTTCAATGATACAAGGACACGAGCTTGCAAACCAAGGGAGGAACTATACCTTTAATTGAAGTTACAAATAGAATACGCGGAGCATATATGAGTGACACACAAAGTATGAATGTAACATTTGTTACCCAGCAACCTAATGACTTACTATTTTGATACTATGAACATATAATTAAATGTCCAGCCCATAAAGCATTATGGGAAAATGAGGAGTCAAGCATGCCTGGTAGTATTGGAGTAACTTATCCTTACTACCATTTTTGAGACCCTATAAAAAAGTTTAGGAGTCAAGAACATATTATCAGATATATTCATGTTAGTCAGCCGCAACGGTTAATGATGATTGAATCAGACAATAAACTCCTAACTTTGAAATGAAAATAATTTGAAGAATTGCATATAGAAGATCTACACGCGGGCAACATTACATATAGAATAATTTTAAAAATCTCTAGGATAATAATGAAAATTCTCCCTTGTGGTTACAAGTTTCAAGAATTTGAATTCTTTTATGGTAGGTTGACTCAACCAAGTTCCAGTGCTTGATTGTTGATCACTGCACACTTAAAATTTGTTAGTGGTGAGGCCTAATTACTGATATTTTATTATTATTTTTAGTTGGGGGTATTTATGTACTTTCATCTATTAATAATGTTGCCCTAGTCTTAAAGTTTTTAAGGGCTACTAGCCATCTCTTGTAAAGTGTAACTCTCATCACATAGTGAAAACCCAGTGCGACCATGGATGTAAGAGGATTTTCACTGAACCACATAAAATTTATGTGTGTTCTTTTTGTCTCTCTTTCTCTTTAATTTTATTTCGATTAATTCTACAAGCGTAAAAAGTTTTTGCCCTACCTAACAACTGCTATCAGAGCTTCGGTTGAAGTGATCAAAGAATGGGAGTGATGGCAGCGGAAGAAGGAAAAGTGAGGATTGACAAGTTTGATGGCAGCGATTTTGGTTTTTGGAAGATGCAAATTGAAGACTATAAGTATCGGAAGAAGTTGCATCAACCTCTTTTAGGGAGAAAGCCAAATTCAATGTCGAATGAAGATTGGGAGTTATTGGATAGACAAGCACTAGGAGTCGTTCATTTGACGTTGACTCGGAATGTCACTTTTACTATCAAGAACAAGAATACAATGCAAATTTGATGAAAGCTGACGTGGACTGGGTAGCAGATGATTTCATGGATCGGGCAGAGCATAATAAGGCCCAGAAGAAAATGGCATAACTTTCAGCTCAAGCCCATTACTTGGCATTTCGAAGCTTGTTCAGAGGCCGATGACGTGGCAACCAGGGTTTACTCAGTTGAGGCCATTTACGGGCCCAAAATCCTTCAAAACTAATGTTTTGGGACCATTTTGTAATTTTCTTTAGTTTTGGGTTTTAATGTTTAGGGTTTGCTTTCATATTTAAGCTTCTTATTTTCGTTTAGAATGGCATTGAATAATATTATTCAGTTCTTTGAGGTTTGTACCATTTTTGTGTGAGATTTCTCTTTGATTGTTTTCTCGTTGCATCAAGCACTGTCAAATACATATGAGAAGCCATCCCCTTCGAATAAGGTATATATGATGTGTCGTCTATTTAATTTAAAAATGAGCAAAGGATCTTCTGTTCCTAATCATATCAACGACTTCAATATGATTGTTAGTCAATTGAGTGTTGTTGATGTTAATTTTGAGGATGAAATTCAAGCTCTAGTATTGTTATCCTCTTTGCCAAATAGTTGGGAGGCAACTGTGATTGCAGTTAGTAGTTCTTCTGGAGCAAATAAAATGAAATACAATGATATTCAGGATTTAATTTTGAGCAAGGATATTCGCAGAAAATCAATGGTAGAATTATCTAGGTCTAGCTTAAGTATCGAAGGTAGGGAAGAACAACTGAACGAGGTGACAATAGAGGAAGGTATAAGTCCAGAAAGAGAAGTCAGTCTAGACCCAACAATGCAATTTGCTGGAACTGTGGTAAGAAGGGACATCTCAGGGACTATAAGCAAAAAAAGAACCTACAATAGAATTATGATTTTGCGAATGCAACAACTGAAGAAATTAGAGATGCTCTAATTTTGAGTGTTGACAGCCCGATAAAATCTTGGATTTTATATTCTGGTGCTTCTTTTCATGCTACCTCACAGAGAGAGTGTTTGAGAAATTATGTGTCTGGTAATTTCAAGAAAGTTCATCTTGCTGATAATGAGCCTTTGAATATTATGGGGAAGGGTGAAGTTCATATAACAACAACTAATGGGACTGTGTGGAAATTAAAAAATTCTAGGCATGTTCCTAGATTGGAAAATAATTTAATTTCTATAGGACAACTTGATGATGATGGACATTCAACAACTTTTGTTAGCGGTTCATAGAAAATCACCAAAGGTTCTATGATTGTCGCACGTGGAAACAAGTCTGGCACTTTATATATGACCTCAAGCATAAAAGACATAATGGCAGTGGTTGATTCTGAAATTGATTCAAATACCTGGCATTGTAGACTTGGGCATATGAGTCAGAAAGGGAAAAAGATAATGGCATCAAAGGGAAAATTGTCTGGTTTGAAGTTTGTAGACGTCAGCATTTGTGAGGATTGTATCTTTGGCAAATAGGGAAAGGTCAATTTCTCCAAGGTTGGAAGGGCGCCTAAGATAGAAAAGCTAGAGCTTGTTCATACAGATGTATGGGGTCCCTCGCCTGTACCATCTCTTCGTGGCTCACATTATTATGTTAGTTTCATTGATGATTCCACTCGTAAGGTATGGATTTATTTTAAAAAAAAAAATCTGATGTATTTGATACTTTTAAAAAGTGAAAATTTAAAGTGGAGAATGAATATGGTAAAAAGATAAGATGTCTGAGGTCTGATAATAATGGTGAGTATAGCAGCAAAGAATTTACAGATTTCTGTGCAGCGAATGGAATTTGGATTGAGAAAACTATTCCTGAAACACCACAATAAAATGGTGTTACTGAGTGTATGAACAAAACTTTGAATGAGCATACTAGGAGCATGAGGATACAGGCTGGATTGCCAAAAACATTTTGGGTAGACACAATTAATACATCAGCCTACTTGATAAATAGAGGACCTTTTGTTCCTCTGGATATGAAATTGCCTGAAGAAGTTTGGAGTAAAGAGGTAACTCTTTCACATTTTAAAATTTTTGGTGGTGTTTCATATGTGCATGTTGATTTTGGTGATAGTGATTAACATGATGCAAAATCAAGAAAATATATTTTTATTGGATATGGTTTAGATGATTTTGGCTATCGTTTCTGGGATGATGAAAATAGAAAAATCATTATAAGCAAGAATGTTATATTCAGTGAAAATGTTGTGTATAAAAATAGGCATGTTGCAGTAAATAACATTGTGGGAAAAATTGTTGGACAGCAAGAACAAGTTGAATTGGATGATATATCTAAAAGTGATGTCACTAAAATGGTGCAAGAAATCATGAAAATATTCCAACACAACTACACATGTGTCTCAATTGAGAAGGTCAAGCAGAATGTCTAAGCCTGTTCAACAATACTCTCCTTCTTTCCATTATTTGTTGTTGACTGATAGATGTGAACTTGAATGCTATAATGAGGCAATTCAAGTTGAAGATTTTGTGAAGTGGGAGTTGGTCATGAAGGATGAGATGAACTGTTTACAGAGAAATCACACTTGAGTATTAACTCAGTTACCAGTAGGTAAAAAGGCATTGGGAAATAAATGGGTTTATCAAGTCAAGGAAGAACATGATGGTAGTAAAAGATACAAGGCTAGATTGGTTGTGAAGGGTTTCTAGCAAAATGAAGGTATTGACTATTTTGAGACTTTCTCTCCGGTTGTCAAGTTAACTACAATCAGGTTAGTGCTGAGTATTATAGCTTACGAGAATTTAAATCTTGAACAGTTAGATGTAAAAACTGTTTTTCTTCATGGTGATCTTGAAGAATATATTTATATGGTTCAACCTAAAGGTTTTTCAATGACTAGTAAAGAAAACCTTGTGTTCAAACTTAATAAAAGTTTGTATGGTTTGAAGCAAGCCCCGAGATAGTGATACAAGAAATTTGATTCATTCATATCTGAAAATGACTTCGGGAGATATGATATGGATTATTGTTGCTACTTGTAGAAATTTGATGATTGTTATATTATTCTACTGTTGTATATGGATGACATGCTTATTGCAGGATCTAGCATCCAGGAGATTAATAAGATGAAACAATAATTATCAAATGAATTTGCTATGAAGGATTTGGGAGCTGCAAAACAAATTCTTAGGATGAGAATTGTTCGGGATAGAGTGGTTGGTACTTTGAAGCTTTCACAAGCTGATTATATTGAAAAGGTGTTAAACAAGTTTAGAATCCAAAATGCTAAACCTGTTAGAACTCCTTTTGCAAATCATTTCAAGCTCTCTAAGGATCAATCACCCATGACAGATGAAGAGTGTGAATATATGGCTCAAGTTCCTTATGCTTCAGTAGTTGACAGTTTAATTTATGCGATGGTTTCTACTAGACTTGACATATCACATGTAATGGGAGTTGTTAGTAGGTTCATGGCTAAACCAAGGAAGAAACATTGGGAAGCTGTCAAGTGGATCTTTCGGTATATGAGAGGTACCATGCCATTGTCACTTTGTTTTAGAAGGGGCAGTTTAACTCTACAAGGCTTTGTTAATGCAGACCATTGTGGACATATTGATAATGGAAGAAGCACTACTGGTTATCTCTACACTTTGGGTGGAACTATTATGAGTTGGGCATCTAAACTACAAAAGGTTGTGGCTCAATCAACCACAGAGGCAAAGTATGTTGCTATGTCTAAAGCAAGCAAAGAGATGATCTGGCTGAAAAAATTTCTTAGAGAATTGGGTAAAAGTCAATGAAGTAGTATTCTTTTATGTGACAATCAGAGTGCAATTCATCTGGTGAAGAATCTAATGTTTCATGCTAGAACGAAGCATAAAGATGGGACTTTGACAATTGAAAAGATATGTGCAATAGAGAATCCTGCAAACATGTTGACAATTGGCGTCCATGGTTAATTGTTGAGGAGGTGTCGCGTTGGGTGTATGGGCTACAAGAGGAGCATATCTACAAGACTTGGTTGCCGGATTAGTCTCCAAGTGGGAGATTGTTAGTGATGGAGCTTAATTGTTGATATTTTATTTTTATTTTTAGTTTGGGGTATTTATGTACTTTCATCTATTAATAATATTGCCCTAGTCTTTTAGTATTTAAGGGCTGCTAGTCACTTCTTGTAAAGTGTAACTCTCATCACATAGTGAAACCCCAATGCGGCCATGGATGTAAGAGGATTTTCTCTGAATCACGTAAATTTTGTGTTTTCTTTTTGTCTCTCTTTCCCTTTAATATTCTTTTGATTAATTCTACGAGCATAGAAAGTTTTCACCCTACCCAACAAGATTAAGATTCACTCAGCTTAGTTGTCCATTTCTTCACTTTTAGTTATAGTAGAATGGAATCCCATTCTTCCTCTGAAGGTGTTTCCGTTATGTATTCTCAAGCAATTTTGAAAGTGACTCAAGTAGCTCTAATCGAGACTATGCAACAACCAGCTCCAAGAGACCAAGAAAAAGAAGGAATATAAATTTGTGCAATCCAAGGAGAAGGGACACTCAAATGGTGGATTCAAGTGTAAAATGGAGTGTCACACTGATGAGCTGTCGAGGCTCTTCAAATTAGTGATTTTTATAGTCGGTTTACCAAAGCTACTTGTAGCATAAGGCAACATCAAGTCGAACCAAAGGATTACTCTAAGTAGTGAATCAGATTAAGAAATATATAAACAGGGGGGTTTGTTTTTGTTGAAGTGATTAACAGAAATTAATTAAAAGTGGTAAACCTTAAGGAAAACAACCAATCAAAGTTCAACTGATTCTGATTTTAATCCATCATTGATTTCAAAGAATCCATTCAATTATTAACCTAGTTCTTGGCCGTAGAACACATCAAGACGCCTCTCAGTGCTCTATGGATATCCACTGTTAAGCAACCATAATTCGGATCAATTAAGACTAAATGAATTAAGCACTCATTCAAATCCAATTTAACCTAAGTCCAGAATTTAGCCAAGGGTAAACAATCCGTCCAAAAGCTTAGAAACATCATTTAATCCATACAATCATCTTCAATCACATGCAATTAAGCAATTAACGCATGAATATTCAAATCCAAAATTAAGTAATTCAAACAGAATATTTCAGAGGATTGAAAGAACTTGATTAACAACTAAATGAATAACAATCAAAGCATAATCTCAGAATTAATAATCAGAATAGCTAAAACCTGGATTGATTTAAGTATTCAGCCCTCCATCAACAAGAGGAACAAAGTTTACAAAATATCTAGAGAGAAAACTTAAAGACTAAGAAAACTAGAAAAGCTGTCTACAAAATATCATAATTTTCAATTCGGCTTCCTCCTTTTGAGCATATAAACCTCCAAAAATACATGCACACCCAAACTACCCTTAGATCAGATGCATTCCCATGGGCCTTAGCTTTCATTGGGCTTTGGTTTGGGCTCAATTGGACTTGTAATGAAGAAGTTAGGCCCATTTAAGTGCCAACAGGTCTCTGGAACCATTAGCCAACTTCGATAGGTAATAATACCATCTAAACTATACAATTTGGTAAATAGGTCTTCATAACAATTGAAGCACTGCGTCTCAGCTTTCCAATAGGACCAGTTTCAAGTCCATAAGACACCTACAAGTCAAGTTATGGTCCAAACATTGCATGAGGGTCAGAATCCTGCGACAGCATCTCTTCTCTAGCTTCCAGGCTGCATATGACCTTTTGGACGTCCGAATTGGCTTTGGAGCCCTGAATGAAAGTTGTAGATAATTCTCTCAACTTTCCTACAAGGTAAGACGACTCAAAATTTTTAGACATCCAGAACTAAAGATATGCATGAAACATAGAGACAAAATAAAATGCCCAGTATTGCTAAAAAATGCAATTAGGCCCAATTGGATCCAAACTCATGAAATGAGGCCCAAGCCTAATCAAATAGGCCCAAAGAGGTTTAAAAATCTAGAAATGAGGGAGAATTACTGCATATAAAGTGTGATTATCAAAACACCTACAAGGGATCACATCTCAAGTGAATCAACTCTGGTTTAAAACAGAGATACCATCAATGTGCAGAGGAAGCTTCTCATTCTACAGGAAAAAAATTGAGAAAACACATCAGAATTGGTTCTTCACAAAAATTGATCATCACCTTCTTCTTCTTCTTTTTCTTTTTCTTAACTTCTACTTAGTGCATCTGCTGCAAATCTTTTAATTGCAGAGAAAGTTTTTCAGAATAAAAATTAAAGTTGACCAAATTGATATTTGTTTGAAAAAAAAAAAAAACTATTTGGTAGAAGGTGAAATGAGAAGAGAACGAGATAAGTAATGAGAAAAAAAGGGCTTAGCAGTAGCACAGTGATGAGATGCATGTAGTGGACTATACGTATGGGTATTTATATACAGGTCAGTGTCTTGTGAATTGGTAGGGGTTGTCGTAGAGTTAGATATATTAAACCTCACAAGTCAAAAAACATTAAATCTTGTGTTTAATATCAAATCTTCATTCCATAGCATTAAAGGTCCTAAATCTTCCATTGTAAGATAATCCAGTGCAATATGACATAATTGCAAGATCTACGATGATTTCCATATGTGAACACTCTAGAAAACTAACAGAGACAGAAGAAATGAAAGAAAATCTGATTACCAAAACCCAAATTTCTCCTTTCACATCAAATAATCAACTTTGATTGCATTTCTTTATAAAAAATTATGAGAAATACCCTATGTAGAGAAAGATCAATAAGGAAAGGTATCAATATATATTCAGAAATAAACTAAACTAATGAAACTCCAGGAAAATGAAGGTAATATTGCCAGTGAGTAGGAAAGAAAAAATTGAATACTTTGTTTGAAAATTTGATTTAAGTGAATTGTTACCCCCAATATATATGTTGAATGCATGGTGATATGAATTTATAGGATCTCATTTAAATCGAATAATCAAAATTTGATTTACTATTTACGAAAGCAGTCCTATATCATTTCATAGATTGTGTTTTCTTGTTAGAACAATACAAGATAATATATGGACAAAAAATGTTAGAATAGAAATTTTTTGAATAAGTAACACTGTCTATATACATATATATATGCAAAGTTGCTTTCATCTTTCTGCTTTATTTGTCTAGAAATTAACTAGTACAATTTTTCTTTATTTATCATTAATTTCCTTTTCCATTGTAATTGGAACTCTAGAACTTACCAATTTCTACTCACACCGAATAGAAAACATGATTGCACTCACTCCCTATGTTTCCATGTCTCCAAGTTCATCTTGCGGGTCAGATGGCCAAATGGCTGCATTGTGATGATTATAGTGATATATAATATACATTTAGATGCTTAATTCTTCAAATTGATTGTGGCATTTGATTTATTATATTCTGTGTTAAGGGTGCAACTATACCCTTGCAAATTATGGGACCAACCGATCTAACTATGTAAATCTAATAAAGTAATTTGTTTAAGAAAACAATTCTCAATTGAAACTCATCCATAGTCAATGATGTGTTGTGTGCCAAGTGTCATTGGAATAATGGTTAGTAGGGTTGCAATGTCGGTGAAGGTTGGTACGTGGGGAATTGAGGGTCCATTATTGTGGATCTCATGTTCAGGAATAAGGGTTTAATATGAATAAGTTCAACTTCTAACATTTAGAGCAGTTGCTTGTGAAGGTTGTGCAACTTGTTCAGGACTTCTTTCTTTTCTAATAGTTCTGGATTAATATGCTATCCTAGCTGGTTCACTGACGTGGATCGGGTCGCAAGAGATTTCATGGATCGAGCAAAGCATAATAAGGCCCAGAAGAAAAGAGGTCCTAATTGACATGTTTCAGTAAGAAAGGCGTAACTTTCAGCTCGGGTGGAGTTACAGGGCCTATGACCCGCCGTTTCGAAGCTCGTTTAGAGGCCCATGTCATGACAACTGGTTTCACCCGATTAAGGATATTTTTGGGCCCAAAATCCTTCAGAAACGTCGGATTTGGGCTATTTTCTAGTTTGCTGATTTTTTTTGTAATGTTTTAGGATTTTCTTTTAGTACTTAAGCTTTATCTTTCATTGTAGCCGCATTCAGAATATTATTCAGTTTTCTTTTGAGATTATACAGTTTGTTCTTGAGGTTCTTTGATTGTGTTTGAGATTCCTTTCTTTGCTTTCTCGCTGCATCAATTTGGTATCAGAGCGATTTGCTTGACGGCTTGATGTCAGGTGGTCTAGGTAGAGTTGGTGGCGGTTCTTTCGATGGTGTTCAAGGTGCTGAGACCCCAGACCATAGGGTGGAGGTCGACGTGCTAGCGCATCGAATTGTTCAAATTGAAATCCGGCTTCAACGTCATGATGAACGTTTTGATCGCCTGGATGAGGTGCTTGGTCGATTTGAGGCATGGCTTGATGACCCTAACAGGATTCGGAATGATGGCAGGAGAGTGCCTGGCGGCAGTGCTGGCCACAGGCAGCCTGTTAATTTTCCTCGTCCTGGAGATCTTAGAAGGGGGAGACAGGTTGATACAAAGGAAGATTCAGAAGAGGATGAAGTCGAATATTTCGATGAACCACCCAGGAGGAACAGGAGGAATGACCATGGCGATAGAGTTTGACTTCAGATTGAAGGTAGATATTCCTTATTTCCAAGGTAACCTAAACATTGAGGGTTTCCTGGATTGGATTGCAGATATTGATCACTTCTTTGAGTATATTGAAATACCTGAAGAGAAGAGAGTTAGGCTGGTTGCATGTAGATTGAAGGGTGGTGTCTGCTTGGTGGGAAAGGTTGCAGAGTAGGAGGATTTGTGAAGGTAAGGCATCTGTTAGAACATGGGGAAGAATGATACGACTGTTGCTGAGTGAATTCCTTCCCCCTGATTACAAACAGTTCATATTCCAACAGTACCAGAGATGTCAACAGGGTCAGAGGTCTATCCATGACTATTATGCAGAATTTACAAGGTTGGCAACTAGGAATGATTTAAGGGAGACAGAAGGGCAGCAGGTAGCCAGGTTCTTGGAGGGTCTGAAACCATTCCTTAGAGACAGAATAAGAGTGCAAGTTGCAAGAACTTTATCTGAGGCTCGTAATCTGGCCTTGAGGGCTGAGCAGTTGATGCAGGAAAAAAGTAGAACAGAATACCCCCACAGAAATTATAGTGGGGATACCTATAAGACTACTGCTAATGACAGGAGCAAGGCGATTGCAGAAAATAGAAATAAGGATGACAGGGCTACAGGAAAACAGAAAGTGCCAAAAGCAAGGGAAGCACCAAAAACAGCCAACCCGTATACCAGACCCTACCCAGGGAAGTATTTTAAATGTAATCAACCAAGCCACAGATCTAGTGACTACCCCCTTAGAAAAGCAATCCATGTTGTGGAACGAGAGGAAGATGAGGAGGAAGAGGTGTATGGTCCAGATGGAGAGGTAGAAGAATGTGATTCTGATGAAGACAATGACAATGATGAGAGTCAGAATTATGTTATCAGGAGGATGATGTTCACACCAAAGCAAGAGGATGATACCTAGCGACATCAATTGTTTAAGACCAGGTGTACCATTCGCAATCAGGTTTTTGATGTTATTGTTGACAGTGGTAGCTGCGAAAATATTATTGGTAAAGACGCTGTGGAGAGCTTGGGGCTGAAGGTGGAGAAGCATACTAATCCCTACTCAATCAGTTGGATTAAGGCTGGTGACAAAATCCAAGTAACTGAACGATGCAAGGTACCCTTCTCTATCAATAAGTATAAGGATGAAATTTATTTTGATGTGGTAGATATGGATGCTTGTCTGTTATTTGGTAGACCTTGGCAGTTTGATGTTGCAGCTCAGCATGATGGAAGGGATAATATTTATAAGCTGCAAAAAGATGGCAGAAAATTCACTTTATTACCAATGAAGGGTAGTTCCAAAACCAAAGCTTCTAAAGTGGAGGGGAAGACTTTCCTTACATTGACACAATCTGCGGCTGAATTTGACAAGGAGGTTACGAAGACCAGGGAGATACATGCTCTCATCATGAGGCAGGTGTTAGTGTCAGATGAGGGGCAGAAAACTATTGAGCATCCAGAGGCTGTCAGGTTGTTATTGGAGGAGTTTAGTGATGTGGTACCTGCAGAGTTGCCTCCAGGGCTTCCTCCTATGAGAGACATTCAACATTAGATTGACCTGGTTCCTGGATCCAGTTTACCTAACTTACCACATTACAGGATGAGTCCGAAGGAAGCAGAGATCCTCAAGGAGCAGGTAAAAGATCTTTTGAAGAGGGGATATATTCAGGAGAGTATGAGTCTGTGTGTTGTCCCGGCATTACTGACCCCCAAGAAGGATGGTAGGTGGAGGATGTGTGTTGACAGCAGAGCCATCAACAAGATTACAGTGGGGTACAAATTTCCCATCCTTAGACTGGATGACATGCTGGATATGTTGCATGGTGCACAGATTTTCTCAAAAATTGACCTTCGTAGTGGATACCACCAACTTCGAATTAGACCTGGAGACGAGTGGAAGACAGCTTTTAAGACAAAAAAAAAAAGGGCTATATGAGTGGCTCGTGATGCCATTTGAGTTGACAAATGCTCCCAGCACTTTCATGAGGGTTATGAATCAAGTACTGAAGCCTTTCATTGGCAAATTCGTGGTTGTGTATTTTGACGACATTCTGATATATAGTCAGACAGAGGCGGAACACATCTCACATCTGCGAGTTGTACTGGAAGTCCTGCAGAAAAATAAGATGTATGCTAACTTGAAAAAATGTTGTTTCATGACTGACAGTCTGCAGTATAGAAGGTATTCGGGTGGATGAAGAGAAGGTCCGAGCTATAAGAGAATGGCCAACTCCTAGAACCATCTCTCAGGTTCAGAGTTTTCATGGGTTGGCTACATTTTATTAGAAATTTCAGTAAATTGCAGCACCAATTACTGAGTGTCTGAAGAAGGGGAAATTCCAGTGGGGTGAGGAAGCTGACACCAGTTTTGCAGTTCTGAAAGAAAAGTTAAGTACTGCTCCTGTATTGGCTTTGCCTGACTTTGAGGCCTTATTTGAAGTCGACTGTGATGCTAGTGGTGTGGGAATAGGTGCTGTATTGTCCCAGAGGAAGAGACCTGTGTGCTATTTCAGTGAGAAGCTCAGTGATGCCGGGCGAAAGTGGTCCACTTATGACAAGGAGTTCTATGCAGTAGTTCGTGCTCTGAAACATTGGGAGCATTATCTCATCAGCAAAGAATTTGTCCTTTACTCTAATCATGATGCTCTGAAGTATTTAAAGAGTCAAAACCGAATGGACAAGGGTATGCATGCTAGGTGGTCTCAGTTCCTGGAGAAGTTCACATTTAATTTGAGGCATAAGGCAGGTGTGCAGAATAGGGTGGTTGATGCTTTGAGTAGGCGAGGTGAGTTGCTGGTTACCATGAGACAGGAGATTGTAGGTTTTGAAACTGTGAAAGACATGTATCCTACTGATGAGCATTTTGGTGGAGTATGGGAGAATTGTATTAATCAGCATGTTGACAGAGAATTTCATATCCATGGGGGTTATCTTATGAAGGGTAATCAACTTTGCATCCCTAAAACATTTTTGAGGGAGAAGTTGATTTGTGATTTACATGGGGGAGGTCTTGATGGACACTTAGGGCGTGACAAGATATATGCTTCCATTCGGGAGCGTTATTATTGGCCTCATATGCGAAGGGATGTGATGCATCTAGTACAGAGGTGTTATGTGTGCCAAACAGCAAAAGGGCAGTCCCAGAATACAGGTTTATACACACCATTGCCAGTTTCAGATAATATTTGGGAGGATTTGTCTATGGATTTCGTGCTTGGGTTGCCTCGGACTCAAAGGGGTGTGGATTCTGTCTTTGTTGTTGTTGACAGATTTTCTAAAATGGCTCACTTCATTCCTTGCAAGAAAACTGCAGATGCAACTAATGTGGCCAAGTTGTTCTTCAAAAAGGTGGTTCGTCTACATGGTGTTCCTAAATTCATTACATCTGATAGGGACAGCAAGTTCCTTAGCCATTTCTGGAGAACTTTGTGGAAGATGTTTGATTCTGCATTGAACTTCAGTAGCACAGCTCATCCCCAGACAAATGGACAAACAAAGGTAGTTAGCCAGACATTGGGGAACCTGATTAGGAGTATTTGTGGAGACAAGCCGAAATAGTGGGATGTTGCCTTACCTCAGGCTGATTTTGCGTACAACAATGATGTCCATAGTGCTTTAGGTAGGACTCCATTTTCTGTGGTCTATACTAAGGCACCCCAACATGTTGTTGATCTAGTTAAGTTGCCTAAAGTCCATGCAGCTGCAGCAAACTTAGCCAATCAGTGGCAGAATGTTCAGGAGGAGGTGAAATGTAAGCTAGAACAAGCAAATGCTAGATATAAGAAGGCTGCAAATCAACACCGTAGACAATAGACCTTTAAGGTTGGTGATCAGGTGATGGTGTATCTGAGGAAGGAGAGATTTTCAGTGGGCACATATAGCAAGTTGCAACCCAAGAAATATGGGCCATATCAGGTTATGCAGAAGATTAATGATAATGCTTACATTGTGGGTTTACCGGATGCCTTAGGGATTTCCAAAACATTTAATGTGGTGGATCTTTACCCTTACTATTCTTTTGAGATTCCTTTGTATCCAGATGATACAGTGTACTCAAGGGTGAGTTTTTCTCAAGTGGAGGGGACTGACGTGGATCGGGTCGCAAGAGATTTCATGGATCGAGCAGAGCATAATAAGGCCCAGAAGAAAAGAGGTCCTAATTGACATGTTTAAGTAATAAATGCGTAACTTTCAGCTTGGGTGGAGTTACGGGGCCTATGACCCACCGTTTCAAAGCTCATTCAGAGGTCCACGTCATGAAAACTAGGTTTCACCTAGTTAAGGCCATTTTTAGGCCCAAAATCCTTGAGAATCGTCGGTTTTGGGCTGTTTTCTAGTTTGATGATTTCTTTTGTAATATTTTAGGGTTTCCTTTTAGTACTTAAGCTTTATGTTTCATTGTAGCTGCAGTCAGAATATTATTCAGTTTTCTTTTGAGATTATACAATTTGTTCTTGAGGTTCCTTTGATTGTGTTTGAGGTTCCTTTCTTTGCTTTCTCGTTGCGTCATTCACAATAGAATTTTAACAAATGGTATATATAGCTAGATTCATTTAAATAATAAGCCACAGTTGTGTGGTGAGAGGCATAGGTTATAAGAGGTTGGGGGTTTGAACTTTTGTGCCATCATGTAACAAAAATCAAGAGTACATTTAAATAGAATTAATTTGTTTGTTAAATGAGAACAAGATTAACTATGGGTTGAACTCAAAAGATGATTAGAGAATACAAAGATTATTTGGGATGAAAGAAAGAAGTTTTAATCAATTCTTTGATTTGAAAAGGATATATGCAAATTTATTTTGCAATTAGGAAGATTGAGATGGAAACTAGATATTTAAAATCAAATTTTGTCATTATAGACTAAGTGAAATCTTTACAAAATTAAACTAATAATCAAACAAGGTACGCTTACTAAACGTTGTATTCATGAAAGAGAAAAGATTATCAGTTATAACATTGAAAATAATTTAAATTCTTTAATTGTGGGTCGACTCAACAGTTGACTGGTGCAT
>QAOA01008077.1:20688-91925 GCA_003255065.1 Cercis canadensis | reverse complement strand
ACTATTTTTGTGTATGAACGTGTACAAATTCGTTATCAAGAAAGTGTTAGGGCTTAACGGGGTCCACAAACAGGCTGCTTATATAGTTTTGCGTGCATTGATTTACATACTAGGAAACTACAAGTGGCTTATTAAATGCAAATACTAGAGAGATTTCTTCTCTTGGTTGCCTATGAAAATTGAGCTGCATACTCCCCAAATGGTTGCCACGTGGAAACCTACTCTTGTTGGTAGTTTAAGTTTGTTGCTGATATGCTCTGTGTTGGCCTTGCTGGGGGGGTAGTACGGAAAGAAGGTGGTAATGACAACGGCAATGGTAATACGTATGTGCCTCATTCTGCCTTGTTGAACAAGTGAAGGTCATACTCATTCCTCTACCTACTTGGCTTTGGTTGAAAATTGTGTGTTCCTTTCTCCGTCATATCAAATCATATGTATCCTTATTCTTTTTGTCTTGATGTGAATTAAGAAATTTTGTATATTTAAACTAAATAGTTTATAGTCGAATAATATTAAAATCGTTCTCATAATTTATAATTCTGTGTTCAAGTTTAAAGTCGCAACTAAAAGATATTTTTAACAAATATAAGTAATATTAACATTAGATTTTAATTAGAGATTATATTGACTAGCTAACTATATACTTGCATGCATATAAATGGAAACTTTAAACACAGTAATTAAATTAGAGACAAAAAGGGCTTAAATATATATGGGAAAATTAATCTATTTAGTTACCATAGAGTGATTATTTCTCTACAACTTTTTTTGCTTTGTGAAATTAGGGATTCCTATGGGCTGCTCAAAGCAAAATTATCTACATACAACATATATAACAAATTCATGAAAATTTCTTAACACAATCTCTCAACAAATTCAAACTCAAAATAACAATCTATAATATTGAGTATATGCCTAATACTCCCTCGTGAATTTGAAGGGTGTCACCTCAATTTACCCATTTTTAATTTAAAAAAAAAGAAACTTTTATAGTTGAGATTTGTGTATGTAATTGTCCAAAACACATTCTCCACGTTGTAAATATAAATATAGCAATAATTATAAGGAATCAAACTTTCCTTATGAGTTAGTTAGAAGCTGAAGATTATATATCCTTAATTATGTAGAAGGCTTTCCATAAAGAGTTCTTTTAAAAAAAACAAGTTGTTTCAAGAAAACATAAGTAAAAGCATTAATTTTAGGAGTCTATGGATGCCCCAGAAAGTCGTTATCCGTATCTAAGAAAATATAGTACAAACTTGGAAATGAGATCATAATATTGTGATCAAGTCATAGAAAGCATTGATACTTCCAACATCACCACCCTATATAAGTAGCAGTACTACCAAGTTCCAAGTTCCAAGTTCCAACACAAATATCAAAATACCTTTATCCTCCCCTTCACAAAACTCCAAGGTTTGAGTCCTTCTGCTCTTTCTTATTTGTGATTTCTAACCGAAGTAATGATTATTTAGCAGAGTTAAGTGGCTCATGCAAGCAGTACTCTTTCCTTAATCAAAGAAAAAGCTCCAAACTAACTTCTATGATATTTTTCGATAATCTGTATGTGCAGTGAGGCAGTGACGATGGGGAGAACAGCATCCAGTGATGAAAGTGGTCTGAAGAAAGGGCCATGGACCCCAGAAGAGGATAGAACACTGGTGGATTTCATTCAGAAACATGGTCATGGGAGTTGGAGAGCACTTCCAAAGCTTGCAGGACTCAACAGGTGTGGAAAGAGTTGCAGGTTAAGGTGGACTAACTATCTGAGGCCAGATATCAAAAGAGGAAAATTCTCAGAGGAAGAAGAACGAACCATCATGAATTTGCATGCAGTCCTTGGAAATAAGTAATTAATCCATTCTCCTATATTTTATATATATGCATTTCCTTCTGCTTCAATTCATTTTTCATTATCTGTTTCTCTTCCTTCTTTCTTGAATAAAAATGCAGTATATATCATCCTTAACGGTATGCATAAAATATACTTGGAATGAAAACCCTTTTGGACTTACTCTGTAGTTATTGTTTTTCTATAAGAAATACATATATATAGCTAGAAAGTGGTTATGATTTTTGGCTTTATTTCCAATATTAGGTGGTCAGCTATAGCAGGTCATCTGCCAGGAAGGACTGACAATGAAATAAAGAATTTCTGGAACACTCATTTGAAGAAAAAGCTTCTCCAGATGGGGATAGACCCAGTTACCCACCGTCCAAGAACTGATCACTTTAATCTTCTATCCAATCTGCAACAATTGCTTGCTGCTGCTAACATTGCCAATTTCACAAACCCTTGGGATATTAATAATAATATGAATGCTCTCAGGGTACAATCAGATGCTACACAACTTGCCAAAATCCAATTGCTGCACACCATACTCCAAGTACTGAGTTCCAATCCTGCCCCAAACTTAGAGGCACTTAACAATCCCTTTGGATCATCTTCATTCTCATCACTTCAAGATCAAATGCTATATGAACTATTAGGGACAGGTTTCAATTACTCTAAGCTCCAAGAGTTATGTAATGGTTCTATTGGTTTTACTTCTCAAAATCAGCCCAGTTTTCCAAATCTTGAAGCTCATCAGCACGCAGCACAACCCACTGAGTTTCTCACCAATAGCCTCTCTAAAATGGATAATGAACAAGTTGGCAGCACTTACTCTCTCCCCACAATATCACCAAATTCGCTTCCGAGTTTGCTTTCAGCCTCACCTGAATGTTCCCCAGTGAAGAAGAACGTGGAAAACAAGATCAACCCAAATGAGTTTTCTAATCTTTCTTGCGCTACAAACAGCTTGGAAATCTTGGGAGATTTCATGGATGATGAAGCAAGCTATGATTACTGGAAAGATCTCATAGAGTAAGTTATCTAATTTCTAGTCTCTTGCTTGTGGATATTAAATTCTTTGCTCTTTTATTTTCTAACATGACGCCAATTAACATTTTTTTTTCTCTCTCCTATTTTCATTTTCTGCAGCCAATCATCTAACCAGCCCTGGTGAATCTCTCTTAGAAAAGTTGACGGCTAGCTTTCATGTTTGATCACGGCAATAAATGGGATTTATCATTAGTCTCTAGAATCAACATATTGTTCATTTAGGTATATTGGATGGTTCATATGTATTTGAAGATGGCTTGATTTTTTGGATTCAAACATTGTATAAATTTCCATACAGCTTAGAGATTGTAATTATTTTTACTTGGAAGACATCCCCTCGTAATGTTAATTTCAGTTCATCCATATATGCAGTTTGATTTTCCTTTTATTGTGATTGCGATGGACTAAAATTCTATATCTTATTAATTATATAACCATAATAAAGATGCATGCAATTCACATGTGTTTTGGTCATCTTTTCTCAAGAAACACCTTATTGTAGAAACAGTAGATTTGGATAAAAGGAAGCTTGTATTACTGTGTGTATTGGTATAAATACATTTACAAAGTATTTTAAAACTATTCAAAATGTAAAAACCTATTATTTCTGTAACAGTAATTCAAGATTTAAAAACGTGTATGCACAATCCTAGGCTTTCTAGGGTTTAGTTGTAGATAATGCTCTATCACGCTCTCGCAAAATGGCGGACCTACAAGAGAAAAAATGGAAATAATCCAACAGAATGGAGACTTGAGTGGAAACTTGTGATGAAAGTGAAGGAATATTGAAAGTGGTTAGATATATGTATGTTGGAGACTAAGACAAGAAATGGATCTATGAAAGTGACCCACTTACGTACTCGAAGTAAAAAGAGAGTTTCTAAAACTCTGACCCTAAATAAGAGACAAATTCTTGTCAAACTTCTCAAACCATTATCCAGAAACCCATTTCTTTATATAATCAACTTCTCAGAAAGAAATCCAAAAGGTGAAGTTAGTATTTATGATCATTTCTTCTATAACTAGTTGATCGTTTATCTACCTTTTCATAAAAAGTCATCAGTTTCTGTTATCTGTTAGGTAAGACTGTCTATTTATTCATTTTGATTCAACATGTACCAAAGGAAGATCATTAAAAGGCCACTTAAAGTCCAGTGGTAGAGAATAATTATAAATTTAATTCTCCAAGCTATCATATACTAAAAGAAAAGAAAAAAACAGAAAAAAGAGAAAGAAAAAGAGAGCTACTCATAATTCATAAATCATTCTTATTATACTGCAGTCTCTCCTGTTTATATGCACGTGCGGGGCATGTGCTTGCTATTGTTGTTATACATGTTAAGTATAACCTTATACTATTATAATTTGAAGTTTGAAAGGAATCGTTTAAGAGCAAGGCTGACTTATAACTATTTTTCTTGACTTGTTTAACTTTTGGTGTTTGTTTATTTACCTTCGACTTTTTTCTTAACTTGGTACTAGTTGGTGTTGCCTCCCAACCTAAGGTTACTTTACCCCACCTTCTCATATTGGAGTCTGGGGTTCCCCACTTCTTTGTGCTTCTATCTACTCATAAGGAAAAAAAAAAGACTTAAATATATTTTTCCTTTTTAAATTATTTATTAAATATTATTTTAGTGTTTAATTTATTTTTTGTGTCACTTCAATCCTCAAATAATTACTGTTTACCAAATCAATCATTTAAATGGTAATTTTTGTGTTACGAAATTTTGATTTGACGAGTAATGTAATTATTCAAGGATTAAAGTGACATAAAAAATAAATTAATGACTAAAATGACATTTAAGAAATAATTCAAATATAAAAAAAATATTTTACTAAAAAAAAATTGTATGTGGGCTAATTTTATTCATTTGGAAATCTTCTCTATACTGGTTTTCTGATGCGAACTAATTTTGTGGTATTTATCTACTTTTTTCATTAATTTTTTTTCTTATTTATCTTATATGCAGGCAGAAAAATTCATACCTAGAATCTTATATAAGCTAATCAAGACTTTGTATATAAGTATACAACATAATTAGTCATGGGATCTTTTAAAAATATTGAGGTCTCAAATTTTGAATCTTCATTCTCCATATCTCCAATTAAACATTTTAACTTTATCTATCTAATAACAAAAAAATAAAAATAAGAGACCTTATCACTAATCTAATTTCAAAATTATTTCTTTGTGCCACAAACATGCATTCTCTATTTTATGAAATTCATTAAAGAAGGATTTAGCTCATTGGAATTTTTTCTTTTCATGTCTCTTTATCACGAGCACAAACCACAAATAAATGAAATAACAGGTTATATTATTATATAAAATATTGGAAATTTATTCATAGATGGGGATTTCTATGCCTATTTCCTCGTATATGACGCACCTACAAGGTGCAACTATATATTTTTTTTCCAAATCATATCATATTCATATATTTGATTATTATATATAAAATATATAACTATTTTTTTTTCTTTTATTTTTTTCAATAAGAGAGTTAACACTTTGTGCTAGGAGAACTATGGGAAGGGGTTTTAGGAACACAACCTTCGGCTAGTCAATATCAACAAAGAACGATCACACACACATGAGATGGGGATGTCAAGTTGTAGGGCCAATCTCGCCATGGAACTCTCTTTTTGGTAGTGTCGATGCATGAGTTACAGGTCGGTGCACGTTGCGTAGGTCGTCCGTGCTATATTTGTAAATAAAACAACTGGGCCCGGTTGGTGTTTCCGGGCTTTGATGATAAAGTTAGTTCGGCCTGAATTAAATAGATTTATAATTCAGAGCTCAAGAGAGAGAGATTGGGGTGATCTCTAAGGTTGGGGAGAGCTCCAAGCTAGTGAAGAGAGCTCTTATGTTAGGGAGAGCTCCGAGCTGGTGAGGAGAGCTCTTATGTTATCGAGAGCTATCTGGTGAGAAGAGCTCTTATGTTATGGAGAGCTCCGAGTTGGTGAGGAGAGTTCTTATGTTATGGAGAGCTCTTAGCTTGTGAGGAGAGCTCTCATGTTATGGAGAGCTCTTAGTTGGTGAGGAAAACTCTTATGTTATGGAGAGCTCTGAGCTGGTGAGGAGAGCTCTTATGTTATGGAGAGCTCCGAGCTGGTGAGGAGAGCTCTTATGTTAGGGAGAACTCCGAGCTGGTGAGGAGAGCTCTTATGTTATGGAGAGCTCCAAGCTGGTAAGGAGAGCTCTTATGTTGGGGAGAGCTCCGAGCTAGTGAGAAGAGCTCTTATGTTATCAAGAGCTATCTGGTGATGAGAGCTCTTATGTTATGGAGAGCTCTGAGCTGGTGAGGAGAGCTCTTATGTTATGGAGATCTCCGAGCTTGTGAGGAGAGCTTTTATGTTATAGAGAGCTTCGAGCTGGTGAGGAGAGCTCTTATGTTGGGGAGAGCTCCGAGTTGGTGAGGAGAGCTCTTATGTTCTATCATTTACCTATGATGGATGAGGCTATTTATAGGCAAAGATTCCATGAGTTGACGGGTCACCCGGAATGAGCTGGCAGGTCACCTGAGGCCTTCAATGAGTCTTGTCTTATTGGGCCTTTTGATATTGGGCCTAGAAATATTGGGTCACCACACTTACCCTTCGAAAGAGCTCGGAGATGTGAAATAGGAATGCCGATCTCCGAGCTTAAGGACTGGTAACAATCCCGGGGTCGACTTGATGGTCGAAAAGCATAAATTAGCCATTTGATTCAAGGACATCGGTCCTAAAGAAGTTTGCATTTGCTATGGAGATTGCGATCAAATGTCAGATTGGAATGTTACTAGATAGACGTTAGTCCGCGTGGGGTTTGCACTCACAATGAAGGCTACAAATTGAGGTCGGTTTACACTCGCAATGGAGGTTACAGCTGAGGTTGGTTTGCATTTGCAATGGAGGTTACAAACTGAGGTCGGTTTATACTCGCAATAGAGGTTACAAACTGAGGTCGGTTTGCATTTGCAATGGAGGTCGGTTTATACTCTCAATGGAGGTTACAAACTGAGGTCGGTTTGCATTTGCAATGGAGGTTACAAACTGAGGTCGGTTTGCACTCGCGATGGAGATTACAAACTGAGATCGGTTTGTACTCGCAATGGAGATTACAAACTGAGATCGGTTTGTACTCGCAATAGAGGTTACAAACAAAAGATCAGTTGTTTTGGCTTCTACAATTCTTTGGGTGGAGTGTTCTTCTACATTTTCTCAAGAAAAATAAAAATATGCAGAGCTTGCATGACCCTGGAGATAGGAGGTTAGCTGGATTGCTCTTCCACATTGATGACCTTGGAGATAGGAGGTCGGGTGGATAGATAATGTGTGTTCATAGCTAAACTCAGGATCAGCCAATGAGATTTGTAGGTGTTGAGAGAAATCTTCATTTCCCACAGACGGCGTCAAATGTCGATGCCTGAGTTACAGGTCGGTGCACGCTGCATAAGTCGTCCATGCTATATCTGTAAATAAAACAACTTGGCCCGGTTGGTGTTTCCGGGCTCCGATGATAAAGTTAGTTCGGTTTGAATTAAATAAATTTATAATTCTGAGCTCAAGAGAGAGAGATTGGGGTGATCACTAAGGTTGAGGAGAACTCCGAGGTGGTGAGGAGTGCTCTTATGTTGGGGAGAGGTCCGAGCTGGTGAGGAGGCTCTTATGTTGGGGAGAGCTCCGAGCTGGTAAGGAGAGCTCTTATGTTATCGAGAGCTATCTGGTGAGAAGAGCTCTTATGTTATGGAGAGCTCCAAGCTGGTAAGGAGAGCTCTTATGTTATGGAGAGCTCTTAGCTGGTGAGGAGAGCTCTTATGTTATGGAGAGCTCTGAGCTGGTGAGGAGAGCTCTTATGTTAGGGAGAGCTCCAAGCTGGTGAGGAGAGCTCTTATGTTATGGAGAGCTCCGAGCTGGTGAGGAAAACTATTAGCTTGTGAGGAGAGCTCTTATGTTATGGAAAACTTTTAGCTTGTGAGGAAAGCTCTTATGTTATGGAGAGCTCCGAGCTGGTGAGGAGAGCTCTTATGTTGGAGAGAGCTCCGAGCTGGTGAGGAGAACTCTTATGTTATGGAGAGCTATCTAGTGATGAGAGTTCTTATGTTATGGAGAGCTCCGAGCTGGTGAGGAGAGCTCTTATGTTATGGAGAGCTCTTAGCTTGTGAGGAGAACTCTTATGTTATTGAGAGCTCCAAGCTGGTGAGAAGAACTCTTATGTTGGAGAGAGCTTCGAGCTGGTGAGGAGAGCTCTTATGTTATGGAGAGCTATCTAGTGATGAGAGCTCTTATGTTATGGAGAGCTCCAAGCTGGTGAGGAGAGCTCTTATGTTATAGAGAGCTCTTAGCTTGTGAGGAGAGCTCTTATGTTATGGAGAGCTCTTAGCTTGTGAAGAGAGCTCTTATGTTATGGAGAGCTCCGAGCTTGTGAGGAGAACTCTTATGTTATGGAGAGCTCCGAGCTGGTGAGGAGAACTCTTATGTTATGGAGAGCTCTTAGCTTGTGAGGAGAGCTCTTATGTTGGGGAGAGCTCCGAGATGGTGAGGAGAACTCTTATGTTCTATCCTTTACTTGTGATGGATGAGGCTATTTATAGGCAAATATTTCATGAGTTGACGGGTCACCCAGAATGAGCTGGCGGGTCACCCGAGGCCTTCAATGGGATTTGTCTTATTGGGCCACCACAGGTAGAGACCCTGTGACCAATTGCGCTACGACTCAATTCGCTATATAATTATTCTGTTAGAGTATATATATAGTTGTCATTAGAGGTTTAAGTAAAACCGGTCAAATCGACCGAACCGAACTGGACTGAGGGGTTTGGTTCAGTTTTCAATTTTATTTTCTAAAAATCCAAGGGGGTTCGGTTCGGTTCTCAATTTCAATGAAGGAAAATAAAAAATAAACTAGGCCAAACCAAGTAGGCTAAAACGATGTTGTTTTGGTTATTTTGAAGTTTTTTTTTTTAAATGGCTAAAACTGATTTAGTTTTTGGCTTTCTTCTTGTTCAAATTTGAAAAAATGGTTTGTACAGGTTTTATGGCAAAAATTGATCAAACCGAACTGGGCCGGTTAGGTTCAATTTTACTCTAAAAAATTTGAAAAGTCGAACTGAACCGATATGGTTTAGTCTATTCGGTCTTGGTTTGGAGTGTAAACCGAACCGATTACACCCATGGTTGCCATGTACTATCATATTAAAGAGGTGTAATTAAAAACACTAAATAACAATGAAAGATAAGATGTGACTACTTTTTTATTATCATCTTAGAGATTATGGATGCGTTTGATATGATTAAGGGAGTAAAATTTAATGGAATAACATTTTAAGGAGATTAATGAAAGTGTAAACATTAATTTACTCATATAGAAAGTACTGGTTACTCTATTAAAAAATTATCTATTGTTCATTTGTGGAACCAAACACAGTTAAAGAAAGTAAAAGTTACTCCCTTAAATGTTACTCATTTTACCTCCTCTATCAAACATACCATATATATAAACATCTAAGAAGGTCGGCATCTAGCTTGGTCTGCAGGGTTCATGTCCTTGGATATAGAAAATGATTGCATGGACATCTTTAGTATGTTGCAGCAGAATTTAAGACCTTCATAGTGGAGTTATCATGGAGATTTCGCTCATGGAAAGTGTAGATACACGAGACTTGGCCCAGTAGTCCATAGGCCCATTGTCTTGGCCCATTTGGCTGGGGACAAAGCCAACAAGCGTGTTTATGCCCCATTTGCCCTTAGGGCTCACATATATATAGCCCCCAGCATGACAAGTAAAGGTAAGCGACAATTCCCCAACTCACTATTTACCTTCTACGTCCAACCAAACTCGGACCCTTCTAACTTAATCATCGGAGCTCGGACATCACTTCCGACCTTTGACCCCCTTTTATTTTACAGGAAAAGCTCGACTGCTTCATTTGCCATTTGTCACCAGATCAGGTATCGTCATTTGGCGCCGTCTGTGGAAAGAGGTTTTTCTTTTCCCTTTCCCAACAAAAAAATATGGTTGTTCGATCCTGTTTTGGGCAACATGGCTACCTTTGAGCAAGACGAGATCCCCCACGCCATTTCGGAGAACACACCCCAACCAGCAGGAACTTCATTTCAGCCGGGCACCACGAAAAAGCTACCGCCATCCCCCCCTCGCCAAGCTCTTCACAATCCAGAGCCCTCCCAAGAGGACCTCAATTCGCAACAGGCTACTCTATCTTTTCTACTTCAAGATATTCAAGCCCTAAAGCGGGAGAGGCTGGCAGATAAAGCTGAAATCGCCGAGTTGAAGAGGCACCTACAGCATAGCGACTCTTAAAAGGAACCCCTTATTCGAGAAGATCCTTCCACACTCGAGTTTCCCTTCAACAAACTCCATCCATGGGAAAGTGGCAGAAAGGTCAGAGCATGGACGAAGTCGCTGAGAGTCAGTCCTCCTTCCATGCTCTCAACCGAGGACCACCTCCTCAGGCGTCCATTCACAACCAGTCCTCGCCACCTGCTTTTGAGAAGCAGAGACGAGCCGCGAAGCATCCCCTCACCCAAGACATCATGAGCTTTCCTTTGCCAACCAACTTCAAGCAACCCAACCTAGATTCTTATGACAGCTCCACTGATCCCCGGGAACATTTGAAAAACTACAACTCAGTCATACTTTTGGCTGGATCAGCAGAAGAAATTATGTGCCGAGCTTTCCCCACGACCCTGAGGCAGGCAGCCATGTTATGGTTTTCCAGCCTCCCTCCGGGTAGTATAACCAACTTCGACCAGCTCACCGATCTATTGCAAGTCCGTTTCTCCACTAGTATGACGCATCAAAGGTCCTTCACCGTCCTGGCCACGTTAAAACAGGGAGACTCCGAATCCCTCAAAGAATACATGGATCGGTACAACAAATTATCCCTCCAAGTCTGAGACTTGACAGAACCGGTGGCCATGCATGCAATCCAAGCAGGACTCCGGCCTAGATGCCTGCATGAGAACCTTACCCTCGACCCGTCGGGAAGCCTATTCGATCTCTTACTCAGGGTAGCCAAGCATATCAACTTGGAAGAAGTACTCGGGCAGGACAAGAAAAGCAAACCTAGGGACAAGAAGCCCGCGGAGGAGAAGAAGAACAGTAAGAGAGATAGGTCCCCAACCCGACCTCGTTACGACAGTTACACACCACTAAATCAGAGTCGAGCTCGAGTACTCAAAGAGATATGTCACACAAAGTTGGCTCAACTTCCACCTCCCAAGAAGACTGTGGGAGCTGACAAGGACAAGTATTGTGCCTTTCATCGAGGACGGGGGCATGATACCAACGATTGTAGGCACTTGCAGAACGTCATAGAGGACCTTATTTAGAAGGGATACTTGCAGCATTACCGCGCCGAGGACCCAACTCCGGCCTAGAGATCCCACAGGGAGTATAGGCCCAAAAATAGATCTCCTTCCCGGAACCGACCAACCCTTAAGGGCACCACCAACAGGGTGAAAGAGCGCCGGGAAGGAATCCACCACCTCAGCAAGAAGACCCGAGGCAACGTGCAGTGGGCACTATCCACACCATCGCAGGAGGATTTGCTGGAGGAGCATCCTCGAGGTCCTCTAGGAAGAAGCATGAGAGGGCCGCTCAAAGGCACAAAAAAAAGGTCCTTCACACTGCAACAACCAGGAAACTCAAGCCCCAACCGGCCATATCCTTCTCCAATGAGAACTTCAGAACCATTGACCCAAATCATGATGACCCTGTGGTCATATCCTGTTTCATAGCCAATTATGAAGTACCAAAAGTTCTAATAGATCAAGGAAGAAGTTCGGCCGACATGTTTTTTTACCACGCCTTCTCACAGCTCGGCATCCCCATCTCCGATCTAGGGGATTATTCGGGGTCATTAATTGGATTTTCAGGGGCACATGTTGCAGTCAGGGGCACTATTACCCTAAGGACCACCTTAGGGGAATTCCCGCACTTGGCCAATGCTGACGTCCGATTCCTGGTGGTAGATTGCCCCTCTGCATATAATGCTATCTTAGGAAGGTCTTCCTTAAACAGTATCTAAGCAATAGTTTTAATGAAGCACCTATTGCTGAAATTCCCCACAACCTCGGGGCAAGTCGGCCAGGCCAGGGGAGACTAGCTCCTGGGGAGAGCATGCTACAACATCAGCTTATCAATCAACCACTCTAAGTTGCAGGAACCAGTAAAGGCTCGTCAGTTAACCTTGAATTCTTCAGTCCCACTCAATGAGCTCGACAATAGAGGGGACAAGCAAGACACCCACCTCGAGCCTAAAGACGAGCTGACCCCAGTTCAAGTGGGAAGAAGCCCGAGTCAAACACTACATGTGGGATTTAACATTCCTCATTCCGCACTAAATAAGTTGACTGACCTGTTGATTGCCAATGCCGATCTCTTCGCATGGACAGCAGCGGACATGCCAGGTATAGACCCTAATTTCATTTGTCATAAGCTCGCTGTTAGTGCAAGTGCTAAGCCGGTTCGGCAAAAGAAAAGAGTCATAGGACTCGAGCGACAAGCTGCGATCCAAGAAGAAGTCCGAAAGCTGCTCGAAGCCGGTTTTATAAGGGAGCTCCCGTATGCGACTTGGTTGGCAAACGTAGTGTTAGTTAAAAAATCTACGGGGAAATGGAGAATGTACGTAGGCTACTCCGACCTGAACAAGGCATGTCCAAAGGACCCATATCATTTGCCCAGCATTGACAAGCTCGTCGACGGGGCGTCGGGATACAAACTCTTAAGCTTCATGGACGTGTACTCGGGATACAATCAAATCAGGATGCATCCAGATGACGAGGAAAAGACCGCCTTCATCACTGAGAAAGCAACGTACTGCTATAGAGTGATGCCCTTCGGCCTGAAGAATGCGGGAACTACCTATCAGAGGCTGATGGATCGGGTCTTTAAGAGATAGATAGGTCGGAACATGGAGGTGTAAGTGGATGACATGCTTGCAAAATCCCACTCAGTCGAGCACCATTTAACCGACCTTGAGGAAATATTAGCCGAACTCCGTTAGCACTCCATGCGCCTCAACCCCTCCAAGTGCGCCTTCGGGGTAGAAGCAGGGAAGTTTTTGGGTTTCCTGTTGACACATAGGGGAATGGAGGCTAACTCGGATAAATGCGCAACAATTATAGGCATGCAACCGCCCCGGACTGTGAGGGAAGTCCAGCGATTGTCCGGGAAGATCGCAGCATTATCTCGATTTATGTCGAGATCGGCAGACCGAGCTCTTCCATTCTTCAAAACCTTAAAGAAAGTAAAGAGTTTTAAATGGACCTCGGAATGTCAAGGTGCTTTCAAAGAGCTTAAGCGGTACCTCGCCTCACCTCCCATACTCTCCAAGCCCAAAATAGCAGAAACACTGTATGTATATCTCGCCGCCAGTGAGCAGGCCATTAGCTCCGCTTTGGTCTGAGAAGAAAACAAGGCCCAATTTCCTGTGTATTTCACTAGCCACGCCCTCTAAGGTTTCGAGCTCATATACCACAAACTTGAAAATTTGGCCTACGCACTCCTCCTCTCAGCCCGGCGCCTAAGGCCATGCTTTCAACACCACCAAATAGCAGTTTGAACCGATCAGCCCATCAGGCAGGTGCTCCAAAAACCCGATCTGGCGGGATGAATCCTAGGATGGGCGGTCGAGCTTTCAGAGCATAGCATCACTTACGAGCCTCGCAGTACTATCAGGGCACAAGCCCTGGCAGACTTCGTCGCCGAATTCATGCGGCCCGTAGGAGCGGGCGAGGATGGCCACAACGCTTGGATGTTATCGGTAGACGGATCCTCAAACCTCAAGGGGGGAGGCACAGGAATAATTATAGAAGGACCTAAAGGCATCACGGTGGAGCAGTCCTTACGCTTCGAGTTCCCGACATCCAACAATCAAGCTGAATATGAAGCGCTCATCGCCGGCCTCAAATTGGCTCTTGAGTTAGGGTCGAAAAATCTCACAATCTTGAGCGACTCCCAACTAGTCACCAGTCAAGTGAAGGGAGAGTACCAGGCCAAGGATCCTCTCATGATCAAATACCTGGACAAAGTAAAGAAGCTGGTGTCTAAGCTAAAGACCTCCGAAATCCAGCATATCTCGAGGAACGAAAACTGTCGTGCCGACCTCCTCTCCAAGCTAGCCAGCAGTAAGAAAGCGGGGAATAATCAAACTGTGATTCAGGAAACGCTCTTCAGCCCGAGTATCGACCAGGATGACCTGTTCAATATTGAAGAAGAAGCACGACCTGGATCTCCCTGATCAAGCGTTTCCTTTAAACATGAGACCTGCCCTCTACCAAGCAAGAAGCTCGGAAACTACAACGGACAACTGTCAATTACAATCTCCAAGGAGAAACGCTCTATAAACGTGGGTATTACACTCCTCTCTTGAAGTGCCTAACGCCAGACCAATCCCGTTATGTCCTACAAGAAATTCATGAGGGCATCTGTGGTCACCACATAGGAGCTCGTTCTTTAGCAGCGAGCACCCTCCGAGCAGGGTACTACTGGCCAACCCTACGGAAGGACTCCGCCGAGCTCGTAAAGAAATGTGACAAATGCCAAAGATTTGCGCATATCTACTCGGCACCTCCATCCGACCTCCATTTCGCAGTAGAACCCTAGCCATTTTGCAGATGGGGACTAGACCTTCTAGGCCCATTCCCACTAGCTGCTACCCAGAAGAAGTTTCTCATTGTTACTATTGATTATTTCTCTAAATGGATTGAGGCCGAGCCTCTGGCTAGCATAACGGCCAAACATGCTAAGAAATTCGTTCAAACTTTCATTGTTTGCAGGTTCGGCATCCTCCATACAATAACAACGGACAACGGAACCCAGTTCACAGACTCCGGGTTCAGAAAATTTTGTGCCGACCTCCACATCCAGCTTAATTTCACATCAGTTGAGCACCCACAAGCCAATGGCCAGGTGGAAGCGGTAAACCGAATAATACTGGATGGACTCAAAAAGAAGCTATACCACCTTAAGGGCAGATGGATGAAGGAGCTCCCATGGATACTCTGGTCTTACTGAACTACTTCCCAGACCTCCATAGGGGAGTCGCCATATAAAATGACCTATGGTGCAAAAGCTATGATCCCTGTAGAAATTGGCGAACCTAGCTGGAGAAGAGAGCGGTTCGACCCTGATCAAATTAAGAACAAATGCAGGTAGACCTCGACCTACTTGATGAAGCTCAGGAAAAAGCTCGGCTTAGGGCACTGGCATACAAACAAAAACTCGCCCGATACACAACGCCAAGGTAAGACCTAGAGAATTCCACAAAGGAGACCTTGTACTCAGAAAGGCAGCTATTACTAGAAAACACCTAAATGAAGAAAAGCTCGCGCCAAATTGGGAAGGCCCCTACCGAGTCCACAAGGCACTAGGAAAGAGGGTGTATAAGTTAAAAACCATGGAAGGTGACAACATCCCGAGGACTTGGAATGTATGGAACCTCCGGTTGTATATGCAATGAACAAATTCCTCTCTTTTTCTCCAATGTCCTCTAAAGCTCCGACCGAGCTCCAGAACAGGGATCAATGCCCCTAATAGGACCAATGTCCTCTAAAGCTCTGACCGAACTCTAGAACAGGTGCCAATGCCCCTAAAAGGACCAATGTCCTCTAAAGCTCTGACCGAGCTCCAGAACAGGGGCTAATGACCCTAGGACCAACGTTGTTCTTGTAAGCTCAGAACAAGCTCAATATAAACACAGGGATTTTCCCAACCAGAATCAGTATATTAATAACAGAAATCCAAGCATAAGAGTTTCTAACCTAATCCGAATTCCGACTTATAACCTTCGAAGGAATAAATAAACCAAAAGTGATAACAGAGCAGAGTGGAGTCAAATAAACTTTTATTATTATTAAAATATTGGCGATTACAAAACATTGTACAAATTATGTGGGAACAGACGGCCGTCCTTGTGCTTCTTCATCCTTGGAGGCCTAGTTCTTGTCATCCCCCGACTTCTCAATCTTAAATTCGGGATCTTCTTCTTCCTCTCCTTCTTCCTCCTCGACCACCAGTTGGCCATCCACCACCCGTTTGAAGCAGTCGAAGCCCTCATTCTTTAAATCAGGCGTCTGAAGTCGGGTCTGCTCTATGGCCAACTCGAAACCCCTCACATGGGCCCCGCTATAGTTGGCCAACATCTTCTCCCCCACCCTCTGTATCAACCTTCACTTCGACTGCCTAATCCAGTCAATGCGCCGGGCCATTTGCTTGCGGACGTGACCTTCCCTAATCTCTGCCGTTCGGGCTAACTCTTGAGTAATACCCAGGGTGGCCTTAACAGAGGCCAGCTCGCCCGCCGCCTTGTCAGCCCTGGTCCTCGCCACCCTCAATTCCCTCTTCATCTTCGTCAGCGACTCTTGACATGACGCTGCGGTAACTCGAGACAGCTCCTCCTCTTCCAGTACCTTCTTGAGCTCGGAAGCCGTTAATGAAGTTCTCCTTGGCACTTCATGGGAGATAAGGAATGTCCGAGCTAAATTATCAGAGAGGTTCTTGATCAGAAGTTCATCAGGAGCGTCCGTAAGTTTCTTCTGGTCCGTTGGCAAGGCCATTCCTTGTAGTCGGGTCTCTATCGGAACCTCAGCATTCCAGAAAGAGTAGCTGGAGTGCTCCTGGTCTTTCTCATTCACAGGCGTGGCCACCAGCTCAAACAGCTTGACCTCGGAGTTCGCATCGCAAACCCGACTATAGGTCAGATCGGGCCTCTTTTCCTCAGGTGCCTCCGTGATCCGCTGTCTTTTCGCCCCCTTTCTTTGCTTTCCTTTCCCAGCTGGAGGATCCACCTCTGCTCGCCTGGAGGCAACCGTAGGAACCTCCTCGGGCGCCACTGTCCTCAAGGGCTCAGGACCTATCACCTTGGCAGGACCAGCGGCCTTTGGGGCACTAGCCTTGGACAGCTTGCCTAGCTTCACCATTATGCTCTTCGGTACCCTGTCCTCTGCAAAAAACAGAAAGCTCGGTCAAGACACTTAGTCAGATTTATGGGAAGTTAAACTATAAATACTGACCAATCAAATCTTTGGCCTTGAAAGTGACAAATTGGGCTCTCTCATGGCATAAGGGGAGAATGACAGAGATGACCCGGCGAGCATCCCTGCTATACTCGCCAATTAGTCGAGCTGGTTGTTTATTAATATACTGATTCCATTGCAGGGGAAATCTCGGCCTCAAGTCCTCGTCGAGGAAGAACGTCATTCTCGGCGAAGACCCACCTTCCAGGTTGGAACAGTCACTCGGAAAAATCTGTCCTTCCAACCTTTCGCAGATTCCTCCACTATCTTCATCAAGCCCAATTTAGGGCGACCGGCTATGTACAGAAAATCCTGGTCAGACTCCCTCACGTCTTTCAAAGTAAAAAAGTAAAGAAATACATCTATTCTAGATTCTACCGACAACAGGTGACATAATCTTTGGAAGGTCCTGAGAAAGCCCCACCCATTGGTATGGAGTTGAGAGGGAACAACATTTATGGTACGAAAAAAAATCCATCTCGAACTCGGTTAGGGGTAACTCAGCTCCCGCCCGCTCTATATAGGCAAGATTAAACGTAAAAAAGTCGCCTCGAGGACATTTTTCACACACTGGGGCATTTTCCGAGCAGGCTTGAAGGTCGTATACCGAATGAGCCCAATCAATGTAGGAATGGAAGGCTTTCATCTCCCCGATATACCCAGCTCGGAGGACAGAGAAGGTGTTCCTAATACTCTCGTGAGCGAAACGAGCAATGGAAGGGCATACTGCCGAAACACCCTCACCAGCGTCGGCAGAACCCGAACTCCCCGAAACACTCGCTTCCCCGCCAGCATCTTCTCCCCCACAGGGGAGGGACCTCTCACCTCGCCTTGCCTCTCTTCCTTGCCACAATTTATCTCCTTGTCCGAGGAAAGAACCTCAATGGGCTCCAAATAGTCCATGGGGTCAGCACTATTGATAGAAGAACAACTCGCCATGGGTTCAAACTCTCGCTGACCCGAAGAAGAATAGAAACCTAATGCTTTAGATGTTGGGAAAGGTAATTACCTTTTAAGTGAGAAGCCCGAGTTGTACTCCAAGCACAAGCAGAATACACCTATCAGAATCGCTCCGACCTACGTACTGATCTGGAGAAAGTTTGCAAAAAGAGTAAATAAGGGTTCCCCCAGCCTCTATTTATGCTGCCAGGCCAAGCAAGACCTGACCGTCAGATCACCTTCATCCAAGGGACGACAAAATCGTGGTGTTTTAGCTCAAGAAGGCCAAACGTCACGTCCCAGCCGGCATTGGTAACTCGAGAATCCCAAACGACAGTGGTCGTCATAATGACCCTCTGGAACGCCTCTGATAGAAAGCCACGTTGTGTCTAATTATGAGTGGCAATAAACACACTACAGTGTTCAGCGCGCCACCTGGATTTCAAAATTGTTTTCTCGCCACGCTGACCTCGGAAGTAGCCATTACCATCGCTCCATGGGGAGTCCCACTGCCCCAAGTCGCATCCGACGACTTCCGAGCTCATAAAAAGAGGGGGGGCAGTGTAGATACACGAGACTTGGCCCAGTAGTCCATAGGCCCATTGTCTTGGCCCATTTGGCTGGGGACAAAGCCAACAAGCGTGTTTATGCCTCATTTGCCCTCAGGGCTCACGTATATATAACCCCCAGCATGGCAAGTAAAGGTAAGTGACAATTCCCTAACTCACTATTTACCTTCCACGTCCAACCAAACTCGGACCCTTCTAACTTAATCATCGGAGCTCGGACATCACATCCGACCTTTGACCCCCTTTTTGTTTACAGGAAAAGCTCGACTGCTTCATTTGCCATTTGTCACCAGATCAAGTATCGTCAGAAAGGAATTGGAATGTCACTCTCACCCGTGTGTACATTTATAAGCAAATTAATGTGTTGATATTCTGATGAAGTATGGTGCGATGCATATTAATGATGCTTTCAAAGTGTGCTAAGAGGCTCTTGCTATGCTTCAGCTTGCTCTGATAGCAGACCGCTATTCAGTTTCCTTTTGTAAGCTTTAGTTTTCTTGTTTCTTTCCTCGTAAACCAAAAAATCTTAGTCCACAAGGGTATGTTAGACGACTCATATTTGTTTTATCTCAACCTATATTTAACTTAGAGTTCATCTAAATCGTTGAAAGAATATTGTCTGGTGACTCTGGTCAATATTTCCTCTTAACATGAATTATACCCAAATCCAAATCTGTTGCGGGTGCGTGACTTGCAAGGGGATAGGTGTGGAATCAGCACCTATATAAATTTGGGAGAATTACCTAAAAGAAACCTAAGGACATAGTCTTTCAAAATTAAGAAATGACCAATAATCATGTAGTTGTTTGTTTCTATTTTTAAAGCACATTTTTGTACTACATGAAATTTCTTTTGATTTTCTTTACCTTTTATTTTCTAATTTATTCATATATCCTAATTCCTTTAAATGATCAACTATTAAAATAAAAAGAAAAATAGCGGTATTCTACGTAGAAATTGATATCATTAAGTTATTTTTTTTTATCATAAAAAATATTGCTTTATATGTACCAAAAAAAAATAAAGATATTACTTTATCTAACACAATATAATTGTTTTATATTATACCATAAGTTAATTTTTTTTTTTTATTTACACCTAAAATATCTCACACCTTTTAGATATGAAATTAATCTTTGTTCGAGACAAGNCACCTTTTAGATATGAGATTAATATTTGTTCGAGACAAGAACAGTAACTCGTAAATCTCTTTCAACAAGCGAACACCTTATTGATTATCATAAGTTATTTTTTACTCTTACTTGGTTAAAGGTAAAAAGCAATTATTTTTATGACATGAAGGAACATTTATGTTTATGAAAACTACCTTTCATAAACACAGAGTAGAAGTATACTTCCCTCCTATCATATTTACCTTTCACTTCAAATATTCACTTTTTAAAATTTCACCCCATATTGAAGTTATTTTAAAACTTCAGCCACCTCATATAGATGATCAACAACGAGCTACACAATCATATAATCCTCAACTCTCCGATAATTTTTTTCCCCAAGTCCCTCACCAAAGACAAAGATATGCTTCATGGCCCATCAATAAAATTAAGGAAAAATCATATGGACAAAAGTAAATTGAGAACTCAAAATCTTCTAGAATCAGATTATACTTCACTTCACCTAACTTACCAACTAATAATTCTTACTATATTCCAACCAAATGCATAGAGACTATCAACATTATAATTAGATTCATTATAAAGGAGAATATAGACATCGAAGGGTGATAGATGCCGTCTACACACAACCGCACTGCAATCCCGTTTTGGCTTGAGCAACTTCAGGCACTAAGTGACATAGAGGTAACTGAAGAGAGCTTAAACTTGCGGACTTTTGAAGAATTGTCGGGCTGAAAGATTATCTCAGTACTTGATCTTACAGTTACTTCTTTCCACTCTGTTGTTGATGTCCCTTCAGTTCGATAATCACGTAAGGCATATAAAACTTGGAGCCTTGAATGTGCTGCAAATCAGCCCAAGTTAATTGAAGAAACCACAAATGATAAAGTAGAAAAATGTTGATATATATTAGAACCAGCAACTTTAGGATGAAAAGATAGCTTAAAGAAGCTTCCTTTATTAAATGCTTTTGCCTCCTACAGACACAAGCAGGCAAAGTGAACTGTACGAGGGTTCAAGAAGTCAGGATGGATCATATGCATGTTTGACTTAACGAGTAGCCTACATCAATGCATGACATGAGACAGACCACCAAGCAATGGGATCCTAAAGCCAGAGCCACCATGCAGAACACCATCCTATCCTAGCTGCCTAGCACTACAGTGTAAAAGAGTCACTCGAGTTTAATTCAAAGATGTGTAAATATGAAAAATTCTATTGTTCAATTGTCACTTTCTTTTGGTACATCATTTTCTTTTTAATTTATTTTCGTAAAAGTTTACATTAACATGAGTATTTAATCCACTCTTCTTTTAATGTGAGATATTATACTTCAGATAACACTGACTCAATCCTGGAGCACAAATGCAGCTCTAAGTGTATAAAACATTCATCATCTATCCCACTATATCCACTGCAGCGTTTTCCATACAGCATGTAGCTTAAAATCTAAATATCATCATCAAAAGAAGTATTTTATCATGAAAAGTATTCTCAACATTGGCAGTTTACTGCAATAATACCAAATACCATACCACAATGCAATCATAATGGTTCCATTCTGTTTACATGAAAGTATGAAACTAATTTACAATAACTTCATGTCATAAATTTTACCAGATGCTCCAAGGATTTTTTTTACCAACAAACATTGACTTGATAGTTAATCTAACTTAGAAAGAAATAACTCAAATTTATAGTCTTACCAAACCTAGAACTTTTTTCTCTTTTGAAGAAATACTAGACCTAGAAATAGATCTTACTTCAGTCTGGAAGGGATTTTTATGTTCTTGGGTTTTTCAAAGACAAACTTGGATGCACAAGGATCATGTCTATATGAGGAATTCTTATACATTAGTTACAGAAAGTAATCTCCTGTTCATCTTTCCTAATGCCCAGTTTCCTTCAATAGTGTCTCGGGCTTGTGTGAGGTCCCTGATCCTCTCACTTTCAAAGATTCTTGTTTTTTAAGTGTTAAGAAGTTGTAAAGGAGGTCCTATTTTGTCATATACCTAATAATTTTCCTATTTTACTGGAGCCGATGCGTTTGAGTTCTGAAAGCATATTATTTAAGTGTCACTTAATCAAGTTAAGGAGCAATAGAAGTTGTTGTATATAATAAGCATATTGAAGGTGGGGAATATTGAGTCAGGGATATCATGGAGGAAAAGAGATAACCTTTAGGAGTTTAGGAGTTAGACTCAAGGAGTAAGCACAATATCCATCAAATGGTTGGGATGGGAAGAATGAAGCTACAAACACTAATACCAGACCCTAAAAGTACATTGCTTAGGTATATATGCCTTGTTTCTTCTTTGGTTAGAATAGAGTTGGTGATGGTTTTCAAATTCATTTCTAGGAAAATTTGTGGCTCCACTTTTGTGGTGCTTTGTCTTATCTTTTCTGTCTCTGCATGTTGTATTGTACCCTAAACTTTTACACCTAAGACAATCAGATCTCCGTTAAAATTTTCTGTCTTCAGATTTTGAATGAATCTCATCTGGTTGTACTTATTAAATTCCTTGATTCTTTTAATTTTAAAAGGATATGCATAAGAGGGTTTGGAATTAGGAAGTTTCAAGCTTTTTTCTTGTAAATTTGATAGGCATATATCCCTTGGATGATTCATTTTAAGGAAATTCGAACAATAAAGAAGGCCAAAATTTTGTAGAGGTATCCGTCCTATGCAGTTATTTGGTGTGTCTGCATGGAGAAAAATGCAAGAACTTTTGAGATGATGTTCACTAATGGAAGTTTTTAAGGAATTTCTTCGATGGATGTTCAAAGCTATTGGAGGGGCTTGTTATTTTTCCATCTTTGGTTTTTCTTTCTTACTTGGGAGAATACCTTATCCTCTCTGGAATTTTCACCTCTGTCCTATATAAATAAAGACTCATCTTTAATCAAAAAATTCAAAAGACAAAATCTCATGCCAGTATGGTGGTTGTAATTAAATGTGAGATAAGGAAGAGAAATGATGTTGGGAAGAATAATTATCAAAAAGAGATCAAATAAGCATGCCACTTTGAAAAGAATAAAGTACATTCAATAGTGTGACAGCATAATCTAAAAGTAATCAAAAGTTGAAAATATTATACTGTCTTATTGAAGAGAATGAGAGTCACAGGTATTTGTAATAATATTTTTACTGGATAAACTTGAGCATTAACAATCAGAGATGAACACATAAAAAAACATTGTTTCGTAATATAAATTTCAATTATCAACTAGTGCACAAGAGCCAATGTCGGATTTTTTTATGTAGAATAAATAAGCAACTTTCTTTCCCCTCTCTTCCAACAATTTTTAAGCCCCCATTCTTAATATTGATGGAGATTTATCTGTTTCCTTAAGGTGGATCATTGTTGTTAACCAAGCTGAATATCATTGAAAATCAAAAGCATAATTTGTGCCTGGAAAATTACCTAGTCCAAACATGCTCGTCTTTTGGATTATCATACGATCAACCTTTGATCTTTTAATATTTCTCAAAGCCTGGACATCTTCTTGCTTGCCCTTAAATTCCAGGAACTCGCCCAGTATATACTTACTACCTTTGAGTTCCAACCTGCAAACCGAACAATTTCCTCCATTATAATGAAACCAACTATGACTTGATAATATCCAATAATGCTAGTAATGCTCAAAGAAAACACTCAAAATAAAAAAGGACCTTTTAACTTAGGAATTCCTCTTTATTAGGGACTAAAGAGAAATATTTCATCAAAATTTTACCAAGAAAAATTGCTCTACACTACTAATGTCATAAAAAAGAAAGCTATACATTTATAGATTAAAAGAAGTTGAAACAACTAATCTACCCACTGCTTAACTATGTCATCAAACCCTCTGCCACATTATAACAGTGAAATTTAACTGTGCAACAAATATCTGCTACTTACTCGTCAAAATAAAGGCTAAATACACATTTGATCCCTCTGGTTTTTGAAAAGTTTCAATTCTAGCAATTTTTCCCCTTTAGATTTTAAACATGATTGATTCAACCCCTCCTTGACAGATTATGTCAGCATGGTGATATTTTGATGAGGTGTCACAGATAATTGCTGACATGGTGACGATATGGCAATAACATGGCAACCTCGGACGATACCGCAACATTGCCTAGCCACCAGTTAGTGCCACATTATCAAAATATTGCCAGATGAGCACAATCTGTCTAGGAGGGACTAAATTACTCCAATTTTAAAACTACAGGGAAAACATTGCTACAATTAGAACTAGAGGGAATGAATCGAAACTTTTCAAAACTAGAGGCACCATAAATGTTTGTAATACTAGCAGACTACATCAGTTCAATTTGCTCTCATTTATCTGATTTCCCTGCATCTTCACACCAATATCGACAAAACTGAATGAAAATACAATGATAAAATTCAATATTTGAACTAGATGGAACTATATTGGTAAATTATTTCCATATTTAGAACCAGTCCATAAACTTTATCCACCAATGAGGAATGCAACTGAGTGATAATCAACAAATTTGCTAGCTGATCTCTCATTCGGTTGCACAGAAACAGACACAAAATTGGTCAACAAGAGTACACATGCAAATTGACTAGCACCTGCAACTATGATATTCCATCCTATCATAACTTTGAAGTGTTTGTTGAAGGATTCCAATTGACAGGTTTGTTACTGATTCCTATAATGTATCTCTCATTTTAACCAATGTAATTATTCCAACTTACATATTTAGCTTGAGCTTATACTATCACTGCCATAGACAATAGAGTAGAAGAAGATTCTGTGTTCATGCAAAAAACTCAAGATCCACCAGTCTAGCTCCCAAAGTAGTCTTGTGCCTAAGACAAGCTATGCCAAGTGCTAGTCTGCTCCAGCTCAAGTTGAATTGAGCTGCAACTTCTAGTTAGAGCTCAAACTTAAATACAAATAAACAAGTCAAAGTTGATTTGTTTGTGAATCAAAGCTTGACATAATAAGCATGTTTAGGTATATAAGAAGAAAATAATAATAGAAGAAAATAATAATAATAATAATTATTATTATTATTATTGTTATACATTTGTCTGTTTGTGTGTAAATAAATGAACTATATATATATATATATACAGGGCGTAGTATTTCTTGTTCATGTTCAACGCAATTCATTCATAGCCTAAGCCAAAGTTTTGTCAGACCACCAACAACAGCTTCCAACTACATGAAATTATACTAAAAGAACAGAAAACTACAAATATAAACAATGACTCCTCGAGAAGGAATAGATGGTAACTAACCTATCCCACATTGGAGCAGTGCCAAGGATAAAGTCAAGGTTCTGTTGTATAGATTCTTGCATGTCTTTCTTCCCACCACAGAAGGCACTCTTCACCCAACTATAAAGCATACTCTTTGGTCCTGGCTTCAGTTGTACCCACTGTTCATAGGTAATAACTTCGGATGGAAAAAAACTCCCAGGAATGGTACTGCGAATACAAATGAAGAGATAGCTATTAACTTCAATATGAACTACATAATAAATTAAAAAACTCAGTTTCACAGTTGCTTCAGACTAGAGTAAAATTAGATAACACTTTTCCCTATCATACTAGTGTACTTGCAATATTGCTGACCAAGTTCTGCAGCTACCACTTCCAAACCCTTCAATACACTTCCAACTTGTACACAACCTTGACTAGAAATTACACAGCATTGATTTATCCCTTATTTCGCAAAGGAGAACTATCTTAAGCTCTTAATGTAGAATACATGCACATTTGTACAGCCATTAGAAGTTAACATAAGAAACTTGGAAAGCTTTCTTGTGCAGAAGGAACTTTTACATGGTACATGTACAGTAGAAAACACAGTATTGATTTCTCCCTTTTTTTGAAAAGGAGAACTATCTTAACATGGAATGCATGCACATATGTACAGCCATTAGAAGTCAACATATGAAGTCCAATTAGGAAAATTTGGAATGCTTCCTTCTGCAGAAGGAACTTTACATTAGATAGTCAAAATAATCAGCAATCCCTTTCTAGCAGTAAACTGATGCAGTGCTAAACTACCACAAGTTTTTTGCCATTACCAACACAGGTAAAAGACAAGGCCGTGTTTTTATCCATTTTCCATTATGTAAACTATTTGTGGCTTCCTCCTAGATACCGAGTAGTATGATCATGTCTATATTTCTCTATATAGGTATTTGAGTAATAGTAATTTCCGTCTTCATTAAGTCAATAAGAGGCACAAATTACATGTTCTATTAGTTGGCTAATAATCAAAGGAGAGTAATTTCTCAAAAATTGGAAGAAGACAACTATATTACTCTTAGTAACAGTATGAGGAGATACAAAATCATACCCTAGTTTAGGATTAGGAAGTATAACTTTACAAGATATGTATCCTTCAGGAAGAACAACTCCTCTTTGTTCAAGATATGATTCAAGAATAGATGCTTGCTTTCTAGCTTCAGCAACCTGGATAAAAAATAAAAGAAAATACGAAAGGAAAGGACAATCAGACAACAAATCCACATTCTTCTACCTGTTTTACAAGTTTTAAACCTTGAAAAGAATGTGACTGATCTACAAGCCATATCTAAAACTAGAACAAGTACAAACAAATACAACTTTTAAGTCAACCTACAAATTGCATAAATGCATTGCATACATTGATGTTCTTTTCCCTTCTTAAATTGAGTAGCATCCCCTATAAGTACCATAAATGAATATTTACAACACATAAAGCACTTATACTCTGCAATACATGCATGTTTAAGAAATTCCATGTTCATGAGCAGTTCATTGTTATTATTTTATTTTTCCAAACAAATTACACCGCCTGTCAATTAGCAATTCTGTAGCTAATGATCTCCAAAACCACAGCTCCAAAGAACTAAAATTTTTAGCAATTACCAGAAGATGCTGCCAGAGAAAATTCTCCACAAACAGGTACTTTTATGATCCTCCAGCAATAGATGGTCAGAAAAGAATCTTCATCCAACAGGAAGCCAGTTCTATGATTGAAAGAAAATTAGGAATACTTGCAGTTCCTTCAACTTATTTCACTTGGTATTCTAAATTTTAAATCATCAAATTTATAGAGTCACTGCATTATGAAACATTAGTACTAAGGATTGATGAGATAACATGACGCCCATAACATCAAAGAAGACATAAGCCTTACTCACAAAGTTGCTATATTTTTAGTTGGTTTTACCATATAATAGGTGTCACCTATTTATACTAACTCTCCTCCCACATCCTTTCCTCCAAAATATCTTTGGTAGGTATGAAATATCTAAAGGGACAATAATGTAAATGGCATATAAACTATTTGAAAATTTTTTAACTTTGTGGGGGCATTTGCCCCCTTCATGCACAATGTGCATCTGTCCCTGATTGTGGCAGTAAATATGCTATTATGGTGTATCTAAATAATCAAGGCATTTGAGTGGTTCCTTACAGGATCAGGGTGACGATCTTCTCTATGGTTGCCTGCTTTTTCACAAACCCAACTACCATCACCGCTAACTGATATAAATCCTGAAAAGTTCTTGACAGATATCACCAATAACTCTCTGCAACAACACAGTAAAACAAAAAAAAAGCAGAAGGAAAGAAAAATCAGAATTTGAGTGCTTCCTACCAAGTTACCCAATGTCTAATCAGCAAGTAAATGGAGAAATTAAACAAAGCTTCTGTTTGTAAAGAAATAAATAAACAAATAAATGTTACTTACTAGCTGGAATTCCTTAATCTTCTTACATTTCCGTAATCGAAACAGATAACATGATGATCCTCAAAAAACTAAAGAGAGAGAGAGAGAGAAATGAGAGGAAGTAATACCCTTTTGTGACAAGAACCATATCTATGGTCTGTCGGGAACCGGTATCAGCATCCGGAATCCGAAGCCCCACATATACCTTTCCTCCATAAAGCTTTTGAATTCTACCAAAAAAAAATTACAAATTGCTATCACCCATCAAATAATTGATCTCCCTCTACTGTAATTCTAAAATGCTTCATTGAATTGTTCTCTTCAATTGCTTTAATTTTTAGTAATTAAGTGTAGCAATGTTCAAAGCACAGCAGGCATTCAATTTTCTTTGATTCTGTCCAAAATTTCCCAGATACATTTGAATCCTGAACTGAATTTTGGAAAGTAAGTAAGAAACTTACCTATCTGCGACTGAGAAAAGAGCACTAGAATCAGAGGTTTCAACGTCCAAAACGTCATCGTCGAAGAAGAAGCGTCTCAACAATCTGTAGACGACCAAACCACAGATAATCTCTACCCACATGCTTACCAAAATTCCCAACCAACTGATTATTTCCTTCTTCTGTTCTCTGCAATCAAAGATGAAAATGTAAAGAGGGATGGAGAGCGCGGGCCAACGCGCATTTAATTTGATTACTAAGTCTGACTCTGAGGTAAGGAATTGGAAGTTGGAAGTTCCTGGTCCTGCCTTAAACACTAAGCTATGTTACCTTTTTTTTTTTTTTTNTTTTTTTTTTCTCTCTCTCTCTTTGGATGAGACGATAGTATATGGGGAAAATAAACATTTTGCCCCCTAGATTTATTCCAATTTCAATTCCACTCTGACATTTAAACCCTATTTTATTTTTTCAACAAGGGAGAGCTTAGTTTTATGAAAAGGGAAAGCTTAATAATAAGGGAGAGTACAACTTAAGAAAAAGGAGAAACTAAAAACATGACCACCCGAAAATTAAGTTTCATGACTTTAAATTTAGGAGATTTTATGATATTAGGTAAGTATGTTATACTGGTAAGCATAAATAATTTTTATATTTTATTATATATAAATATAATTTATTTTATTTTCTCAAATAAATCTAAAAATAGTTAACTTGTACACATGTTATTCACATATTGACTATTCTCATATAGTATAATACTAGTATATTACCCCGCAAGATGCGCAGCCGGGCGGGGAGCGGTACAAAATGTAACTCATGATCACTTCTTACTTACATGGTTTTTTATTATTTAATAATGTAATATCACATCGGTGAAATAATATCTAGTACTTGATTTGAACTGTTACTAACATAATTTTTTGNATTGGTAAGCATAAATAATTTTTATATTTTATTATATATAAATATAATTTATTTTATTTTCTTAAACAAATTTAAAAATAATTAACTTGTACACATGTTATTCACACATTGACTATTCTCATATAGTATAATACTAGTATATTGCCCCGCGCGATGCGCAGCAGGGTAGGGAGCGGTACAAAATATAGCTCGTGATCACTTCTTACTTACATGATTTTTTATTATTTGATAATGTGATATCACATCGGTGAAATAATATCTAGTACTTGATTTGAACTGCTACTAATATAATTTTTTGCTAAGGGATCACCACTTCCCTATGTACCTAAAATTATATTACAAGACCAGTAAAGATTTATATAAGTACACATTTATTCTGTAGAAGTATCTTTAGAATTTGCAGGGTTTAAGATTTATAACATACGCATTCGGTTGATCTTATGGAATACCTATTTGTAGACCACCTTTTTTGTGCTTTTTATGATCCTTCCATATGAAAAGAGTATGCTGTGTATTACAAAAATCTAAAAAACCTCTTTAAATTTATCACATATCTAATGACGTGGGCTGCAATAACTCAAACTAAAGCTTATACTTAAAAAAAAAAATATATCATTGATTTATTTGTTGTCTATAAGAAGAAAAAAAATTGCTAATAATAAATGAAATAGAACCAATAATATCATGGCTTAAATCAAATCATATAAAATTATATCCGCTTTAATATATCTTTCTTTCCGCTATCATTCGTCTTAGCTCATTCTTTTAATTTTTCTTTAAAGTTTCTTAATTAGTTGTTTGATATTCAATGATGGATTCCATTTAAAAGTTAAAACTTAAACTTTTCATAGTATAAAAATCAAAAATTTTCTTACACAGTAAATATAGATCTCAATCCTATGCATTGGAATAGAGTAGAAAATTGGGCATTTGGTATACTGCTGATCTATGCAAGCCCTCTCTTTATATGTTTATGTTTCCTCTCCTTGCATCTTCTAACTTCTTAAAAACTCTTATCTCTTACTTGTTAAATTGCTCTACTTTCATATTAACCAATGTGCTCAATTTCCATCTTGTTATATGATTCGCAATGGCAGAACCAAGGGCCAGATTGCATGAATCCATATTAAGTCCTGGGTAAGTTTTTAAATCAATGTCTAAGTATTTTGTTAAAATAATAAGAGAGTATTGAAAGAAAATAAAAATCCACAAGTGCTTGGTTCAACTGGTAACAAATTGAATCATGGGCATGCATCATTGGTTATGGTTAAGAGTTTGAAGTTCAATAAGAATATTGTTAAGATATGGGAAATCGTAATTGCTCTAACCTTCAAACAAGATTAGTCTCACACTTAATTAGGTAAAATAGGGATACATGTGGTATTAATAAAAATAAATGAAAAAAATAAAAGATAGAGAAAAGAAAAGGATTATTTTCTTTGCATAATATATAAGTTAACATGACTGGAGTTGAAGCCACCATCCACTATATTATGGGTTGTTAGTCTAGGAAGCTATCACCCATGACCATGAGTGACCACATGTTCAATTTCCTCCTTGTAGACCCTTTTGCCTCCCTCTCAAACTTGTCATGATCATGAAAACAAAAGGCTACCATTTTAATCAAATATGGATTTTGATGAACACTTTTAGATGGTTAAACTTTGGAGGCCAGCTAAATATGCACTACAAGAAAGGATTATCTAACATATAAAATAATAAATAAATCCTTTAGGGTGTGTTTGGATGGAATATTTATAAAGTGTACTGTATTTGTAGAGTATATTTAAAATGTTAATTTTGAATTACATTGTTTGTGTAATTTTTAAAAGTATTTTCAAAATTTCAGTATATTTTTTTAATGATTTTTAAAATCTCAATATACTGTATTTCAAATTCCCTTAAAATAGAGTGTATTTCAAATTTTCTCTCCCATCTCTCTCTCCTTCTCCCCCGACACCCCACCTCGTTCTAATTCAATTGGTCAGTCCCCTACAATGTTCAGCTCTTGCTTTACCTTTCCATAGCACTTTGCAGAGAAACCCAGAAGATGACGACGAACAACACTTGAACTAGAAGATAGATGATACTGAAGGATAAGAACAGACTTGGAACTTTTCTAAGTTTTATCTATCTATGCATCTTAATCAATCAAGTGAATGCTTCAATCCACAAGTACAAAAACGAAGCTTTCACACACAAGTCAAATGCTTTCTTTTTCCATGGCGACAGTGAAGGACTTTACGCTTCCAAGATTTTTGATTCTGCTCTTGCCATCCAAGAGAAGCCTCTCAAGAGGTGTTCCAAAGTATTTTTGTTTTTGGGCTAAATTCCTGTTTTATAATGTTTCGAATATTATTGTTAAATTACTCTTTTTTTATAACAGTAAAATCCCTTTTTGGTCCCTGAAAAATGGGTTTACTGACTAGTTAGTCCTTCATTTATTTTTACTGACAAGTTGGTCCTCCATTTTATCTTCTGTCTGCCAAATCAGTCCGCCGGTAGTCTTCGTTTGTTGCACTTAACGAAAAATGCCAGGTGGAACGTTAATTGATGATGTGTCTATTAAATGATGATGTGGCATGCTGACATGAAATACTTTCCCTTCAGCTGGCATGAAGGAGCAAAACGCCACCGTTTTAGCATCTTCAACCACTTGTTGAAAGTGGAAAACGTCGTCGCACCCAAGAGCTGCCATTGATGTGCGACCTCGGGGGAGAGCCTCTGCAAAACAGCACCTAAGAACCCTAAGCCCCATTGATACCCAAAATCATCATTTACAATGAACGTTCCTTGCTGAAATTGAAGAACGGCGTCGCACCCAAGAAGCAAAGTTCCATCGCCATTGATGTAATATATCGGGGGAGAGATTCTGAAAACCGCACCCAAGAACCCTAAGCCACATTGATACCCAAAATCACCAAACCCAGTGAATGATTTCCCTTAATCATTCTCTGAATCGGTGTTTTCCATCCCTGAGTTCGTCAATCGGTGGAGTCTCTGTGCATCGAGGTGTAATCGGGAGTTCCCCTTTTTCGAACCCTAAGCACCCATGCACTGAAGTGGAAGGAGAGAGACTCAGTTTGAATGTTTCGAAGACAAACCCGTAGCTAGAGGTGAGATTGCCAAGCTCTTGTAATTCTCCCTTTAAGATGAGAAAAATATTCTAATGTTGTTGACTGTGAAATTTTCTCCCTTCCTTGCTACCCATACCTTTATATTGTGGTCTTCACATGGGTTGAGAAAGTAGGGTATATTATTTTGTTCTGTCTTTGTTATTGTGGTCCACCTGTTCAAAAGCTATGAGAAAGTTTTGTAAATTTTTGTTGTTGTGGTGGGACAGAGGTTGTCGGTATTGTGGTCCACTGTTATTGAATGTAAAATGTTGTCTCAGAAAAATTAGACATAGTTAATGATTGGAATTATTTAAATGGTTATAGAAATCAGAAAATGCCAAGCATGGTAAGCCAAGTCGAAGTAGGAACATGGAAGTATGCATTGAAATGCTTGGATGGTGGTGCACCACTTTAGATTCACTCTTAATTTTTTGGACCACAGTTTTTGGCTTTTGTCCAAGTGGCTGTATAAAGCATAAAGTGCCCAATTATAGTACCTCTGCACTTGTTGTGTTCTCTTTCGTTACAGGATTTTGTCTTTTAATCAGGAAGACCATATATTGTGCACTAACGCATGTATATTTTTTCTTATTCTATTATGCTCAAAGTTTGATGGTTTACTCAAGTTAAAATCAGAAACCTGCATGATATCTCTCCTGTCCAGAAGATGTTTTTTTTTGGAATTACATTCTCAATTAAGATTAAAATGACATGAGGCTTTGGTATGAAACAGGGCTCCTCTAGATGCTGTCATGATTAACAAACATTAGCATTGGCAATGAAAAAATGAAATTTGCCGTTCCATGGACATTGTTTATGAGCCTAATGTATGATTTATGTGCATCCAATTGTTTTATGGAACTAAGTGTTTTCTTTGCTTGACAGGCTTGTAGTGTCCTATATGCCAGCACTCCTATTCCGAACCTAGGACCTAGGAAACTAGTATTACTGATTAAGTTTGTTTCTGTTTGTGTTTCCACATTTGTAAAATATCTCATGCAATAACTCACCTCTGTGTTTCCAAATTTCTGAAGCTAGGCCCTGCCAATTACATGACATCTTTTTGCTGTGAATTTTTTCATTTGTTATGTAGACAATAATACAAAAAATTCAAAGTAACAGATGTAATTAATTTGTTTTTCTTTGTCTTACTACTGCTAAGACTTCTATTGTGGTTTCCCCTTGTGAGATTCTTCACTTAAGTTGGTTTTTTTTGATAAAATGTAGGGGGAAACATAATTGCTAAGTGTATGGTCAATGACATTTGCTGCAAAAGTCATTTTTTCTTCTTGCTTTTAATCTCAATTGAAAGCAAGCACAGCAACAGAACTATAAGAGCAAGGGATTGAAGAAAGGTACATGCCTAGTGTACGCATTTATCTCGTATGATTTAAACTTATTCTTTTTGACTTAAGATTGTTGTGCAATCTTGTAAAAACAATTCAGGACCCCAGACTGATATTCTTAATTCTGTTGTTGTCAAATTTGTTGAGTAATTAGTGGCATTGGACAACAAATGGGTTAATTGACTGAGTACAAATTGACTTAGATGTGGGAACTTTAATTGACTGAGTAATTTGTTGAGTATTTAAATTCAATATTCATTGTATAATGTATATTTTTTTAAAAATAATTAGATGTGGGAACTTTTAAATAAACTTTTAAAGTGGGTCTTTGTACAAGTTGTGTTGATTTTCTGAGGATTGCCCTTAATGACCCCATAAGATCAGATGCTTGTGCAGGTCTCGGGTCGATTCATTCTTGTTCTTTTCAGATCTAAATCTATCTTGGAATGGAGTAACCCTTAACAATTAAGTAGTTGTTACTTGTTTGTAATGTTGTAGATGTGAGAATGTGTGATGTTATGCTGCGGACATATTTATTTATCGATTTTTTTTTTGTGGGCAGGATGGACCGTTATGTTACCCTCATTTATCACCATAGGGGGAAGTTAGTACGTGAGCCAGAGCTCACCTATGAGGATAGAGAGGAAGATGCATGGGATTGGATAGACATTGATAAGGTTTACATTCCTACAATTGCAGAATTATTTTACGAGCATGGCTATGATTCGTACACAAATATGTACTGGTTGGTGCTTGGCTTGGAGTTAGATGATGGGCTAAGGCCCCTAAATGGTGACGCAGATGTGTTACAAATGTTTGCTGCTGTAAAAGATGTTGATGAGATCAATATTTTTTTTTGAGCATCCTGTAATTGAACAGCCAGAAATTGTGGAACCTATTTATTGTTTGCCATGTGAGTCACACGAAGAGGAAGAGAGGGGGAAAGATTTAAGGGAGGAAAGCAATGAAGGCGATGAAGCTGCAATAAACACCGATGAAGACCAAGAGTATATCACGTATTTGAGAAGGGATATGAGACAAGAAGAGCATTATAATAGTGCTGATGATGTTAATGTGCAGCAACCGACAACCCCCATCGAAGACATTAATGCAGCTGAGCATGATGATGCTAGTACTGGAGAACAGTCAAGCAGCAGTGATTCAGATGAATCAAGTGAAGTTAGTTCTAATGCTGCAGATTCATTCGAGTGTGATGATGTAGAACGGAGCCCTTACAATCCACCACCAATACCTGTGAGCACTAATGAGGTGGACACCCAAATTTCAGATAGAGATAAGAGTAAGACAGTAATGCTTATAGGAGAAGGTAGTGGTATTGCCCGTCAAGCAAATAAAAAAATGGGTAAAANAAAAATGGGTAAAAAAAAAAAACCCATCAGAGGTGCATGTCAATCCGTTTGAGGGTGAAAGGTATGAGACAGATGAAGTGCATACCCCTCAGCGTTCTGATCCAGAAGTTGATGGCCACAAACAAGCACAAGTCTTTCCACAATTTAATCCTGCAGCTCAATTTGGGGAGGTAAATTTAGAACTTGGAATGGAGTTTCCAACGCTACGTGCATTTAAGGAAGCTGTTAAGGATTACACAATTCAGCTTGACAAGCCTATAGTGTGGGTGAAGAATGACAAGGAAAGGGCCAAGGCAAGATGCACAGATGCCTGGATGTGGGAGATTTTGTGCTCTTTTAACAATGTGACGCGCAGCTTCCAGGTGAAGACCTTCATCAATACACATACTTGTAGTAGAAAAATATCAAATAGGCAAGCTAACACAAAGTGGTTAGCAAAGAAGCTTCAAGAAGAAGTTAGGGCATTTTCGGCTATGGAGTGCATTGATGCTTACAACTTGGTGAAACGAAAGTATAATATCAATGTGCATGAGCGAACAATTTTCAGAGCACTAAAGATGGCGAGAAAAATGGTGGAAGGAACAGAAAAAGAACAATATGCAACTTTATGGGACTACTGCAGTGAGCTAAAAAGAGTCGACCCCAGAGGGACTGTGCAATTGGCTGTTGACAGACCAACCGGTGCTTTGGTGCCCAACTTTGACCAACTTTATATTTGTCTTGACGTGTGCAAGGAAGGTTTGAAGGCTGCTTGTAGACCTTTGATAGGTCTAGATGGTTGCTTCTTAAAGGGCTACTATGGAGGGATATTGTTGGCTGTAGTAGCTCAAGATAGGAACAATTCCTTCTATCCTGTTGCTTATGCTGTTGTAGATCTTGAGACCAAGGACACTTGGAAGTAGTTCTTGACAAAACTTATTAAGGATATTGGACACCCAAGGGAACATGGTTGCCACTAGCAGGGCAGGATTACTGGCAAAAGACATACCTTGGGGACATCAATCCACCTCCATTCAAAAGGCCAGCTGGTCGACCCAAAAAGAATCGAAGTAAAGTGAACGACGTTCCTCAAGATCCTAGCTGGCTGAAAAGGAAATATGGGGCCACTAAATGCTCCAAATGTGGTAGGACAGGGCATAACACAAGGACTTGCAAGGGGGTGGAACCACGGAAGCGACGAAAGAAGGGCAAGAAACCAACAAGCCAGCCAACCGGAGTGGAAGAGGTTCCAGTCAGCCAGCCAGTAGATTCACAAGCCCCCCCTGCCCAAGATTCTCAAACTGAGCAACCACCAACCAGGAAGAAGCTAGCAACAAAAAAGAAGCCATAGGTATTGATGAGATACAACTCCTTTGGTACATTGCTTCCATTTTTACTCATGATAAAATTTAAAATTTACACATTTCATCTTGCTTCTGTCAATAGGGATCAAGGCATCAACTTAACATTACAGGCCAGCATGAGACCGTGACTACTGACATTTTTCAAGCTGCAACCATGGCTACTAGGCGGAGATTTGCAGCATACCTCTCTGCTGAAGGCTCAAGGAAAGGAAAAGAGAAGTCGGTAGCTGATGTCTAAGTGCTCAAGCAGCTGTGTGTCCTGGCATTTTCAGATAGATGTTCTAAGAATGTTAACTAATTGTGAAGTGTTGATAGAATATTTATTTCTATCCATATGCTCTAAAGAATAGTTGTTTTTATCTATGGCTAAGTGTATGAGTTTTTTTATTTAGATTATCTAAGAATGTATGTGCATTGTGTACTATTGATAGAATATTCATTTCTATCCAGATGCTCTAAATAATGTTATTATGTTAATGTTCAATACATGTGTTGCTGTATTTTTATCTAGATGATCTGAGAGAGTTTACATGTGTACTATTTGAGGCAAATTTATGTATGGTTTGCTTGTTCTAAAACAATGTTGCTTTATTTACAGCATCTCTAAAGCTATGTTGTTTTATTTACACCATCTAAGAATACCCGAGCTTGTTAAGATGTTGTGTACTGATATTGCATTTGCTACATTTCCTTTGTCGTTAACATGTTTGGTTCCTGTCATCCCTTTAGGTGAATAATTTAAACGAGATGAAGTTGGATTGTTCTGAAGTTATTCTATCATAATGTGCAATAGCATATGTTAATTTGGTTCCTGTATAAAAATGTGACTGATATGCTTGGTAATTTAATTTGGTCTACATACTTGTTAAACATGTCTGAAATTAATGAGTGCAAATTTTACATTAGTTCTATCACACATAAGAGTTATTTTAGTAAAATTACAATGACAACCAAAACAACAAACAAAATACAAGCAATCTTTAGTTTCCTAACTTCACTTTCGAGACTCTTAATTATCTTCTTCTGCATCTTCAACACCCTTTTGTCATTTGTTATGTACGACTCAAGAGTTCTTTGAAGCACCCCTTCAAAGTTGTTGACTCATTGAAAGAATCCACAACATAAGTCTTCATTCTGCATTTGAGGATGTTAAACATGTTCACAGTTCAAATTGGGCACTTTAAATGACATTATTGATAAATTGACTAACTATGTAAATTGGTATTAAATTTCCCTCAAACCTTGTAACGTAGACAACGCCAAAATGGGCGATTTGGGTTCTCCTTAGTCTTTGAAATTAGCATCACCACCCTCTTGTTACAACCACATACATAAGGGGTGTTTTGGTGGCCAATGGCATATGCACCGCTTATGAAGCTTGACCCACTAGAGCTACCTTCCTGGACATGTTGTCCATGAAAGGCCGGCGTGAATGGTTCACCACCAATAATCACCGAACGTCGTTTGGGGACTCCTTCATCCTTAACCAGCATTTTAGCAATGCCTTTATGTCAAAGTTGTACAAAATTACCTGTTCACATATATGCTTTAACTAGGTTAAATGTGGTACACAAACATCACATAGTAAAGCAGAATAATTGAGTAATGCTGCTACATAACTGACCTTTTAGTTGATGTGCTCTCGCCTACACTTTTTTTAATTACATTTAGATATGATCACTTTTTACAGGTATGCATAGTTTGAAGGCAATCATTGTGAAATTAGCATGATTTTTTTTATATAATTTTATGTGGACTGTGCTAGTTGTCATGAACAAAATTACGCTCATATACATATACATAGTTACATATCGATCATGGGCCATGATGTTGTTAGCCTTATAAAATTGCATATAAAATTTTGCAACTTTGACCATATGTCTAGGCCTCTTCCATTGAGACTACTGTAATGTTACTTTCATATATTTTGTCCTCATATAGAAAGGACGCGTCAGACTAGATGCCAACAAAAGATGTTAGGGAAAACTGGTACACACCTATAGAATTCTCCTAATGGAAACAACACTAATTGGAGTTTTTGTTTCAGCTCTTACAGTAAGAAGACATTTTACCTAACCAATTATAAGAGGGAGAAAGTATTTTCATAATTTCCAGCAGCCAGTACCTACAAACAATTTAATTTTCAAGCACATGGGATACAACATACGTAATCACACTTACTAATAACAGACCAATGATATTCTTGGGAGTCCCAAAATAAATACAGATATATTGTAAGTGGTTACCAATGAAATCTTCCTGTATATTTACAGCTGAGGTAAACTCATTACTGATATATTGTAAGTGCTTATCATATACATTTTCTTCAACATTTTACGAAAACATACTCTAAACAAACTACGAATCACATAGTTACCCCTATCCCAGCAAGAAATTCCAGCAACATAAAAGAAGTACTTCAATTAGGAAGAAGTATCATCTAAAGTCTGCCAAATACTTAAGTGAAGTTTGCTTTTGTCCAAATGAGCTGAACACAAGTACTCTTTGTCGCACTTCACATTAAGGGCAAATGCCCACTTACAATAACAGCAGAAAGTTCATCAATTGATTTTGAAAGCTACAAGAATTTCTGATGACAAAAGACAGCAGGTATAAGAGTAATACCAAAGCTACCATATTCAGACTTCAAAGTTATTTAACTGTAACAACAATTCTACATATGAGAGTTCACACCAAAGTTAATTAACTATGTCTAATTTTTTTGAGACAGCATTTTACATTCAACTAACAGTGGACCACAATACCGACAACCTCTGTCCCACCACAACAACAAAAATTTACAAAACTTTCTCATAACTTCTGAACAGGTGGACCACAATAACAAAGACAGAACAAAATAATATACCCTACTTTCTCAACCCATGTGAAGACCACAATACAAAGGTATGGGTAACAACGGAAGGGAGAAAATTTCACAGTCAACAACACTAGAATATTTTTCTCATCTTAAAGGGAGAATTACAAGAGCTTGGAAACCTCACCTCTGGCTACGGGTTTGTCTTCGAAACATTCAAACTGAGTCTCTCTCCTTCCATTTCAGTGCATAGGGGCTTAGGGTTCGAAAAAGGGGAACTCCCGTTACACCTCACATGCACANATATAAAGGTATGGGTAACAACGGAAGGGAGAAAATTTCACAGTCAACAACACTAGAATATTTTTCTCATCTTAAAGGGAGAATTACAAGAGCTTGGAAACCTCACCTCTGGCTACGGGTTTGTCTTCGAAACATTCAAACTGAGTCTCTCTCCTTCCATTTCAGTGCATGGGGGCTTAGGGTTCGAAAAAGGGGAACTCCCGTTACACCTAGTGATGCACAGAGACTCCACCGATTGACGAACTCAGGGACGGAAAACACCGTTTCAGAAAGTGATTAAGGGAAATCATTCACTGGGTTTGGTGATTTTGGGTATCAATGGGGCTTAGGGTTCTTGGGTGTGGTCTTCAGAATCTCTCCCCCGATCTATTACATAAATGGCGATGGAACTTTGCTTCTTGGGTGCGACGCCGTTCTTCAATTTTAGCAAAGGACGTTCACTGTAAATGATGATTTTGGGTATCAATGGGGCTTAGGGTTCTTAGGTGCAGTTTTGCAAAGGCTCTCCCCCGAGGTCGCACATCAATGGCAGCTCTTGGGTGCGACGACGTTTTCCACTTTCAGTAAGTGGTTGAAGATGCTAAAATGACGGCGTTTTGCTCCTTCATGCCAGTTGAAGGGAAAATATTTCATGTCAGCATGTCACATCATCATTTAACAGACACATCATCAATTAACGTTCCACCAGGCATTTTTCGTTAAGTGCAACAAACGGAGACTATCGGCGGACTGATTTGGCGGACGGAAGATAAAATGGAGGACCAACTTGTCAATAAAAATAAATGAAGGACTAACTAGTCAATGAACCCATTTTTCAGGGACCAAAAAGAGATTTTACTCTTTTTATAATAGAGTGTATCAAAACAAAATATTTTATAAATACATGTATTTAAAATGCTGCATTTCAATTACATGTATTTAAAATTCATAAGAATTTGTCAAATATTTCATCCAAACACAACCTTAGGTACACTTTTACTTATCCAAATTAACTAACGTTTTATGAGATTATCTTTTGCGACACATTCTTTTTTGAAAAGTGTCTTTAGTGATCATTTGTATACCTTTTTATGACAAAAATGTTGCCATAAAAAATGTATTTTCTTGCAGTGATGGTCCAAAGATATGAAAGAGGTAATTTTTTGGTTACAAATATGAAAGAGATAGAGTATAGGATCGATTGCATCCATCCCCAATTTGAGCTAAGTTTTGTATATTTTAGTCAAGTCCCAACAGTACCATATTTGAAATAAATGACAAATGCGAGAACAGGAAAATAAATTATTCAAAAGACGAGTGGTGAAAAATAAAAATATTACATCCTCAGTTCTTTAATATATAATCAACTAATACATTTATTCCATTAACATGATAAGTATATTTTCATGTCAGTTTTCGTATACCAAGATTAAGTTCTTCCTCTAACGATCTTAAAGACGTTGTTAACAAGCAGATTAACATTATATCAACTCAACTTTTATTTCAACATTGGCACATAGATGCCAAAAGAGCACTTAATTAGTTATCATCATCTAAACCATTTTTGAAGCTAAGAGGGATTTGGAAAGGACTAATGTCGAAAGGGCGTTGACCAATATAGTTGCCTGGTGGATCATAGTTGCAGCTAATGATGGTGCTACGCCCATCATTGCACCTTACCTTAGCACACCCAAGGCGAACCGAGTTGCGCCAAACCACCTGAGTATAATGCAAGCACTGCCCACCAACGCAAGAGTTGGACTCGTAATTGTAGTGTGGCTTCTCTCCCACCCACATGTTCACCGCAGCTGTGCCGCTAAGATCGCCGCTGCTCCACGCAAGGTTTTCACCATATTGGCCATGAGAGTGAACCATTTTGCAGTTTCCCTTCAAGTTGTTCACATAGTTACGTGCATAAGAGGCTACCCTTTCATCCCATCTCATAGGACCAACCCCAACTTGGGCACGAGCTCTGTTGTGAGCATTGAGATAGTCTTGGGGTGAGTTTTGGGCATAGGAGGCTTGTAATATGGCCAAAGCAATGAGAGAAACAAGCGAAATTGAGATCTTAGGCAAACCCATCTTGGATTCTATCTAAGAAAGGCACAGGTTTAGATTATTGATGCAAAAGGGACAATATGAGAAATCTATATATAGAAATTATAAGTTGGAAACTAATGCATGAGGCTACGAATACAATAAGTGGGTAATTGGCATTTTAATATTATGGCGGCTGAACGCTAAAGCACGGGCACTCCCCTTGGACAGAACCTTTTGAATTGGTGGGACAGAGGCTGCTCGAGAGAAAAATGACTATAATAGAAAAAGACATACACTTGCTGTAATCAATTAGCCACTATATTAATTTAAAAGAAAACTTTTTTTTTTAAAGTAAAACTATTTATAATCATTGTACTTATTTTCTCTTTTTTATTGTTTTTTTTTATTTTTCTTTTCTCTCTTCACATATCTTCTCTCATTTTTGCTTTAGCTACCCATGCGTTGCACGGGTATGCAGCTAGTTAATTTTTAGTTTAGATCCAAATCCTATGATCAAGTTGTTCACATTGTTCATTTTCATGAAAAGGATGCTTACTTTGGCCTAGTTAGTCATAAATGAGAGTGTCCAAAACAATTACGATAACCCAAACAAAATAGACCATACTTGGATAAGTTCTAAAAACATTTGTATTCAAATTAAGCTTTGGAGGTGACCTTTTCCTAGCCTTTAAAAAAGTAAGCTTATTATATATCAGTTAGGTATAATTTACTTGATTTTTTCTTTTATAGTTTTATTGGAGTCAAAAGTAGTAGCTTATCTCAAAACACTATGATGGAGTAACAAGTTCTGAACAAGTGGGATGCTCACGTTACCTTTAAGTACTATGGATTATTCTCATGTTCCCACATGTTGTTGTCTGCAAAAAACCGCAGCAGCCACATCCCGATGCAATAATATATAGGATAAAGTCAACTCATTCAAAGTATACACGTTAATGCAATAATAATAATAATAATAAGAGAAACTTGTTGTTTGAGTTATTATGTTTATAAAAAATATTCATAGTTTGTTATATATATAAATTACAATTTGCATTAGTTCCTCCAAACACTCTTTAAACTACCCATTCCTCCAATATATCGTATAACTACGTGAACGATAACCACATAGAATTGAAAGAAAACTCAAATAGTTATGGGAAGAATAATATCAAAGGATAATCGCATAGGTTAGAATTATACCTACTTATGTTGAGATGAATTTACATCCACATAGAATTAATCTAGCTCCTTAGAAGCTATCATCTCATTTGTGAGAAAATTATTATTCTCTTATGTTAAGAAATAAGTCATGGCGCACTATGGGTTATAACCAATTTTACAAGAAATTTCTCTCTCTAGAATTAGTGTGCTTCTTAATATGCTGGTTATGGTGTGACCATGAACGTGAAACAACCCGATAACATCCTCATCCTTTCTTTTTAAGCTTCAAGAATCCAAAATCAAAGAACCCCTATCAAAGAAGCCAAAGACATTTTCATGCTCAGGTAGAGTTACGTAACTTCCTCTCTCTTAATTTGCAGATTCTTCTATTGGTTATTTTGTCAATAAAATGAGCAAGGAAACGTGGTGCATTAGTAAGAACCAAACTAAAGAAGAGTAAACCCTAAGGGGTTTGGCCTAGTGATAAATATAATAGGTTTATTCAAATTAGTTAATATCCGAATTATGGGGCTAGCACCTAGGGGAAAATTCTCTTGAATGCACCATGCCCACATGAAGGTGTACCCTTAAGATGTCCTAAAGAGGGACTNAAATGAGCAAGGAAACGTGGTGCATTAGTAAGAACCAAACTAAAGAAGAGTAAACCCTAAGGGGTTTGGCCTAGTGACAAATATAATAGGTTTATTCAAATTAGTTAATATTCGAATTATGGGGCTAGCACCTAGGGGAAAATTCTCTTGAATGCACCATGCCCACATGAAGGCGTACCCTTAAGATGTCCTAAAGAGGGACTTAGTCTCGGTGCGCGAAAGTTGACTCAAAAATATGTTAATTGTTAAAACCAAAAAAGAAGAAAAAAACTACAAACTTAAAAAGAGAAGCAGCAATGGCAGTGGAGAAGATGATGATGAATGTTGTTTTTGCTATTCCTCAAATCTGTAGCAGTAAAGTCTTTGGAGGAGGAGACGCCAAACGTGACGTTTGGTCACAATTTACAACTTCTTTCAATCATCTTTTTAATTTCTTTATTATTTTCTTATTGAGAAGAAACAAAAAAAAAATACAATATTTTTTTGGTTTAATTGTAGTTCTGGTTCCTATTTTAGTAAAACGAACGATTTGGTCATCCTATTTTGAAAATGAACTATTTAGTCCCCTATTTTCATAAAATGAGCGGTTTTAATCAATTTGTTAGTGTAATCTTGTTGTAAGGGTTCCTTTTAGTATTTAAAGAGTCATATGCATTTAAATTGATGATTTGGAATAAAAAATTAATTTTTTAATGTCACATCAACATTATCCACTAAGTTTTTAATTGTACATTAACAAATTAACCAAAATTGCTTATTTATAAAAATAGATGAATCAAATAATTCATTTTTAAAATAAAGGAACCAAATCTTTTGTATGAAGACCAAAATTACAATTAAACATACTTTTTATGGTGAAAAATGATATTTGAATATGCTTCAATTTGAAAGTAGTTTGGATTTTTTTGAGTTAAATTAAATAGTTTTTTTGAAAAAATATCTAAAATTTCCATAAATACTATATTTGAACCAAATATAGAGAAAGAAGATTCTCAAGAAATATTGTCCCACACTCCCAAAAATATTTAAGGTCAACCAAACATAATATTGCAACATTCACAAGAATAGCATTTCCAAGAATGTGAACTTAGAAATGATGATTCCTAGAAATGAAAAAACATTATGTGTGCCAAGGATGCCCTTAAAGTGATTATCCTCACCAATGGTGGCAGTTGCTCAGATGAAATTAAAAGAAATGAATGTGTTGGCATAATTTTGAATTGTAATCAGCTGATGAAGACTACGCGAAGATCATAATTAGTTGCATGCTATTACACTTCGTATAAGGGGAGCAGTCCATTTTTAATACGTGCAAGTTTAACAAAGATCTACATGTGCATATGTATAAGGAACGAATAAACTACTGCACAATTCAAAAACAAAAACTAAAATAAATTTTCTATTGGTAAAACCTATTTAGGGACAAGATAAATAAGTAATAAGTTACCCCTTCCTACCAGAAGGCTGCATTTACACTGGACAAGGAACGAATTCCCTACGTGGTTAAGCAGAGGTGTATCCACAAAAAGGATGTGTGAATCACCTACAGTTACATGCCTTTGAAAAGCCGAAAACGCATACTATAGCAACTATACACCAATTCCCTCCCTAAATGTCACTTTTGGTAGGTTTGATGTCAATCCTAACTTGATTCAGGGGATACATACAAGGTAGAAAGTAGAAAGCATGAGAAGAAATGTACAAGTCTTAATATCCACATAGATGGCCTTGTGATAACTCCACCAAAATGCGGCAACGAATGTTGCTGACATCCACCTGCGCCTTCAAGGACAGCGTAGAAAGCAAAACATCAAAACCACTTCAACTTACTATAGTGGAAGAAATTTAATGTGAAACAAGAGTGTCATGTGCAGAGAAGATGTGTAGTTATCAGCATAAAGAGTCGATGGCAGGAATTTTTTTGTCAGGTTTGTAACTGATGATGCCTGTGTTGAGTTTGAGGTCGGGTAGAGTGCTTGAGGTCGAATATGGGCTAGAAACTCGAGCTACGCAGTTACAAAAATGAGCTAAGGGGCCGAATTGAGATACCTGGACTATAAATCGGTCAAGTTAAATCGGTCTGAGCTATAAAGTGGAATAAATGAAGGAAGAATCAAAAAGTCCCTAATACCTGTGAGGATGAGAGTATTTATAGAGAAGCATGTGAGTAGCTTGGTAATTTGGGTGATTGGGCCAAAATGGGCCAAGAGGGGTTTTGGGCCCCTAGTAATGGATATAGACAGTAACCATGTTTCTATACAAGCAAAATGAAAACAGCCTGCAGTAGTAAGAACCCAATTCTGGTAATTGACAACACATTTTACTAAGTGTATCCATGTAGGTGACTTTATACCTGTCTTGCCTTTTCCTAACGTTTGGAAAATAAATTTGAACTCTTCACATAATGAGTGCAAATGGGAGCAGTAATCAAGATGCTTGATGATGTGCTAGTCTTACTCACCAGGGTGAAGGGCACTATCGACCCACACATAACCAAGCAAGCCATATAGGTTATGAGATAAACACCACAATCCATACTGCATACACAGGGTAAATGTTGTTAGATAGAAATGAATTAATATGACCACAAATTAAGTTCCTTCGTTACTACCTGGAACCCGAGCAGTAGATAACCAAATAACTGAGAGGCCAAGGTCCACATGAAAGAGGAAGTAAAATGGCTATAAAGAAACATACCCATTCTCTTGTTGTGGAATATTTTTGGGATACTGTAAATCCCACTTGTTGGCATCATCGTATTTGAGCTTTTCTTTACACGCATGCCTCAACCAATTAGCCTGACATTGAAAACGCAGATATAAGCACATAATTCAGTCAGAAAACAGCTAAGGAAAATCAAACGCGAGTTGTTACCATTATTATGGTATTACACATTAAAGCCTATAAGCGTACTAGAATCATACCAAACAGAATATATCCTTTTTCCGCCTCGGACTCCAAAGTGAGTCATAGCAAACAACATTTTTCATCAAACCATCAGCAATGACGAGGACATAGTGTCCCCCTACCACACATGGTAAGAAGACCTGTATAAATTCGTGGATTAGCATTGCCTGATGTCTGAAACACAAACAGAACAAATAGCCTGAAAGGACAGTAACATTTTTCAATTTTTGCACCGTTTCTTTTAACAACGAGTCAGAGAAGAGTTGGAAACCTACACGATTGTGATAGCCTGCTTGAAGTTTGCTGGCCCATTTTACATTTGCTTCATTGGCAGTAGCTTTCAGTGCATCTCCCTGCAGGTGGAAATAAAATTAACCATTAAAAGCACATTTCACTGGGTCATAATGCTACTGGTTCAAAGAGCAAATGAACTGAGCTCGTTACCACAGCATACGGAGACACTATAAAGGTACAATACCGCAGGGTAATCAAACCAGATTCCCAGTTGGTCAGCAAACTTCCGTATGCTTCAACCACCTGCATCAATTGGGTAAAAAGTTAATGGGGCAAACATGTGTTATTGATGGGGTATGTGAGGCTACTAGGGGGGGAGGAAATTATACTCAAAATATGACAGAGGACCTTAGTAGATATCCAATATTCTTCATCCTTCTTTGCACCAGGTGGCTTGACCAGGCTGTATATGTCTTTGGCAGTCAAGGACCATAATTTAGTATCTTTTGTTGTTCCAAATCTGAGAAAATGTAACAAGTATAATTAAGAAATTGATGAGGACCTATTTTCCTTCCTTTGTCTTCACATTCAGAGACCGGAGAAAAAAAATCAGTTGTAATGCAAAGTAACACTTAGATCAAATTTTAAAAAGATAGATATTAAGCAAAGCGAAAATGCATGACTTGTTGCTCAACCAATTAGCACCTACAATATTTGCAACATATTTAAGATAGATATTAATAAAAAGCGAAAAAGAAAGATTTGTTGCTCAACCAATTAGCACCTTCAATATTTGCAACATATTTAATGTTAGATCCTTGAGTCTACTTTTTATCAAATAATACTTCTGTTAAATAGTAGTTTAAGTTCGTAAGGATCTATAATACATGTGGTTTGATGCATAGGCAAATCCCAATTGCTCAGCTACTATATTATTCAACAAATCAATATCTGTACTGGTTATCTCGCTTATGGTAAGTAAAGTACTACCTACGGACACACAAATGTGTTCTGTGTATAATTGATTTCGTATTGAAGTTTTTTCCTGACATATTGCATTCACTGAATTAAATTTTTAAAAGAAACTAACCAACCTTTAGAAAACACCGGCAACCCAATTACTTTTTGGTTCCATAAGAGCACAATGTGAAAGGATTCAAAGGAAACAAAAGAGGACTATAACCCCTGACATCAAATACCCTAGGAGTGTGGTATGAAGATGTGCCATCAGATCCATAGGCCATTGGCCTATAGCTAATTGTTTAATCGTACAAAAACTTCATAACTTCTGCTCTTATTACCTCTTCTTGTCACAAAAAGTACTCGTCATGAAAGTGAGCAAAATGTTGATTACCAAAACTTAGATGATTATGAAAAAGTTGGAAAACGGAAATTGACATCTCTGGATGCTTGTCATAATTGTTCATTTATCTTATTAATGGAAAATTTCATTACAAATTGATTCCTTGCTGTTCTGATGATCACCAACACTGTCTCATTCTTTTGCTAACCGTTCCTTTGGATATAATACACCTAGTTATTATAACATCATCATAATAATCAAGGACTAAAAAGGTGTTATGGCTTTGAAGAGCACAATTGTACGATCCCTCCCATTTTTTATTGACACTCTTAAATCCTTTTCACAATTTCTCTTTTAATTATTTAAAATTATAATTATTCTAAATTAAGTTGTATGATTCTGTATGGCAAACCCCTTCTCATTTATCACACTCTTGATATTAAATTGACCTATTTATATATGTAATTTGACCAACGGCCAGCACGCAAACAACAATAAATGAACTGATTCTAACAACAAAGACAACTAAATTGTACCTGGTGCCATCTCCTCGTTTGGTCCCAAATGGATGTTGTTGCCATCTTCTAAACACTTTATCCTCATCCTCACTAAGGCTATACTGGATATGCTTCAGTACAGACTACACAGTTTAAAAAATATATATACCTTAAGCAATCGTAACAGAATGAAAATAGATTAACATTGTATTGTTTCATACATCATAAAGTTAAGTTTAACAAATTGATAAAGGTTTACATGACAAACCTTCTTATCTGCTAATCTATTGCAGGTTGATGGATCAGTTTCCCGGTCTGCTTCTGCATCTATTTTGCTCTTTTTCCCTGGACCCTCTGCTGTAAACGCGGCTCTTTTATATTTACTCAGCTTACAGACCCTTTCGTTTTTCTTCTGCCATGAATACACTTTAAGAGTCAAGTCCCAAACAGTGTTGGCTGGTTCCTGTTGTTCATCTGCTTGTTCTCCGATTACAGGAGAGCTTGATGAAGGAACTGCAGTCAGTTCTGACATAATAATGTGGGGGTCATTTTCTGTGGGTACATCTGCATGGAAGTCTTCCATATCCACCTGCTCTCTGCCAGCTGATTCAGTCTCCAAGTCCCCCATTCGTCCTCCGTCTCCCACAACAGGACCGGTTCCTTCCAGATCTTCCATTACTAAGTTCTCTACCTCCTTGGCCATTGCACGTCCATGAAAGGCTTCATCATTTGGTTCCCCTTCAAAGTTCGGAAACAGTTTTAGGACTTCCCCATTCAACTTAGAACAATTTTCTGAATTTGCATCTATGTCATTTTTGTACATGAATGATGCCACCAGATTCTTCAACTGGTCTCGTTGAGCATTAAGTGAAACATTTTCAGCCTGGAGTTGGTGTACAATCGAACATATGTCCTCATACATCTGCTGCCAGTTCGGTGGCTCAACTGGAGGCTTCTTTGGGGATCTGTTTGATTGTGGCAAGAGATCTTGACACTCTGCGATGACTTCAACTTTCAACTCTTCCTCTGTTGCCACCAGGACTGGGATCACCTGATATCAGCATTAGCATGGTTTAATATACAAAGTCAGAATGAAATATATAAAGGATAACCACCAGAATGATCAACATAGAATAATTTAGTAATCAGCTTCGCAACTAACATTGAAACCTTCTGGACTTCTGAAACCCGTTGCATGAATATTAAGAGCAAGGATCATATTGTATTTGGGTGTGTCTTGAGATTGGTCATTCAACTAACAAAGCACTCGCGTCAAAGAAAGGGCAGCAGAAGCAACAACCATGAACTTCTCTATTCAAACAATATTCGCATATATGCACAGGGCATTTCCTTACATCACATGCATCAAAGAACTTTAAAAAATCCATTAGTTGAAACCGGAAAAGCTCGTTGAAAACTTTCAAAACCGGAAAAACCAATTTTTGCATCAAGCTCCAACCACAAATTTGATTCATGTCTAAACAGCCCATAGCTTTTCTAACATCAAACATCTTATTTATCTAAAAATTCATGGCATAAAGGGGGCTGTTTTCATATGCACAAATAAGGGGGAGTGCACTTCAGAACCGAGGCCACATTTGTTTTAACAATTAGCAGACACACTTGATAATCCTTCTACCTGCCTAATGATCCAAATTTCCTACAAATATGTTAACCATTCAAAATCCGTATTGTTGGCTCAGTAAATACCTGTGCGTTATCCAACCTATCCTTTGCCTTCCTTCCCTTAATGAGTATCTTGTTCTCCCAGCCAAGTACCCTTGGGAACGAAAATTCCTTACCACTGGGCCTTTCACACAAGTTTGGCACGTGCTCCAGCACCCAAATCTGCAAAATTTATATTTATCAAAATGTACATTAAATACAATTCCATTTCAGGCTATAGCCATTTACAACATGTTTATTCCACACTAAACATGTCAATAAGGATTACAATCTTTACTTAATGTAAACAACTGCTTATACCTGCAATACAACCGCGCACCCATTTAGGTGCACTTGGTGTGAATTAAGCTTCTCAGACAAGCATTTGCTTGTATGCTCTATACCATGTACTAGGAAGTCATAGACGCTTTGTCCCCACGCGTACTCATTGACCTTGCTTCTATCATCAAGTAGTTTACACAAATTTGAGTACAACCCACCGCTAGATATTGGGAAGAAAAAAGTCTCGAATGCCAGCATCACGTACAGCCGTAAAAAGGCCTCCTCATCCTCTTTTCTATTCAACTTCTCAGCTGCATTTATTATTTTAGTGGGGCTGGGGTTGGTGGTTCCACAGTGTTTTTTTAGAAGATCATGAGTAAGCGAAGCACCATATGCCCTGTGCACATCTACCTCAATACCCTTTATTCGCAGTCCAAGGATCATGGCTATGTCATAAGGTTCAAACTTTACAACTGTGCCTTTGATGGAGAACCCTTTTTCCTCTGGTTGCCATCGGCCAACCAGATCGCGCAATAAGGTTGAATTTACTTCAAATTCCTCCATCCGTAGTAGAAACTCAAATGGTGATTGTCTTACAGCAGTTGCTTGTAGGCCATTTAGCTTCTTATTCAGTGCCTGTATATATTGGGGTTGGCATTTGTGCCTTAACTGCACCTGAAAATTATAATTGTTTCAATCAAATCTTTGATAAATATATACAGACTATATATGGGATTTGAATTGACTAGCTATATAATTCATATGTCATTCACATTAATCATGCACACCTTTGCAGTATGAAATGCTCCTTCTAATTTTCACATCAAGAGGGAAAAAAAATACTAAGATGCTACTTTTAGGCGGGTTTTCTGGACCATCTGCAAATGAGATGAGGTGGAATGGATTTGAAGGGGAAAGGACAGAAGACGTCATTCACTTAACTAAAGATTTGCTTTACAGCAACGCTGTATGAAATGCTATATATATTATCATTCACTAATTGAGATATTTCTAATATCTTTATCACTTGACAATTTATACTCCACCATGCATATGACATGATTGGATCTTCGTCCATATCCCTTGAAACAAGATATATCAGATAGGTGGTGATTCTTTGCAATATAACAAAGCTCAACCTATAGAAGAATATTTCGTTTCACTTAATAACAGAATCCACGTTACACAGAAACAAGTGAAGGACATGAATAAGAATGTTAATACTAAATTCCATGATTATGTATGTTGAGTAATATATATTGATTAATCATATATTTTTCCTTTCAAGTCCATTATTTATTTGCTGTGGAGAGAGGGATAAAGGATCAAGGGAGACAAAGTGGAGGGTAGGAATTAGAGTTGCTGAAAACCAATGACATGGAAAGTGTTTCGGCAATGTTTTGTTTTCAAAGGTTTATACTTTATACATGTTTTTGTTACCTTGTACACGTTTCCCCCATCAGAAAGGTTGGGCGTAATTGCTTTATCCCTAGGTTGGCTTCTTTTACATCCCTCGTTATTCTTGCTTTTGTTTGGCGCCCTTTTCCCATGCTGGCTTCCTTGCGCGTTCCCAGTTTGGGTTTTTCTCTTATGCCTCTGCACTCTAGCCATGCCTTGGTTTGCTTGGCGTAGAATTAACCCATCTGCATCAAAATTTATACTAGACAGACATGTCAATAAAGAAGAGATTTGCACTTGACTCAAGTTAAACTACATGGTTTACACTCTTAAACCACACTTGTGCTATATTTTCCCAATAAACTCTGTACATGACAGAATTTGTTAATTCCATCACAGAATTTATCATCTGTCTTTTGTTTTACCCAGGCAGTAATCAAATCCATAAATGGGCTGCCTAGTTTCAATTGGTTAATTCCACAATTGTGTTTAACTCTAAGCACATGCTCCAACTTGCCAAGAATTTGAGTTATTTTTGTGTGTCTAATAGTAATAGTGTGCACGTTTTCCGCCACGTTTACATAATTTCTTCACTAGTACTACACAAGAAGTAATGTATTAAAAAACTTGCCTTTGTCCAATTATTCTATTCCTTTTATATTTTGTCTACAACTCCAAATTTTATGTAAGTTGAAATCCACGAACTCAGTACCACTTGAATCGAACTGAGGACCACTTAGCCATCAATTATTTATCCCTTTTGTATCTACTCTACCCACGTAACTATCCCAATAACCAATTATAATCTGGGTTCTCCCTGTCCCTGTTGAATAAAAAAAAGTTGTAAGGTTACAGGAATAAGGCGACAAAGTCACCCCTTTTGGTCATCTCCAACATTGGGATTGGAGTGGACGGTGGACCACAATATCTACTTTTTCAGATTCTTCAAAAACAAAACTTTATTCCCATCTCATCCATCACCCATCCCTAAAATTTACAATCTCAACTAACCTCTACCGGAATTGCCTTCTTCAACCACCGTCAACTTGCTTCTCCGCTGCTCCTTTCTTCACACACGATACCTTCTTTGACTCATGGCTGCGGGCGTAGATTTATAGCGGGTCCCATCTTTTATTTACCCAGGGGCCTTTTCGGTACTTCACTGCTCCTCTCTTCACTACAGCCGTAATTCCACTCTATTTCAAACTCAATAGCCTTTTCTTCTATTCTAACTTCAGTAACAATAATAGAAAATCAAAGGCTTAATTGTAGTTTTGATCTCCTACGATTAAGTTTGAGAGACGAATTAAGGTTAATTTTGGCATTTTGGATTGAATTATATTAAAATAATAATTTTTTATTGCAACATTAGCATTTTTGTCTATTTTCTACTATTTGAGAAACGAAACAACTAAAATTACAACTTTTATTAAAATAAAGGAGTTAAATCATTCATTTTTAAAGAAGATGGACTAAATTGTTCACTTTTTTAAAATAAAAGAATCAAAATTACAATTAACCTTAATTAAACAGAGAAATTAGATTCGTGAAGAGAGAGAAGAGAAACAAAAAAAGTAATAGAAGTGAGAGAATGAGTATAATGATTATTGATAACTTTANAAAAAAAAAAAAAAAAAAAAAAAAAAAAAAAAAAAAAAAAAAAACACACACACACACACACAAATTGAATGAAATGAAATAAGCAGATAAGGGTCAAGACCTAAACTTCATGGAGGCCTCCCATGAGCAGGAGATTCTCCTCAGTGTACAAAATTTTATCAAATAAATTAATGGATGGAAATTTGTGCCTAGAAGAGAATCAGTAGTTACTAAAATAAGCTTATGTATCCGATTCATAAGTAAATATTTACTTATTTAGTACCACAAAAGAAGAGACAATTCCTTCTCTTCCCCTCAATTGGATGTTGTTGATGAGTTTGCTTGCCCAGGAATTTCACTGCTAATTTGATGCCTCATAATTATTTTGGAGCTAGAGGTTATAATGCTTAACTTCCTTCCTTTCCCTCTTCCCTTTTTCCTTGTTTCATGTTAATGGTAATAAGCACAATTTTTGTCCAAGATTCAAAAGCACAACATGGTCAAGATTGAACCCTTCACTTCAAGTTAACCATAATTTATGGACTAGTAATACATTTATTATTCTAAATAGTATGATACATGCAATTACACCACCAAATGATAATCAAATTTCAACAAATACATTCTATTTCGTTGTTGTATGTCACCTGAACAGGACAAATCTTTGAAAGTTTCAGCCTCTTAGAATCATGCCAGGCTCCATAACCATACCCCCTGACATGCTTCTTATTGTTTTGTATATATCAACCATCTTTGGTCTTTCCTCTAAAGCTGGCTTAACACAGTCACATGCAACTTCAAGGAGACGAATGATTTTATCATCATATCCTTCCTCAATGATAGATTTGTCAATGGCATCGTAAAAATCAGAAGGACTAGTAAACATGTTACTACTAATACATTTAAGCAAAGAGGCATCAACACTGCCAGAAGAATCAGCAGTTAAATTTAATCTCTTTCCTGTTATCATCTCAAAAAGCACTATTCCAAAGTCATACACATCTTTCTCAACAGAACCCTTCTCTGCAAGTCCATTCATCAGAAACAATTTCATCCTCAAATGATCCTCTACACAGTGGTTGATGAATTTTGCCTTTCCAAAATTGGAAATTTTAGGCTCAAAATTTTTATCCAGTAACACACAGTCTGATCTGAGATTGAGATGCACTATCTTGCACTTTTCGTGCAGCCAAGATAAGCCTCTTGCTAGCCCAAGTGCAATATGAACCCCTATAGGCCACTCCATTATGATAGCCTCAGGTCCTTCAGGATGTAACCAATCATGGAGTCTTCGATTTGACATGTATTTATAAACCAGAATCCTTTCTTTTTTCTCTATACAAAATCCGAGTAGAGGAACTATGTTTCGGTGCTTGTGTCTCCCCGGAATCATTGTTTCTAATAGGAACTCCCTTTTGTAGAGCTGATCATCATATAGCCTCTTGATTGCAAGGAAATCATTATTTGGTAGCTTTGCTTTGTATATAATCCCTGTCACTCCCAACCCTATAATGTTGTCGACCTCAAATGAATCGGTTGCCTTATAGAGTTCTCTGAAGCTCATTCTAGAAATCAATCTTTCCAACAATCTTGAGAGCTGTGGATAAAATGTCACAAATAACTATGCATTAGTAACAATTGACAGCAAAATTTTGCAAGTAATATGACCTTTTAAAACAAGATTATTTGGGTCTTGGACTAATTTTTCCAAATATCCTGCCACAAAACAATTATATGATAACCATGAAGTAATTAAGAACATTAAAAATGCTAATGCACAAGTGTTAAAGAACAAATATTTGCAATCACACAAGGGGGAGAGAGAAAGAACCTCTCTGCCTTCTTCCTCCTGCACTGCCAGTGGTAACAATTCGGCTACTTTCCTGGTGGCCTTTCGATTGTTCTGCTTCTTTCTTATGATGGAAGATCTGGCATTTCTCCTCCTCATTTTCAATTCTTTCCAAGACACACAATAGTACATAAAAGGAACTATGACTGAACTTGAGAAACAAACATAACCAATAACAAAACTATACCAAAATGATTGATCGGATTCTTTTTGGACACAAGGGTCCAGTGTCCCTCCACATAGTCCACTATTATTGTCATAGTTCAAACTAACATCAACATTGCTTCCAAATTCAGGCACTGGCCCAGACAAAAAATTGTTGGCAACACTAAAGACCCTAATATGGGACCAAGTTCTTGTGGGATTTGACCTGTTAACTTGTTGCTATCAAGTCTAAGTATATCTAGGAACGAGAACTTGGAAAAACTCCTTGGAATTTGACCAATGAAGTTGTTGTTTGAGAGATCAAGTGTGGACAAATAGAGCGGCCAATTTGATATATCAGATGGGATTTGTCCTGAAAGCTGGTTGAATGAGAGATCCAGAATCTCCAATGATGAGCAATTTTCTATGCCACGAGGAAGCTGGCCCCTCAGCCCCTCACCCGGTAGACGGATGCTTAGGACTCTATAATCATAAGGATTCAAGCATTCCACACCAGAAAATTCACATATGTAACCTTTTCTGTTGTTGTTGAAATCCCAACTCAACAAATGATTAAATGGGTCCTCGAATGAATCCTTGATGGCTTTTAAGCAGTAGATATCACTCTCCAAACCATGACCTGCCCTATAGAGACAAAACCATGACCACAAGAAGGCATGGATAAAATAAGCACTAAAAGTTTTCATGTTAGGAACCATTTGCATGCAAGAATTTGCAGACAAGATTACTTATACACATAAATGGGTACAGAGGGTACAAATTGAAATACAGTGAATTAATAGCTTTTTAGATTCAAAGGTTTTTTTGCATCTATTGAACTCACAAAGCTGAAAGATCTAAGAGATACAGTAAAAACAGGTATGCAGGAATCTTGGACCCTGTTAGAGCCTATTACAATGAACGAACTGAATTGCTTTGAGGTCATGCCATTCTAAATTTCTCAGTCAGTTCAGTTGGTCCTGCCATTAAAGACTAGCTAACAACTTTGGTTGACTTTGTCATTGCTTTCATTTTCTATTGCCAAAGGATAAATAAGGTGAAGATCTATCTCAGTTTCCTAAAATTTTCTTTAATTTTGGCACATCACTATCAATGACTTCTCAGTCTACACTACCACCGTGTAAGATAAGGAAGCAAATAAAAACAATTTACTGACTTGAGCGTCGGGTTTACACATTTCTGTGTCTCCCTAGAATCAACATTTCAAAAACAATTTTTCACTTCAACAGCTGAGGCTCAAATACTCTCTTAACTCCTAACAAGTAGCAACTAACCATACCATATGGATTTGGTAGCTTTGCCTTGTACATTATTCCGATCTTGACCACCCCAATCACATTGTTCACACTAAACAAACCCACTCTGGAACTCAACCTTTCCAATATTGTACACATCTGTGGAAGCAGGTCACAATTATAATGCTCATAGCAAAAACTTTCAATAAACTAGTTTTTCATTCAACCAATTAACCACGTAACAACATGAATGGGTCCTCTAAAAGACCAATAGCCAGGGACCAATACTCTGAAAAACTGAAAGGTAAAGGTTACCCGAAATAAAAGTTTGCATTAATAAATTGTACCTAGTCTCCTCGTTTGGTCCCAAATGAATGTTGTTGCCATCTTCTAAACACTTTATCCTCATCCACAATATTCCTAGGAATGGAACTCCTGGAAAAGTTGATAAAATATATTTGATTATCACTCAACTTTCCTGGAAAAGTTGACAAAATATATTTGATTATCATTCAACTTTCCTAGGAATAATATATTGTATTCCCAACAAAATTTTATTATTATGTTTGGTTCAAGTGAAATATTTTCAGGAATGTAATCAACTTTTTCAAAAATACCCTTGATTGAAATAAAAGAAAATAAGTAAAATAACACAATATGTACCTACAAATTGATGATCTATGGGAGCAACAAAACTTCTAGCATTATAAATAATTTCAAAATGTACAAAGATACATCTTAATTATTACATTTATACTATCACAGATATATACATCAAACCATTATTGTTATACAATGGTGCAAAACATGAATAAAAAAAAAANAAAAAAAAAAAAAAAAAAACACACACACACACACACACACAAACCATTGTGCTATATATGAAAGTAGCAAAAAGCAAACAAGTTCACAACCAACTTAATTAATAGTATAGCAGCTACAAGGTGTGTGCGGCTAAAATTTGTTGCACATAAAAAGCTTTCAACTCATGATCAATAGTAAATAAATAATCCACTGCACTTTGATCCTTGGTAATCATAGATCCAGCCCTCACCCTTTCCATATCAGTCAACCCCTCAACTTTCTTCAATTCTTCAAATACTTGCATCCTCCTTTCTGCTCCTTCATTTTCATGCTTGAAACAACCAACAAGGTCACAAATGTTGTCTTTGGTGCTCTCATACAATTTTCCTAACACTTGCATAGTCTCTACAAGTTGTTCAATGATGGCATCGGTCCCTATGGTTATCTTCCTCTTTCCCCTTGCACTAGATGCAAAACCTTGGCCATTTGAAGCACCAATACCAGTGTGAGTGGAATAATAGCTTGGAGATTGTGGAAGCTAAGTCTCAGCCATAGAATCAATAGGAGCCTCATCTATGTTTACATCATCACCTACAGATAGAGTATCTTCTTGCCTCTCTCTATCCATCGCCTCAATTGCATCAGCAAGATCTTCAGCATTTGCCCAAGTAGCTCTGTCCTTTCCATAAAACCAATGCCAAGCCAAATAAATTGATCCATAATTTGCTAAGCCAAATAAATAATTGGCACATAAAAAATACTAAATATAAGAGAAAAATTCAGGAAATTAATTTAAACTACTCTGAAATCAAGCTTGATTTCAGAAGGAAGCACCAGATGCAAATAGACAACATAAAACACCACACAACAGATAGAAAAATAGAAAAGAAGATAAAAGAAAACTAAGGTTCATCCAAACAACCAAAAAAGGTTCAAATGGACGTTAATTAATCCAGCAACATATTCAAATTCATGACTAGTTTGCTAATAAAATTTGCACAATGTCTATCCAAACCTGCAACAATATTTCGGATGCACTTAAATTAAACCATTTCAAATAGTCTACCCACATTATATCCATAAAGACAGAATTTAACTTCTTTTTCAAAGCAGAATGCATGCAGTCAGCCCGTTAACATGAAACAAAGAAGTAACCCAACAAACTATAAAAGCAAGGGAGGAAAACAATGAGCACTGGAAGGCAGCAAGAAGAGAGCACTGGGAACTGTTTTTCAACATGCAACATGCCCTTTCTGTTATTAATTAAGCAACTGGTATGGCAATCATGAACTGAGGATGCCAACCACATCGCCATTCAAGAATATAAAAAGGTTAATAGAGATTTATGGTAGTTATACCATTTAATGGGAAGCCAAATTAGTATGCAACATTTCATTAAAGTTAACAAAATAGTTCCCAGGAATTAATATCACTAAGATAAATATAAAGAATTACAAGCCAGGTGCCTATCTACTTATATGTCAAATGTCTTGTGCTTGTGATCCAAACTCAAGATTCCAAGTCATGGCTACCATTTTCCGCTATTCACTGGCCCTTCCTATATTCTCCTTCTTTTTCTTTTTTCTCTATGCTAATTCACTAAACTTTCAAAAGCCTCGTTTTGATTCTAGTGATGCAAGCATGCTCTATCAGGAGCTGCAACACCTAGTGTTGGAGAGATTGAATTCAACATTGAAGAAAAATATACATGTCAAGTTGGATGGGCCATATATCCCGAAAGGGTGAGGGTGTGGGACTCAAGTAGAGGACGACTCACTGACTTCACAACTCACTTTTCCTGTGAAGACAAAGATGATTGCTCATTCCTTTGTTTAAAACTAATTTTTACTGGAAAAAAAAAAAATCCAATTGGGGACAGGTCTGAAAATCAAAGGAAACATGGACAAGAAGGAGAAGCAAAGAAGATAAGAGGTTGATTTGGAAGTGGAAGCAAAAATAGGTGCTGATCTACGGAACTAATTATCTAGGCTGCAAGAATCATATGAATATAACTGTGGGGAGGGTTTAGTTTTTGGGAACCATCCAACAAATAGTTTATACCAGCAATAGCAGACAAAGTGAAGGAGAATGAAAAACTCATCGGTCAAAATAATATAAGAGGGCAAACTCAGTCATAAAAAGAAGCTTGCAATTTGATTTGATTGATACTAAACACTGGAAATATTAACATTCCAAAATATATTACGAAAACTTCATGTTTTCATCATGTAATCAATTTTTTTTTTTTTTTATATAGTTAGATTTTTCAGTTGTAGAATATCCAAATATAAGTAAATGAAAATTTAGGGACTTCAACTTTTTTGATAAATAATTTCAATTAGTGTGCAGTGCACAAATAAAAAGATTCTTTGTATTTAAAAAAATTATTTTACAGTTATATTAATACAAATAAAAAAAAATCTTAGACAAAATTTATATGTAATTCAATAATTGTGCTTGTATATACTATATGGAATACCAACAAGCGTGTAGATCATCTAGTAAGGGGATATTCTAGCTTAACTAAAGATCTCGGGTTCAAGCCCTTGAGTATGCAGCTACATTCGTTATGAGAGCTTTGTCATCTTTGTAGTCCTTCTCAACTTGAATCCATATTATGTACAGTCTACTCTTGAACGCTTTCTTTTAGAAAGAATGGAGTGGAGAAAAGTCGATTTTGGCACAAACAAGGTCCAGTGCTTGATTTTGGCACTAAGACCTTTGGTGCTAGTTTAGATTAGTTTTAAGATGCTCAATAATGATATTCTATTAACTCCTCATGATTAGCTAAGGTTTGAACACACTTACAATTAGTGCTGAGGTTTCGGTCCTCAAGGCCAAAAACATATTATTAACATTCCATATTTCTTGGCTGTTATTGTTTACTGTTTAAAGAGGCGCAATGCTTTTCTTCGCTTTAGTAATGGGTAGGGCTGTTTTGGCCTTTATTCTTAATCAAAAGCATATTCCCTTGGGATGTATTTGCTGAAATCCGTAAGTCATTTCTACAGTCTCCTCTCTTCTCTCGGTCTGTGTCTCTCCCAGTTTTCCTAAGAAAATCCCTAACTCTCGGTCCCTATCACTCTACCTCAGTCCCTCCTCAGACTTCAATCACTCTCGGTCTCGGGCTCTGCTGTGTCGCCGGTCGCCGGTGTCTCTCTGTTCTCCGTCGCTGTCTCGCTCTCTGGTGAGTTATGATTCTCCCTCTCTGATAAAATTTATGTGTTTATGCTCTCTGGCTCTGTTTCTGTTTCTGTTTCTTCCACTCGGTGGTCACACTGTCACCCATGGCTTGGCCTTGGGTTGTGAGTTTTCCATGATTTTCTCAACTGGGTAGCCTGAGAAACCTAGACCCATGCTTGACTCTTTTTTTCCTAAGACAAGTATATTGTCATTTTCTGTTTTGTTTCTTGTTTTTGTTCGAATTTGGTTCCTGAGCTGTATTATTTTTTACTATGGATTGCATGCATTTTATATTTTCTGGGATGAGGTTTGGCGCACAAGATTAGAATTGCATCTAATTATGGTGCTGTATGTGATGACATTGCTCTATTTCCTTCCATTTTTGGTGGGGTTTGACTGCAAGTGTTTTTCTGGTTTTATTTGCTTTAGTAGTTGAGCTTCTGGCCTCATTCCTCTTGCTGCCTTTTGTTCTGTATATGTTCTGACATTTGAAATCTTTGACAATCTGCATTATGGATACTTTTGGCTTGCTGTAAGTTTCTATTTACGGACTAAGCTTATTATTTCAGTCTCGGACAATTTGCCAATTTGGTGCTTCTACTCAGTAGTACCAATAACTATGAGAATGATTATCATTTTTCATCTTCTCTCTTAATGGTTTCTAATTTAAAGTAATTATTTTGGTGATAAGTTTTCTTCATTTATCATGCATCTGGGAATTTTATCTTTTAAGCGTTGGCAATTCGATTTGATATATTGAATTGAAAGGCTAAAAGATTACAAAGCTTGCTCTGGTTCAAATTTGTATACATTCATATGTCTTAGTATTTTGTATTGAATAGATTCTCTCTTGGGCATCACCTAGTTCCAACAAAACCTAAGATTTCCATTTCATGCCTTTCCTTCCTCCAGGGAAGAAATTGCTTGAGCTGATATTACCACTTCCTTTCTCTCACGCCATTCTCATTTTCTAATAATTATTTTGATTATTGACTAATACTAATATTTTAATTTAGAATAAATTGCATGAGGAAATGGCACTACAATACCCCACAAGTTTGCCCTTATCATCTTTTTTACAATCTCAAAAGGAGAAGAAATTTGAAGTCTCCAATTCATTTTGTGGTGCAAATCACCTTGCCAGAGAGAACCAGGGAAAAACCAGGAAGAAGTATTTGAACCTTTCGAGACTGTCTTTGCTGGTGCGTCAATGACTTTGTCCTAGCAATCAAAATTTTCCTACATATAGATTTGGATAGTGTTCCACCAATATCCATTTTTTTCTGACATATATATCATGGGAATATGTAATTTTAAAACAGGGTAGTAGTCCCAAAGGAATAAGAGTCTCAAGAAGAGTTGAAACAGTCAATTCTGATGGTGCTGATTGGAAGAAAAAGCGAGAAACTTTTACTGACACAGACAGTGATGAAGAGAAGGATCTACCTCCTCCATCGGGGGATAATGATCCTTATCTTATGAGTCTTGAAGAAAGACTAGAATGGAGGAGAAAAATTAGAGAAGTTATGGATATGGACCCTGATATTCAAGAGGAGGTAGACCCTGTTGAAAAGAAGAAGAAAATGCAAAAACTTCTGACAGATTACCCCCTTCTTGTGGAGGAGGATGATCCTGACTGGCCTGAAGATGCTGATGGGTGGGGATTCAACTTGGGACAGTTTTTTGACAAGATTACCATCAAGAACACCAAAAAGGCTGAGGAAGATAATTATGATAGTGATAATGAAGTGGTGTGGCAAGATGATAACTACATCCGTCCCATCAAAGATATAACAACTGCAGAATGGGAAGAGACTGTATTTAAGGACATAAGTCCATTGGTTATTCTCGTACACAATCGATATAAAAGGTTTGTTTTATATTTAATCTCTGTCTGTTCTATTGATACTTTTTCTACAATCTGTATCTATGAATATTGATTGCTTGAGTATTATCAGATTCTTCTAGAAAAGCTTTGCAGCTCATAAGAAACAGTCATAAAATGCATGCTGTTACTCATTCAGTTGTAGTGTGACTTGAATCTATTTTGTATTTGCAAGTGAATAGATTTCAAATAATCTCTTATGCTACAAAACTTTTCTTCTTAGGCCAAAGGAGAATGAAAGAATTCGAGATGAACTAGAGAGGGCTGTGCATATCATATGGAACTGCAGGTTACCTTCACCAAGAGTAAGTAAAGCTGTAGTACAGTACTAGCTCTGTTTTGTGCTAGACTTCAGACCATTTTTCTCACATTCTATATCTTATGAAAGTGTGTTGCAATTGATGCTGTCGTTGAGACCGAATTGGTTTCTGCGCTACAAGTCTCAGTCTTTCCCGAAATCATCTTCACTAAAGCAGGGAAGATACTATTCCGTGAGAAAGGTATGCTCTTCATTATAAAGAGGAAAATGTTATCTTTTCCATTTCTATGCTCTCCCTCACTGACTATGCTTTCATTTCTATTTGATGTTATCTCAGCAATTCGAAGTGCAGATGAGCTGTCAAAAATCATGGCATTCTTTTATTATGGGGCAGCCAAACCACCCTGTTTGAGTAGCATCACAAACGTCCAAGAAGATATTCCTACTGTTTCTATCAATAATCCTGTCTCCTGAAGTGTAATGTTGATAAGAGAATTCAAATTTTTGAAGCCCAATCTTATTGCTGCAATTTTTCTACTTGAAGAAGCCTTCAACATTCTGCCATGTCTTAGAATTCGAAATGCAGGGATGTGTAATGGCTCCATTCTCGTTGTATATAATATGATACATTAACTTGTAGAAGTATTCAAGAAAATTCCTAGAGGCAGCTGTTTGATTTGAAGTTTTGAACCCATGGATGTCATCATACAAAGTAGGCCTTGGCTAGTAGGGGCAGAAAAAATACACACAATTTATGTACAACTGTTTACACAAAAATTTATAAATTTATTATTTCACAAATTTTTTTTTTTGTTGGTAACTTAGAAACTATGGCCTAATCTTAACTTTTAGATAGAGATAGATATACCAAACTTAGAGAGAGTCATTCTTACTTTAGGGGCTTTACTATCGAAACACTCACATTTATAATTGTGAAGGAACACTTCGAAATTTTATTTTGTCACTAATTATTTTTTTGACCTAACTGAACTTGTGACACATGACACAATTATAAACCGTTATGGAATCCCATTTTGTGTACGTGTCATTTTCCTAACCTACAGCATCCATAGACAGAGAATGTAGACTAACACTCAAAATGCCAACATGTAGCCGACACAAATTTAATGGGTTCATTGGATATTTGGATTTGCAGCATGTAGTTCTCCACTCTGGACACATGGAGCCACGTACTACTCAACTACTCCTTAATCCTTATGGAGTGAATGTGAGTGCAGTTCATCTGTGAAAAAAAAAAGATTTTGAGATCTTGACCTTGCAAGATATGGATGTAGAATAATGTAAACTCTGATCTATTGTACTTGTCAGAGAATTTTATTTTCTTTTTGGTACTTTCTCAGTGAATGTTTATTCCATCACATGTTATGTTTGCCCTACTTGTTTAATATCCATGACAATATCTAAACTTAACTAAAAACATAAACTTTAATTAGATACAGTTTAATCACAAGCTGAACCAATAGGCTATGAAATTGGAAGATGATGAATTATTCAATGGGAAGAAAAGTGAAAGAGAATATTTGCATCTGGCCATACATAGTTAATGTTGTCAACAAGGTTACCTGCAAAAGTAGATCACGTAAGTTCCACCAAGGTCAACAGAGGTGTTCCTTTCCTTAATCTTGCAATGTGTGCACCGGTTGAAAAAAAAAAAAAACACAAGATTTTCAGATCTTCACCTTGCAAGATACGTAGAATAATGTAAATGAGCATTATACTACAATGCTACCCTCCGGTTGGTGTAATCGGGTAGGAGTCACCCAATAATTTTAGTATCATTATAAAGATCTCAAAAAATTGAATCACTCTATATGTGTTAGAACATACAATTTTTTTATAAAATATAAGAATGACATAATATAAAATAACGTGTCAGGAAACAAATTTTTTAAGTTTATTTTCTGACATGTTTTCTTATATTATGTCGTTCTTATATTTTATAAAGAATTGTGTAGTATAATGCATATTAAATGATTCAATTTTTTAAAATTTTTACAACAACATAGAAAACACAATATAAATTTTATTGGGTCCTACTCAATTGAGAGAAGTATAACACTACATCCCCTCTAAAAGGGTTGTAGTATAGCCCTCACTTATTTATAATATTTGTCAGTGAATGTTTTTTCTTTTTGGTACTTTCTCAGTCAATGTTTATTCCATCACAGCTAAAATAAGACATGAGAAATTCATGAGAAATTAAGAACTATATTAAATAATAAATAAATAGCAATACTCCATTATATATATATATATATATCTTCTTTTGAATTAAACCAATGCAGAGTTGTCTTTTCTGATCCGACTACCCACCCGATTCAGCAGAGGAATTTAATATAATTCTCTTTCGCTAAATTATCAAGTCTGAAGAAAGCTCTTTATCTTTCTCTCTTCCCTCTTCTTCCTCAATTTTAGAATAAACAGCAGTAGCACTCCTCGAGTTCTCAATTTCCCTTTGAATTCGTTTCCTTTTCATCTTTCATTTTCCTTATTTAACCAAATTAGCAGAGCAAAGCTCTACCTTAATCTGATAATCTCCTATCCTTATCCTATCTGTGAAGGCTTCTCTTTTCTAAATCATACCATCTAATTCTCACTCACATAATGGCAGCTGAACCAAAGAAGATCATAATTGATACCGACCCTGGCATTGGTAAGTCTTCTCTTTTCTCATTTGATTCTTTTCTCCTTGCATAGTTTCAAAAAAATTCATCTGGGTTTCAACTTCTCTGTTTCATTGCCTGCCCGGGAATCCACATCAGTCTCAATTTGCTACTACAATCTATTATTCATTTTTCTTTATTGTAGCTATAAGCCGTGGCAAATACAAACTAGAAATTAAAATTTGTAACAACCCATTTTATAACTTTTGGCTGTATATAATCATAACTTTGTCTTGCATCATGAACTCAGAACTCCCTCCTTCATTGTGTTATATCAAAACAATAGAGGGTTCAAATTCATTCTTCTTGTCTGACTGACAAAAAAAAGTCACTGGAATTGGTTCCTGTAGATGATGCTATGGCAATATTTCTGGCATTACGATCGCCTGAGGTGGAGGTTATTGGACTTACAACTATTTTTGGCAATGTCTACACCACCCTGGCGACCCAAAATGCTTTACATTTGGTAAAGTTTTTGAGATTGCTTCCCTCATTCATGGGTTTTAAGTTAGATGCAATTATGTAGGATTTGTTTTCTGTGAATGAATGAATGAAGAAAGTCAACTTTTGGCAGCCAATTAGAAAATTTCCTGCTTACTTGCTTATTGTGTACAATATAGTTGGAGGTTGCAGGGAGAACGGATATACCAGTGGCTGAAGGATCCCATGTCACACTAACTGTAAGCAGTCATTCTTCACTCTCGAATTGGTTATGTGATTGACATGCACTAATGTCTCTTATCTAACTCCCATTTCATTACCATTAGTTAAATGACTATTATTCTGCTATTGAGCTTTTTATTAACTTCCTTTTCTTTCCTTTTTCCTCTTTTGTTCATATTTGTTTTGTAAGTCTATATGCATTGAGTACTGATTGGTTTTAGTCAAATGTAATCTTTTAAAGAGAAAAAATACATGATTGATATAATTGAGGTACTTGATTATTTTTTTGTTTATAAGAAATCTTCAGACTTTGGAAATTTTTACACACTTATGAATACACATACATGGACGTACATGTATATAATCTTGAACCTTTGTCAACCGTCAAAAAGTTATTAGTCTCTCCATAGCTACTAAACGACCATAATGTTTTCACACACAGTTTGACCAATGGTAGTGTTGAATATGTATTGCTAAAAATATCTGCTTTTTCCTTGCAAGTGCATTGTAGCTGGTCACCTCACTGAAGAAGTTACTCAGTCTTGCAGGATTGAATAAACTTTTTGTTGTATATGTGGTTTTATGGTTCATCTAATTGCTGTAGTCTTTATCTCTTGTCAAGAATGGAACAAAACTTCGAATTGCTGATTTTGTCCATGGAGCGGATGGACTTGGCAACCAAAATTTCCCTTCAGCAAAAGGAAAGCCAATTGAAGAATCAGCTGCTTCTTTTCTAGTTCAGCAGGCAAAGATTAACCCAGGCAAAGTCACTGTGGTGGCATTGGGCCCACTTACGAATATTGCATTGGTCTGAGATATGGTCAATTTGAAAATTTTCTTGTTACTTTTCTCAACACATTCCATGACAGGATTTTCATTAATGTAGGCTATGCAGTTGGATCCTGAATTTTCTAAGAACATTGAGCAGATTGTTCTTCTGGGTGGAGCTTTTGCAGTAAACGGCAATGTAAATCCAGCTTCAGAGGCCAATGTGAGTTTTTCAATTCATGTATTGGGATTGTAAATTTAGTTTTCTGAATACATATAAAATTATTATTTGGTATTCTCTCTCTTTTTTCTTTGTGTCTCACTCTTGGGTTGGGTTTGGTTTCAGATATTTGGTGACCCAGATGCTGCAGACGCTGTATTTACAAGTGGAGCAGATGTTGTGGCAGTGGGGATAAATGTTACCCACCAAGTTGTCATGACAGGTATCCCTTTTGCAAATTCTGATACACTCCCTTTTGTTGTACTTATGCAATCTTTTGGCCTCACTTACATCAATGAATTTTCATCTATATATCCTGTATGGTTTACAACTTTTCGCAATGCCTATTTTTTTACAATCATGTTATTTCTTTGACTTGTTCTTTAAGGTCTTACCCTGGATCATTGATCCGGTTACACTTAGAATGGATTTTCTCTGGGTCTTTTTTTTTCCTCCTTTAAATGTTTTTAAATAAAGGTCTAAAGTCAACTGAATTTGTAGAAATCTTATCCTAATTACTTGGGGCTACTATTCTGTCACCATAAGCATTTTTATGAATCATTTATCACTATTCTGGTCTTTCCTCATACAAAAACAAAAATCTAGATTCTGATCGAGAGAGGTTGGCAAGTTCAAATGGAAAATTTGCTCAATACTTGGACAAAATCTTAGGGGTGTACTTCTCTTATCATTATGAGGCATACAACACTAGAGGTTTGTTTGTTGTTTTCTTTAATGTGTTAAAAGAACCGAAAGAGGACTAGTAATCTGTTTTACTGATTCGTAGTTGTGTTATGTGCAGGGGTTTACCTTCATGACCCAACAACAATTCTTGCAGCTGCTAATCCTTCACTTTTTACTTACACAGAGGGTGCTGTTAGAGTCCAAACTAGTGGGATCACAAGGGGACTGACAATATTGTACAACAAACAGAAAAGGTAGAAACCACTATGTGGATGATATGTGCCCTGGAGAACTCTGATACACATAATGCCCCATTTAATAGAAACTGCTAATTATTTCAAACTTCTGGTAGGTTATGATGACATGGGGTTGCTTTTGGATCCTAAAATTATTTAAGAAATATTTTTTTACAAGATTTATATTGTCGTACATAAAAAATAATAATAATTGGTGCCAAATCAAGGCCAGTAAAGAAATTATTCACAAGGATTGGCCCAATATATTTTATCTTTAGTTATTTGAGTTGAGCTAATATATAAGAATTCTTAAGAAGAAATGGAGTCAAGGAATTATACACAAATTTCTAAGATACGGTAGGCGTTTGGTTTTTGTTAGAATTGAAACATCTGCATTGATTTCTAGCAGAATGTTAGACTTGCTGTGAATCCATTGTGGAGAGTGCTAAGAATGTTGATAACCAAAATTGCAATAATTGTACTGAAATATCTTGGCAGAAATTATAAGAAACCAAAAGGTATCTGTTCTTCTTCTTCTTTGGTTTTTGGTGCTGATATCGTGCTTCCATTTGATAAAAGAGACTACGTAGTTTAGCATATTCTGGTGGTGAGGATAACATTTGGACTGTGTGACTTCACTTTTTTGGGCTTTTTTCATTCTTGTTTATGTTATGGCTTCACTGTGTGACTACAGAATTTGTTTGGCCTTTTCGTAGAATGTTGGGTTTTTGCAAGGCTGTGCATATGGCCTCTCTTTGGTGTTATGCCCGTGGGCTTGGATATCCAGAGCTATTGGATTGCTTTACTGCACTAATGTTCTTGTGTTTTCCAGCTTTTTGTATTTTTCTGTTTTTCTGCCCAGGAATCTTATTCTCCTGTATCCTTGTACTTCTTTCATCTTTGTCTAAATAAATTTCTTCTTTTTTCCAAAAAAAGAAAACTCTATTGTCAACGTAGTATTTGCAATATTTTCACTATTTGCCTCCTTAGTGACTTCTATATATGTGTTTTCCTTGCAATAAACCAGGTTTGGGGAAGTCACCGAATGGTCCAATAAACCCAGTGTAAAGGTAGCTGTGACAGTTGATGCTCCTAGTGTTCTCAAATTGGTCATGGATCGGCTTATAGATTCATGATTCAGTCAAGTAGCCGTTCTTTGATAGTTGAGGAGAATATCAGAGGTGGTGTATACTACTGTTTCCTGAATTGTTAGAGCTCAAATAATGTTATTCAATAATTCAATATGCAACTGACTTTAGGCAATTTAAATTCATTCTTAATGTTATGTTTGTATTTTAGAAACTCCTGCACACTACTACTAAATTGACATCTCATTTTCATTTCAATGTGAGGGAAAAAGCTGTTTCTTGTTGATTTGTCCTTCTTTGCTCTCCAATTAAGAAGCTTTTTCACTCTTTGCTCTTCTTTTCATTAATTGCTATCCATTTATATTTGAGTGATCCTTTCCCGGTCCCAAACACCCTTGATAATCAAACCCAGGTCCTAAACGTCTACATGCCATCCTTTTTGAAAATTCTCCTTATAAACTATCTAAATTGAGTTTTGAGAGATCTAAGTTCAAGTAGTTTATCACTAAGTGGAGGGATCTGGATAATTTGTAAGAGATTTAGGATTCAAACCTCATTCTAACCAAATAAAAAAGGAATAGTGGCATTGCCTTTTTCCTTTTCAATGCAACCAAACATTAAAATGAGAATGTTCTCTCTATTCTAACTCATTTTATTCTTTTTTGATTATGCAAAATGTATGCCATCTACCAAATATGCTAAGCTAATTATTTAAAATTATAAGTAGTATTCATACCATAAGCATAACTAATTATTAAGATGATTTATATTATCTATTTATTCGGCTCATTACCTGTGAAGTGAAATAAATAACACAGACTATTTTAGTTGTTAATTTTATCTATGGTATAGATACCACTTGTAATATTAAATAATTAGTAAAAAATAAAGGGAGTTGTTATTTTCACACCCTATTTTATTAATGTCACACCTTATTTAACATTTAAATATGATATAGACTATATTACTCTCAATTAATATAAAAAGTTTTTAATTTTGACTAAAATTTTTTTATATTAAATAAGAGTAAATTAGTCTATATTATATTTAAACATCAAATAAGATATAGTATTAATAAATTTGGGTGTGAAAATAGTTGCTCTCTAAATAAAATACTTAAAAGAAACTCATTTAAATGAACCCTGTTCATAAGTACCATTTAATATAACAGGGCCAAATTCCCTTACAACTTACAAGTTAATTTATCTATATATATATATAATATTAAAAATAGAGTACACAATGTGGAGCTAACAAGTGTCTGTATCAAGGTTATGACAAGTGTCATGCTGTGTGAATTTCTTTCATTCAAGGGTATTTAAAAAATAATATTTAATATGAATCATATGTGCTTTATAAATAAAAAAAAAAACTGAAAAAATAATTAAAATTCATGGCATTAAATAACTTCCATAATTAGCACATGAATATCAATTTGAAATCAATGTCTTAATTGTCTTGCTTAATTAGGGCATTACATGTCAGAATGTATGTAAACTAAATCATAAATAAATACATGTGCTGAAAATTAAATTAAATTAAATAAATTCAAAAATTAAAAGAAAAAACATCCTAATAATTATGATAATAATCAACTAATAATTTTTATTATGATAGTGTATGAGGTTAGAATTTTTATTACTAAATTTAATTATTTAGAATAATTACAATTTAATTTAATTTTGGAAGTCCACCTCCACCGAAATTGTAATCCATAATTATTCAATTTTGGTTGAAATAAATTGTCAATTACTCTCCTTAATTTTAGTCACGTAATAACTGTGGATTTTTGAATTTGAATTTTGAAATTAGTATTATACGTTTTTTCCTCTATAGTCCTCTATATATAATGCAACACATGTGAGTCATTTATATTCATTTGGTTCTGATTCAAATATTCCTTGCTTTCATTGCCTTCAAGCCTCCCTCCTGGAAAACCTTTGGGTAAGCTTTGTGTCAATCTCTCTTCATGATTTCGTTTGTGTTTTACATGTTTATATATTTCCTTGAACTATCATGTGTTATTTTATTAGACATTCTAATGAACTATATCTCCCTTCTCTATTTTGGTTCTATTCCAATCATTCATCTCTTTATTCCTTTCTCTATTTCTTGCTATTCTATTTTGATATATGTGTTGATTCATGTAGGTTAGTATGTCTATGATGAAATCACTACAAGCTCTATTCTATGGAAAATCAATGTCAGATCTCTTCTTCTATTTTGAAAACGGGATTTCTTTTCAGAACTTCCTTTCTCTCTGTCACACTTATATTTCGTTTGTTCTCTTCTTTTTCTTGGGTTTTGTTTCGGGTAGAGTATGTGTTGCTTCAATTTTTCCATTTATTGGTTAAAGACAAAGCTTATTATGTCCCTGATATTATTTTGTGCTCATATTCCTGCATGTTGTTGGTCCACCAGATTTGATAAATGTCATCAATGCTATATGGATGAGATCGATGTCCCAGTTGGAGGAAACAAGAAATGTATTGTTTTTTATCTTCCTAGAAATAGTATAGGTTCATTCTTTGTGCACGTCCATGCGTGTAGCTAGATACAAAACTTTTCCATTCGAATTTTGGTACGTTGTTGTACACACCTCAATGAAAATGGATAGGCACATGAGAGGGTGTTAGTAATGTTGGTTTTTCCAAGAGCCATAATTTTTATAATGGAGTAGCATATGAGATCTTAATCTAATAGAAATATCTTATTGGAAATATGTGCTTTTTATACACTTCAAATGGTTTGCTATCTTTTTCTTTTTGCTTTGGTGAATCTAAGCCCATTCTACAATGTCGAATTATTATAAAATAACAATTCTCTTAGAAGTGTATTAATCATCTTTGGGATGTGTAGCAAAGATTGATATTTTTTAATTTTTAGACCAATTTGAAAACTTGATTGTTTATGCAGCTGTGTGACTTCTTTATTTTTTT
>QAOA01008077.1:0-18609 GCA_003255065.1 Cercis canadensis | reverse complement strand
TTTTTTTTTTGTCTTTAAAATAAACTTATTTGATTTGAATATTTATTATCATTTTCTAGCACTTTAGTGTTTTTTTTAATTTTTAAAATACTTACAATACAATTTAATTGAAGAATAAAATTGAAAATAAATTATTGTTTGATCCTTTTAAGTTAGGAAAAAAGACTATTTGATTCTAAACATGAAAGAATTTTAATTTGGTTCATCCCATATATTGTATGAAATATCCAAAATAATCGTTCATGTTATATGATTATTTTATTTATTTTAAACATGATAACTATATATGATAACATAATAACTATATAGTATGAAAGGATAACCACATATGTAAGTAGAATTATCACATAAAAGTAAGGAATATTTTGGACAATTCATATGGTATAAAAATAACAAAATTAAAATTTCTCCATATTTAAAACTAAATTATCTTTTTCATTAACTTGGGAAATCAAAAAATAATTTTCTCATATTTTTATTTTTTTTAGTTTGGCATTTCGAGTTGAAAGTATTAGAATTTCAAACTAAATATGTCTTACCGTTGATTTAGCATTAATATAATAGAAAGTTGGGGATAGATGCCCCAATATATAATTTAAAAGCAAATGAAAATCAATTTCTTGTAAGGGGTATCCAAATCCATTAAAGAATTGCAATTGAATTGGTCCCTTTTAGTGCATGATCAAGCACTTGGCTCTTTCTTGATATTGGAGGAAAATTTTCCTATACTCAAAGTGTCTCCAAATTCAAAATTTTAAGCAGTAGTACATATAGTTCATAAAAGTGTTGTCACCATTTTTTTAGCTTGTTTGGAATCATAAAAGTTTAAGAATTAAAATAATTTATAAATCAATTCGTTAATTAATTTTATTTAAAATCATATTTACTTAAAAATTAAATTGATTTACAAATTCTATAATTTACCAATAATTTCTTTTCTAAATCAAATGAGTTCGTTTATGATTTATCAACCATTAACTGCACTTGTATAGCCCCATGCACCTCCGTGAGCTCATATTGTTGCCTCCTCAACGTTCACTTTCTATTTTCAATATTTGTAGTTGTTGGAGTAAAAGAATAAAACTCCAACATTTATCTATTTATAGTTAAGGCGTGTGGAAACAAGGCTAATTGACTCAAATACCTTATTTTTTAAATTTATTTATGTAAATACTCTACTTTTAAATTTATTTACGTAAATATCATATTATTTAATATTTTATTATTTTTTAAAAAACTTTTTAGAAAGGGTGACGCCAGAGGAGTCACATTAAGAGTGATGTCAGTACATTTCATCTTCTGTCATTCACTTCCTCTCTTCTTCCCTTGTCAATTGACTTGGAAACACATTATCATTATGTAATGACAATCCATCCGACACACGAAACCTGCATCCTGCATGCTGCTCACAGTGACACCAATACGATAAAAGATCAACCAATAATGGAATTATGACAGCCGCCAGGCACCCACACAAATTAAAGCTTCTTTTTTGAGGAATCCTCCAAGCAAGGATAACTACGAGCACACCCCAGTGCTTTATTTATGCAAGTCTAATCACTCTCAACTACTATATGTTTAGTAAAGAAAAAGAACAATAAAAGCAGACTTGCAAAAATCCTTTAACTAGCAAGCAATTACAATTCAAATGTCACATTAAGATTAAAAGGAGAAAGCATATATGCAAGTCAAGAATCCAACCCATTCAAATGTCACATTAAGATTAAAAAGAGAAAGCATATACAAGTCAAAAATAGCTTGCCACTACAAGAATTTTACAAAATTCCCACGAAATTTTGAATTCCAATAAAAATTTTAACAAAATTTAAATTTTTTAAAAAAAATTGTTGGAATCTAAAATTTTAACAAAAAAAAAATTCTAACAATATTTTACCGTTAGAATTCTTATGCGAAAAAAAGTTTCAACGAAAAATTTCGTTGGAATTCTTAATATATTTTAAAAAATATTTCAAAAATTATTTTTTGTTTTTTGAAATTCCAACAAAATAAAATTTTCGTTGAAATTTTCAAAGTTTTTTTTGATTTTTTTAATAATATTACTTAATAAATTCCTAAATAATATTTCTTAAAAATCAAAGTATACTATTTACAATATTCTTTTCATTAAATAATTTCTATAATACAAATATCTAATTTATTAAATAATTCTTATAAGTTAATAATGTATTGAATACAAAAATTTAAATTTCAAATAATTACACTAAATTTATTTCTAATTGTTCAAAATATATACTGTATAATTAGAGCATATACTTCTCTCAGCTACATAAAAATAAAACAAATTTCGTAAAAGAGCAAGATGCTATAACTACACCATCATGTCCCATTGCCCTTGATGGATGGAGTCCTTCAAAAGGCTAGTGTCTACTAGCACCAAATTCCTGGGCTGGATTAATAAATGCAATGTCTGCCCAGTGCTCCCCCATTTGCATCTCGTAGAATTCTCACTCTAAGACGTGATGCAATCCCTGCTAAAGCCTCTTTTGCTACAGCATAATTTACAGATATCTGAAGAACCAAAACGTTTGACAACTAGCATAGGCACTTGCGACATAGATTACTGATTAAACTGGTCAAATCTATTGGCATCATTCCAAGGATCCATGAGGATTGAGGGTCCAATAAAAGAGAAAGCACTAAATTTCTTTACTTAACCTACATGAGCATATGCGCAATGGACCCAAGAGCAGAAGAAAGAACAAATCGTGGACACTTTGGCTCAGCTGCAAAAACTCTTCATTCTCAGCTGCAAAAGCACTAAATAATGCATCAAACATAACACATTATACGCCCAGAAGAATGAAGATGCTCAGGAATTACCTGGCTGCAAAAAGGACCTGCATCTGACTAGATTTTGACAAGGTGGAAATTTAAGTGACATCCATCAAAGCTTTAAAATCAAAACAGAGCAAAATTATATGGAAATAATGTCTTCAAGAAGCCCATAATGTTCACTGTCATTTCTTCTATGATCAACTTCTAACATATCGAAAGCTACTAATATTTTTGATTTATAACTACCTATACACACACATCCATGGGATTCCAGACCATTGATCTATCTATCCACATTGTTCCTTTAGGGAAGGTGTCACAACTGTACTTTGCACAATTTTCACACTAGGACTAGGATTCCACCAAGGCAAAGCACCAAATTCTTATGCCTTTTTGAATGCTTATAAGTTATGCCCAAGATTCTAATATAGTTAATACCACCTCAACTACTTAAAAATCACTGCTTATATTTGTTTCCATACCAAGGCTGCTTCGTGATATGAAGCATACGAAGAGATATATTTAAAAGAATAATGCCCTTGCAGATTTGTGGCTGCATTACTGCTGCTTGAAGGCCAACAACTCCTGCATATAGAATATTAAAGGACAAATTGATGGTAATTGCATGAAATCTTAGTATATGGCAATAATGAATGACTCAAATTGCATAAACAAAAAGGAGGAAAAATTATGATTAACTAATTAAGTTCAGTTGTGTTTAGTTATCAAATAACAGACTTAAAACCATATTAAAAAGACACCCTGTTTATGATCAAGATGCTGTCCAATTGGCATATCCTAGACACTTCAAAATCTAAATGAGGTGAAAAACATGAGAGAGAATTTTAACTTCTAGAAGCATCTAGGTCACCCTGTTTACCTAAAAGTAGCAATTATTTATTTTCTGGATTTATTGGGCTCATGTGGAGCAGTTATCTCCACAGAGATTATTCCAACTCAACATCAGGGAAGAATTTTTATTGTTAAACAGTGTTTTATTAGAGTAGTTTCACTCATTAATATTCGGTAAAGTTTTTTGCAGTAATCAAATCAGAAGGAACATATTTGAAGACAGCAACCAGACAATCTACTCCAATATGACTTTTCTTCTCTAAATGTTGGTGTTAAATAAAAAGAGTCAGGATAGCCTCATATTTCAAATGAAGCACAACAGAAAATTATATAAAAAGTGTATAGCTAGTACATACTCTGGTAGTATCCAGCCAACTAATTGAACTAAAAATTGAATAAGGGGTCAAAATAGCGTAGTGATAGCAAAAGATTAAAATTGCCATCTGCATCAATATGGCCAAACATTAAGCATGTTTAACAGAAAAAGGAGTGAAAAGCATGCTTACTTCTGATTTCTATCAAGCTTGTTTAACAGAATTTTTTTGTAGAAGCAAGCCCAATAAGACTTTTAAGTTGGTCACATAAGTTTTTTGACAAGTCCAGCAGGAAAAATTAATAAATAATTAGCTTCCTCAACAAGTGAAAGTTCCTTCAAATTTTAGTTCAAGAATAGAAAATCTGGAAATGGATGCAGTGTAAAGATTTGGATGACAATAGAAGCTGGAAGAGGCTAAAGAATTGGAAAGGAAACAAAAAAGTAGCTGTTTCCAAGTGTTTTCCAGCTAGAAGCTTTACTTTTCTGATTAAGTAAAAGGTTTCTGTCAGTCACCAAATCCTGTATACAGGTATTAAACAATTCTACCCCCTGGATGAACAGGCCCCAAGCTTAATTCCCTGCAACCATACTTGATCAATTCCCCATATCAGTTTCAACCTTCTATTACTTCATTTCTTTTACTTGAATTATTGCACTCCTTGTATAAGACCAATGGTATCATTGTACCTCAATCAAAGAATGGTCCAGAGACTTAATGTCACGAAAATGAGTTCTGCAACATATTGCAATTCCTTTGAAAGATTTAGGTACCAGGTTCAAATCCCCATCCCCCATATCCCCAACTAGTCAATCTAGCTCTATCTATATATGGAAAAAAAAAATCCATGCTTATATTTGTTTGCTGACTTAGAATTAGCATGACAGAAGTTACTTCTTGGTTTAAGGCATCAAGTAATATACAACCTATACACACACACACATGTGAGTGTCCAAGCCTGGATAACAGCCTACAGCATTGAATTATGGTACCCCCATGAAAATAACATCTAAGTTACCACAAGCAAGAACAATTGCGAGTTTTGTTCTCTTCTTGGCCTATCCAGAATCCTGGACTTGGTCATGAATCCATCAAAACAACAAATTACTAAATGTCATAATGTGACCATCAATTAAGGTAAGCATGTTATTATCAGAAGATATGTCATGCTGCAACTTGCAACCAAAGATCCAAACAAATTATATGACCTGTATGTGCAACCAAATAGCACAAAAAAAAAAAAAAAAAACACTGAAATAATTANAAAAAAAAAAAAAAAAAGACACTGATATAATTAAACTATGTATCCTCTGTGTGCTAAAAAGACAGACAGACAACAAACCTCACAGACAAGTTCAATTGAAAGAAAACAGAAGAATAGAACTTGAAATTATCTTGTAAACAGACATGTTGAAATTAACTTTACCAACTCTCAATCTCATCAGTTTGAAGTTTAACTCCCAAAATAAAAAAATCTTATCCCTTACTAACATTGACATTAAAAATATTTGTGTGTGTGGAATTAAAAATATTTGACAGATTGATGGAGGGTCCAAAACATGTGCCAAACAGAATTGAAGTACTTTTGACAAATTATTTCTCATCAAATTTATGAGTTGCAGAAATATATTCAAGTTTAGTTAGGCAACTAAGCAGAATTAAGACCACGAGGACAAAACTGAATGTAGCAGAATCAAACTAGTATTGTTCTCTCTTCCTTTATACACTTATTATAATGAACCCACCACTAGAAAAAAACTAGCATTGCTTTGTAGATCACAATCCATATAGAATCTCTCGTGAACATGACAATGAAGTCTTCATCCAATAGAAAATGAAGTGACTACAAAATATTGAAACCAGACAGATCCTAATCCTATAGTTGGCATGCATTATATTAATTTGTCCAGGAAATATAATCAAAAGGTTAAGACTCAAATGGGCATACACATTAGCAAAGTTTGTTTTATTTTGTCTCCCACTTCTCAAAGCAAAAGATGAAATTATCACAATGTAAAGAACTTAGAAAAGATGAAGTTATCACATTCATCCTTGTTGCTCAATCATTCTCTACAACAACCACCCCAAAAAATAAAATAATCTCAAGGCAGAAATTTTTTTAATGGTTTAGCCTATTAAACGATAGCATTTCTACTAATATTTCCATAATTTTAACTAATTTAAGTTGAAAGAAAGCCCACTGTTCACCCATTTTTTCAGCAAAACAAAAAAGTTAATATGCAGCCCATGTTATACAAACTGTCACACCAGCCAATAGAAACATAGTTCCATAACTTTGTCCATTTGATTCCAATTTTTTACTCACAGTAATTTGCAAGATAAATCATAATCACCAAAACCCATTTGGTTTCCAGAATGTAAACCCAGACTTTGCATTCTGGTTCTACATATGAACCCCAAAATTCAAACACAAAATTTTCAGTTTGGTCCAAACACAAAATCGAAATCCCTAATGATAAGTCTACGCCAAAACCATAAAAAACACCCCCAAAAATCACAGAGTCACACAGGAGCTGGGGGGGCACCACCAAAACAGAAAGCACATAAAACTATTCCAGAACTTTGAACCAAAACAGAAAGCACCGAATAAGCATGGAAACAGAAATGCACAAGTGAAGAAGAGAAATAGCATAACTCACCTGCAACACCCAGACACTGAGACAGCAACGAAGGCACAGCAGAGACACCGGCCGCGGCGAGGCAATGGATTGAAGTCCGAGGATGGAGGAGAGTGCTAAGGAGAGAAAGGAAAGTTAGGTATTTGAGCTTGGAAGAGTCAGAGAACTAGAGAAGAGAGGAGAAGGAGAGGAGCAAATTTCTGAAGATCTGGGCGGAAAGGGAAATGGGGATTTCAGCTACAAAGGAACTTAGAGATATTTCAGAAACACTGCTTCTAATCGAGAAATTAAGTGAAATGCGAGGGATAGTGTTTTTACAAAATTCCAACGGTAATAAAATGGGAGTCATTCTTCTAAATAATACAGATTTAAAAATTATTTACACATTTACCACATATTTAAAACAATTTTCTTAATTATGGCAGTTTTTTTTTTTTTTTTTTTTTTTTTNTTTTTTTCTTTTTTCTTCTGTTGAGTGTCACATTTTGGACAAATAATTGAGTGTCAAATTTCTACTGGAGTTCATATGGAGTGTCGTACTTTGGGAATTTTTTTTTTTTTTTTTTTATCTTGTATGAAGAGTGTCACACTTTAGAGTCCCATTTTGGGTGGAGCACATGTGGAGTGCGGCACTATGTTATCCAAAATGTGACTCCAAAGGGTAAAATTTGACTCTCAATTGGTGAAAATGCAACACTCTTCATACAAGATTAAAAAAAAATTGCCGTAATTAAAGAAATTATTTCAAATATACAGTAGATGTGTAAATAATTTCTAAATCTATATTATTTAGAAGAATGACTCATAAAATGGCAATTACCGTTGAAAATACTTAAAAAGAAATTTTAATGATATTTTTTGTTGAAATTCTTTAAAAAAAAATTTGGATATTTTTAACAGTAATTTTGACAAAAAATTTTAACAGTAATACAATTCTGTTGAAATTATCGTTAAAATATTAACAAATTTTTTTTATTTGAAATTTTTATTAAAATATTAAAAAAATTAACAGTGTTTTATTTCATTAAATTTTTTTTGTTTTCAACTGCCTTTTTTAGTAAATTTACAACAATAATATTGTTTAATAAACTAATTACAAAATTAGGTCTATTTTAAAACTATTTATCAAAATATGTCACTTTTTATTTCAAACATTTTTATCATAAAACGTTAAATTAAAAACTACGTTTTAGACGAAAAAAAAAATCAAAACCATAACTGCAACGCTAAAATCAAATGTAAAAAACGCTGAAATCCTTTCTTTCTGACTGACATTGAGAATAAAAAAACACATATGCGTTTTCTAGAAAACCAAAGCCATCAATTTTATTTTATTTTGAATGTGGAGAGAGGGAATAGTTTGGGGAGGATAGGCCCACAGGTCCAGCCTAAGCTAAGACTTGGTTGAATTCGGTTGGTTCATTTGATTCAACCTGGTATAAGGGAGAAGTATGCCACTTATACAAATTCTAGTGTTTTGCTCATTCTGAAATATGCCACTTATTAGGTCAATTATTCAATATTTTAAATAAAACCAACTATTAAGAGGATAATATCGGTTTTATTTTATTAAGTATGCAAACCCAATAAAATAAATAACACAAATTATCTTAGTTATCAGTTTATGAAGTTTTTTTTTTTTTTTAACGTGTAGGTAGTTAGCAACTTTATTTATAATGAAGAGAATTCAAACCAAAAAAGAGTGAGAACACCAATTGGTTCATTTATTTCCTTATAGCACTGGTCCTATAATTAATGGAAACAACAAAAGAATCCATGATGCCATGTCATGTAGTCGCATCATCCCATGTTAATATTCTCTTGGCCATATATATATATATACAGTAGTTTTTGGGAAAAAATTTTAAAAAAAAATTACAAGACTTTAATCATTGTGTATTAATTTCATGATTCATCTAAACAAATTATGATTTATTTAGTTTAATTAGTAAATTAATTAATAATAACAATTAGAAAATTTATACTATTAGATGTATTTATTTAAATTTATGAAATTGTGGAATCATATGTGCTGTGCAATTTTTATTTAAGGATCATTGTTTAACAGCATAAAAGAGTAAGAACTACTTATGAGTAATTAAATATGCAAGCTCATCACCAACAAGCATGTAGATCATTTGGTAAGGAGGTGTTTTAGCTTAATAAATGATTTCAGGTTTGAGCCATTGGGTATGTAGTTACGTTTGTTGGGAGAGTTTTGCCGCCCTTATAGTTCTTCCCAGCTTGAAATCGGATTAGTCGGGCAAAACCCGGACATCAGTAGGAAACCAAAAAAAATATGCAAGCTCACCTAGACTCCTATTTGAGCAAACTAATATCTTGGTCAAGAAGCAATTTTTCTATTTTTATTGCTTATTATTATTATTTATAGTAAAAAAATATTTTATTTTACTTTTTCATTTTCCTTGATTCACCATGATATAATTTTAAAATTTAATAGTCACAGTGAAAAATATGAAAGGCTACTAATAATCCAATATGTATAATTCTAATAAAATTTTATGGTTACAAATTATATTAATTTATTGCTATTATGTAGTTATAAAATTATAATTGAAATATAATAGATAAGATTTTAATTGTGGGCCACTTGTCTTCCACTCTTCCTCTATGGAAGGAAAGAATTTTGTTGCTAGTTTCTGCCCCGCAATGGCCAAAAACTGTGCCATATGCTTATTTATTACTGGAATGTTTTCATCTGTAGCAGCGTTTTCAATAGAGAAAGGATTTCAGCGTTTTTCACATTTGGTTTTAGCGTTTTTTACACAAAACGCAGTTATGGTTTTAATTTTTTTTTTTTTTGTGTGTAAAACGCAGTTTTAGTTTAATATTTTATGATAAAAACGTGTAAGTATTTTTTTAAAAAATAAAAAGTGACCCATTTTAATACATAATTTTAAAATAAATCTAATTTTGTAATTAGTTTACTAAACAATATTATTGCTGTAAATTTGCCGCCTTTTTCTTGTAGTGGGGGTTCTGGTTTCCACATAACTGAAAATAATAGAGTAAACTTACATTTGAGTCCTCGAAAGATTGGACTTTCAACAAAATTGTCTCTCAAAGATGGAAAACAACAAATTCGTCCTCGAAAGATAGGACATTCATAACAAAATAGTCCTCCGTCAATTAGAACTGGTAACAGGTAACGAAATTGCTGATGTGATACCGTTAAATGCTGAGGTGGCACGTTAAATGCTTAGGTGGCATTTTAATTTCCAACATTAGCATATGACATGGATTTAATAAGAAGAGAAACTTGAAAAATGCACAATTGGTGCAATGCGGCGTCGTTTGCTCTGTTTTCTAAACTTTCATTTCAGCTGGGCAGCATTCCTCATTTGCTCTGAACCCTAGCCCCAAATTGAAGAACTTCTGAAGACCGACCGAAGCTCCCACCACAGCTGCATCCTTGGAAGATTCTCTTTGCAAGTTTTGTTCGAATTGATTTTGTTATACCTTCTGGTTTATATTTTCAATCCTTGTTACTGCCCTTTAACTTATGAACTAAACGAATTCCCGTATGTGTTTCTCCTTTTCCTTTTTTGCCTTCGCAATCCTTGTTTATTGGTCAAACTTTCCATTGTAGCTGTCCCTTTTAAAGGAGCTGTATTCATTGTCTTTTGGTCCATCACCAAAGGCTTTTCTCTAGTCCTAATGATTTTATTAACGAAACATTAACAGGAATCATGGTTGTTTTTGGGACAACTATAAGAATAAGTTAAACCTTAAAGTCTTGGTGTGGAGTGATAAGAATGAAGAAAAAAGTAACCAATTAATAACGCCAACATATAGAGTATGGACAATTATATGGGCAAACCTTAGTATAAATGATCCATTAAAGGCAAGAATACACAGCGTGAACAATGAAAGACCAATAATGTATTGAATTAGCTCACCTGAAATGAATTATTGTTGTAAATTTCTATTAACCATCAGTGAACAAAGGATGAGAAAATAATACAATTTCTCTATCATCATGCTATTTCCTGTGTAAAAGACACCTCTGTAACAATTACCATCTACAAAACCAAAAGCCTACACAAAAATGATCAAATGGTATGCTTCTACCATATCCAAATTACTTTCCTGTATTAAGCTTCTCCTTTATCTCCGTTCTTGCAACACGAATCAAGAATAAACCAGCAATGAAGATGGACAGAATAGCATAAAAAAGACACTGTTCCATCCTCTGCTAGAAATATACCCAGCCAAAAGTGGTCCAAGAGCAGCTCCAACTGAACCAGTACCATCTATAATTGCAGTCACAGTAGCCAATGCTCGGGAATTTCCTCCATTCAAGCTCTGTGTAGCAAGATCAGCAGCCACAGCTGTTGTAATAAGGGAGTATGGACCATTCACCAAAAGTCCCGACAGAAACATTAAAGCAATGTTGATCAACATAGAGACACTTCCATAAACCCGATAGAAAACAAGAGCTGGAATTGATAGAGTCAAGAAGAGAATTGAAGTAACAGCACGGGCTTCAATCATATCAGAAATTAGGCCAACCAGAATCCCACCAACGACTCCCCCAATGTCAAAAATCGTTGAAAGTATTCTAGCAGTTTTGTGAGATATATGCACACCCGCAACAGCTGCAATGAAAAACAAACTAACAATGACACAAAAAACACCACAGAGAAATTAAATGCCTACTGAGATCTGTAGGAACATAAATACTACTAACTCTGTTACTTAGCATTCCAATTCTCAAGGAGCAAACCTTAAATTTTGTGTTGGAAAGAATAAGCGAATAGTAAAATAAGATACCAACAATGTACCAGACACAAGACAACACAATTCTATCTGAAACTATATATAACTACACACAAGAACAATTACCTGTGTGCCCTATGTAGAAAGGTAACTAGTACAGGAAAGTGTAAGCCATGAGCTTTGAGAAAAAGAGACAGAAAGCAAATGGAGCCACTCCTGGTAACTTCCATGCCTCTAGAAACCCAATTGCAGATGAAGAATATGAATCTGAACTATCAGACTCAAGGAGCTTTGCTTCCTCTGATTCCACTTTCTGCAGATTCTGTACCTCAGGATTCTGTATCACATCTGTTTCCACACCCATTTCATTCTCCATTACAGGATGCACAAATCCCATATCCTCTGGGTTCACAACAAGAAAAAAGAAAACCAAAATCCCCACAATAATGATCAGAAGTCCAGGCACCACAAACGACCAACCCCATCCAAATTCCAACACTGCTGAGGCTACAACTGAACCAATGATGTTCCCCACTGAAGTATGCGAAGTCCATATTCCCATTATCAAACCCCTCTTTGATTTTCCAAACCAATTCCCCACCACCGCAACCACACAAGGCCACCCAATTGATTGAAACGATCCACAAACAATTTGAACACCCACAAAAAATCCCAAAACATGATAATCTAACCAATACCCTAAGCCAAAAAGTATGGTAAAAATCCCACTACCCATCATTCCAAACACAAGAAACAACCTCAAGGATTGCGAAAGCAAAAAAGGAAAAGGAGAAACACAGATGGGAATTCGTTTAGTTCATAAGTTGAAGGGCAGTAACAAGGATTGAAAATATAAACCAGAAGGTATAACAAAATCAATTCGAACAGAACCTGCAAAGAGAATCTTCCAAGGACGCAGCTGTGGTGGGAGCTTCGGTCGGTCTTCAGAAGTTCTTCAATTTGGGGCTAGGGTTCGGAGCAAATGAGGAATGCTTCCCAGTTGAAATGAAAATTCAGAAAACAAAGCAAACAACGCCGCATTGCACCAATTGTGCATTTTTCAAGTTTCTCTTCTTATTAAATCCATGTCATATGCTGGAAATTAAAAATGTCACCTAAGCATTTAACGTGCCACCTTAGCATTTAACGGTATCACATCAGCAATTTCGTTACCTGTTATCAGCCCTAATTGACGGAAGACTATTTTGTTATGGATGTCCTATCTTTCGAGGATGAATTTGTTGTTTTTCATATTTGAGGGACGATTTTGTTGAAATTCCAATCTTTCGAGGACTCAAATATAAGTTTACTCAAAATAATATTATCTTTAACAACAAAAACGAAAGCAATAAGCCAAATTCATCCACGGCTTCATCCTGAAACAGCCTTCACTCTCCAAAATCAACAAATGAAAAATTCATGCAAAATACGAGAAGGAAACAGCCATTTTCATCCTCCAATCTAAACCATCTTTACAAAAAAGAATGAAAGAATATCATCAAGAAAATATAAGAAGCTAAACAAATTCCAATTAGGCATGTCATCAAGCAGTTCCAACAGAATCAAATCAAATTAACCAACACTTTCAATCAAATTTAACAAACAAGAGAAGCAAGTGCGTGATTGTACCTGATATTGCGCTGTCGCATTTTGCAAGAAGCAGGAAGCAGAAGCCGCTGAGAGTGTACAGGGAAGCGTACATTGGAGTGCTTACAGTTGAGTCCACTCAAGTTCCAGCACACAAAACACGTAGATAGCTTCGCCGCCATTTTCACTCTCTGCGAGAAAATCTAGAAAGCTCTAGAAGAAGAAGAAGAAGAAGAAGAAGAAGAAGACGGGGAGAGGAAGAAGAAGCTGCAACAGTTTTCGTTGGATTTCTTTGGCGGAATGACTGTCCGGTGCTTGTGCCTTCAACTGTGATACAGTATCAAATTCTGCCACATCGATTTTCTCTCTCTTCCCATTTTCTTCAGGTAAAGGAATAGAGGGAGAGAGGCGCGTGACGAAATGGAAAAGTGCTAGTTGTGTGCCACGTTGGGGGTCAACCTGTGTGATGATCAGTACATATTTATTTTACCTTACCTGCTATTTTCGAATGTATATGTATGCCTCTCAACTCATTAATTTTGATAATTTTGACTATATGTATATATATATATATATACTCAAAAAACTATGATTGGGTGGAATACGGTGCAACTCTTTGATCCACACACTATTAAGCTGAATCAGACTGAAACGGTGTCGTTTATTACGGTGGTAAATAGAGACTAGCTGGAGCTGCCCCAACTCCCCTTGGATTCGTATACTACTCCAAAATCTGCAAAGCGCGAAAATGTTATAGAGACTTCCATTTTGCAGTTGGTGACACTGATGCCACTGTTAGATGAATGGAAGAGCAATCTTCAGAGTTTCCCTCATTAAACCAACTCGGTTGTTCCTCTGTTTCTCTTGCTCACCTTCCTCAGAACCAGTACTCCACTCTTTTCACGACCTCACTACCTGTATTTCCTCTCTTCAAGCATGTGCCCACCACAAAAGCATCTCCAAAGCCAAAGAAATTCACTCCTTTTTGCTCAAAAATGGCTTCCTTAGCTCCCCCCTCTCTGTCACCAGCCTTATCAACATGTACTCCAAGTGCAACCTCATGAATCATGCCCTCAAGGTCTTCTATTACACGACCCATGATGACAATAATGTTTTTGCATACAATGCAATCATTGCTGGTTTCATTGCATATGGGTTTTCTGGAGATGGGTTTGAGCTTTATAAGCAAATGAGGTTGGTGGGTATTGTGCCGGATAAGTTCACGTTTCCATGTGGGGATGTTATGGTGGCTTTAGAGGTTAAGAAGATTCATGGGTTGTTGTTTAAACTTGGATTGGAATTGGATGTGTTTGTTGGCAGTGCTTTAGTTAATACTTACTTGAAAATTGAATTGATAGTGGAGGCACAGAAGGTGTTTGAGGAATTGCCTGTTAGAGATATGGTGCTCTGGAATTCAATGGTCAATGGGTTTGCACAGATTGGGCGGTTTCATGAGGCTTTGAAGGTGTTTAGGAGGATGGGAGAAAATGGGGTAGTTCCAAGTAGATATACGGTTACGGGTGTCTTGTCTATCTTTTCTGTGATAGAGGACTTTGACAATGGAAGAACAGTTCATGGATTTGTGACAAAAATGGGTTATGATTCTGGTGTTGCTGTTTCCAATGCACTAATTGATATGTATGGGAAATGCAAATGCGTTAGCGATGCCTTGAATATTTTTGAGGCAATGGATGAGAAGGATATATTTTCGTGAAACTCAATCATATCAGTTCATCAACAGTGCGGTGATTATGATGGAACTTTGAGGCTTTTTGATAGGATGCTAGGAAACTGGGTTTCGCCTGATCTAGTTACTGTTACAACAGTATTGCCAGCTTGCTCTCATCTAGCAGCATTAATGCATGCATGGTAGAGAGATACTTGGGTATATGATTGTTAATGGGTTGTGGAAAGATGGAAGTAGCAATATTTTTTATGACATTATGGTGAACAATGCTGTGATGGATATGTATGCAGAATGTGGAAATATGAGAAATGCTCGCATGGTTTTTGATCAAATGAGAGAGAAAGATGTGGCATCGTGGAACATTATGATAATGGGTTATGGAATGCACGGTTATGGTGATGAGTCATCAAATATATTTTATCGTATGTGTCAATCACAACTAGCACCGGATGAAATCACTTTTGTTGGATTGTTGTCTGCATGTAGCTATGCAGGTAAGGTAAAGAAGGGGCATGATTTCTTGGCGGAAATGGAGTCAAAATATGGTGTTTGCCCAACCATTGAGCATTATACGTGTGTGATTGACATGCTTCGACGAGCAGGCCAGCTCAAGGAGGCTTATGAGTTATTATTAACAATGCCCATTAAGGCCAATCCTGTAGTATGGAGGGCTTTGCTTGCAGCATGCCGTCTCCACAAGAATACAGACATGGCTGAGGTTGCAGCAAGGAAGGTGATTGAACTTGAGCCTGAGCACTGTGGAAATTATGTATTAATGTCATATGTATATGGAGTCGTTGGTCGATATGAAGAGGTATCAGAGGTGAGAAATACAGTGAGGCAACAAAAAGTGAAGAAGACACCTGGGTGTAGCTGGATTGAGCTCATGAATGGTGTGCATGTTTTTATAACGGGTGACAGGACCCATCCTGAAATTGATTTTATTTATGCTGGTTTAAATTCATTAACTGCACTTCTGCTAGAGCATGAATATGTGCCATTGATCTAACATTTGGTATGTGATGAAAGTCAGGCATGGCAGCCTTCTCCTTGGGAAGCATAATGTGTTGAAGGGTGGATCAGTAAAGTGCTGACTCTTTCTTGCACTTCGGACAAAGCAGCCCTGTAGGAAATATGAAGTGGAGAGGAATAAATTACACAAAAATCCACAACAAAGCTTATTGACATTTAATGGCTGCCATAACTCAGATCTGACAGCCCTCAGAAGCAGCTCAAACTCACATGCGTCAACTATACATTGGCTGACAAATTACAGGTTACATATCTACATTTTCTATTATGTTCTTGGGTTAATACATTTGTCTTGTTACATATTTGATAATAGAAAGTTGATATAATAGATTGTGGCATGCCGCCAACCAATTTCTGCTCAGCTTTGTTTCAGTTTATGGTCGTTGGCGAATGAATAAAATTAAGACTGTTTTCTGGCTGAAAATTCAGTACTTTAAGGACTCTCAAGGTCACTTATGCCACTATCTTATGAAAATGTACTTCATAAAATATTAAAGTAATATATCGTCAAATTTCTGCGAATTATTGTCTCTGCTGATGTTTTAATCTATTTGTTGTAATGAAACTATGACCACTAGGATGCTGGTGAACCTTGTGAAACTACAGGATCGGAACTGATGACAACTGAAAAAATTGCTTTGTATTCTTTCCCATTTTTTCGTTCTTTTGCTGAAATTTGTATTCTTATTGTTCAAATCTGAGTTATTCCACTGCTTGTTTCAGCAAAAATTTATGCATATATCGTTTAACTTTTTCTTTTTCCCCTTTTATTTTCATTTTTAATGCTTCAGCATTGTAAGTGTCTACAATCACTATGTTGTGATCTATGGCGAATGAGGACCCTGCTACCACTGTCTAAATTTGCCAGGGAATATTTTGCTTGCTCCACTGGTGTGTTCTCTGCTTGGCTTGTATGGCTATATAAATGAGGTAAGCAATTGAGACTGTAGTGTTACTACGGAATTATTAGATTACTTGTATATCATTCTGGGTTATAAACTCAATCACCATTAGTAGAACCCCACAGGGAAGACCATAGAGCAGACTGAACTATTTGAATGGATATTAACCGTTATATACTCAGCAAACTTCAATAGGTCCTTGTCCCTATGGAACATGGGAAGCACATCATAAGTTGATCTAGCTCATTCATATTTTCAAATGGATATTAACTTTTAAGTATTATATAATTCTCTTTCACTTACATCTTTTGAGCGCACTAACTCATCTTTTAGTCTCAGAAATGGTGACACATTTGATGGCAGAATAGATGAATTAACCCCTTCCAGTTATCTGGCAGCTTTCTGATTCTTCTAGCTACTACTTTTTCCGGTAAGGTCTCCATTTTATGCTACTAGCTCTTATGTTTCAGGCACTCTTTCTCAGTGAAAAATTTGATGGGTTTATGTTGAAGTGTTGAATTAACTTGTGAGTGAATTTCATGCTCTGCATTATGAATTTTCCGTTTAGTTTTAGCTTGAATTTGTAAGTGTTTAATTGGATTCTGTGAAACACTTCGTTGATCTGAATATTGGATACTTATAACATGATTCTGAGGCTTCCCGAGAAGTTGAGAACTTATACATTTGTGTTTTAATCCAGTCCACAGGCTGTTAACTCTGAGCAATCAATTTGCCAATATCAAGCTCTGTCCACAGCCGACATTTCATTTTTCTCTTCCTTTTATTTTTCATTTTCCTCAAAATAATGGCTACATAATTTTATAGATTTTGATTGATCTTATTTATATTTGAAAAAGCATATATTTGAGTTGCTTATGCATGGCTTGGCACTTACAGAATACAGAAGCAAGAGTAGAACTGTACTTGTGATAAACGCCTGGTTTCTTTAATATTGAGCTGGCTTCAGTGATATTTAACTTCTTTTTTTTTGTTGACAAATTCAGTCTTAATAACATCATAGATTTCATGCATGTCAGATCCACAGGAACTGCATTAGGCTTTCATGACTATTTTGCAGGATATCGGTTGAAGAACTTTGTTTAAAGACACTCTAGCCAAGGATATTTGTGGATTTCATGGTTGAGTCAACTGCAACACGATACCCCATAAAAGTTGCTGTTGAAGCCTTAGTTTAACTTGGCTTTTCGTCTTCTTAGATGCTCTCTTCTGTAGTTTTCTGTTTGTGTTGGCAATTTGGCTTCGACCCGCGTTTGAGTTGTAGTTGGTTTGCATTTTTTGAATGACCTCTAGCTGTTAGATAGAAAAAAATTTCATTGGGAATGTTAGGGAAATGAGATTCGAAACTAGGACATCCTCTTTATATAGGAAATCTCTATACCAACTATCATGTAGTTAATTTCTCTATTCTCAATTATAAAAATAAATATAATTAGAATTACACAATCAAATTTAAATTTGCTTATTTGATTTTTAAAATAGGGATTTTGTCTCAAAAGTGAAATTTTTTTGTGTACTTTCATAGTACTACACTAGACCAATAAAAGGGTGGCATTAATTGAGTTACATTAAATCAAGTGAGGTTGGATATGTTATTTTATTTTTTCAACTTACTCAATGTCACTATTTCACTTACCTAATGTATTACTCTATGAGTATTTAATTTCTTGTTAACGTTGATAACCTGGGCTAAACTTATGTGACATCTAACCCTATTCTAAGGTACCTAAGAAAATGTGAAGAAAAAGATACCAGTATGTATAACATTACTAATTTTGGTTCCATTCTACCAACTTAACACACACACACACGCGAGGGATAATGAAAGTATTTTCAGTCTTAAACTCTACCTGTAACTTACCCAACTCACTATCAAATTTGAAGCATTTTATTGACACTTCAAAATATAACATGATATATAAATACTTAAAATTTTTTACTACAAACATACATACATGTATACATGCATGCCCATTGGCCACACTGATTAAAACTTCTAGATCCACCACCAACAAACATACGAACTACTTTTGGATTGGGGA
>QAOA01008076.1:0-19652 GCA_003255065.1 Cercis canadensis | reverse complement strand
CAAAAACAGCTTTATTGAAAGTTCTATATCACTGGCAGTACACCGCAAAACTTCAATTATTTTCTGTTAAGGAATATTGATCGCTGTTATTGAAAGTTCTACACTGAGGAATATTGATCGCTGTTTAAGGACCAACGTCACTGATAGGTCACCTAAGCCCTGTTTGTCATCAACAAATTGGTGTTCGTTGACGTATGAGGAGTGCGAATAGTCAATTGGGAACCATTTGTCGCAGCAAGCACAGGCCTTCAATCTCATCAACAAGCTTTTTTTTTTTGTATTTGTGAATACTAGGGGCCAAAGCCCAACAACTTTCTTTGCTTACTATTAATTGAATAGTATGAGGAATAACTATTGTATAAAAAGTGTGTTCATCAATTATATAGGTACAGTTGACATATTTTAAGTTTCTATTGATTCACTTAAATATTTTCTCTGAAAGTTTAGATGTACTCCAATAAGATTTAAATCGTTTGAACCAATATGCATCTAAAGAGTTTAAAAAATGTATTTTTTTCACATAATATCATTCGATTAAGGTAGAATAATAGAGAAACTAATCCAACATTACTCCAAACAAAAAGAGAAAGGAATACATGATTGTTATTCAAATTATTATAACATGATGATAACCGGTGGCCTATCTAAAAATAGAAGAAAAAAATCTGATACGTCACTCTCTAGATAAAATTTGTTAGTTGAAGATTTAATTGTGTCCTTTAGTTTGATTTGATGAGAAAAAAATGTTGTTGCGTGACATGACAAATGCTATTTAATTTACCCCTACGTGATGTGATATTATGTGGAAAAGATTTATTTTCACATACTAATTAGACTCACTGTATTATATAGGTACAGTTGACACATTTTAAGTTTCTATGGATTCACTTAAATATTTTCTATCAAAGTTTAGATGTACTCCAATAAAATTTGAATTGTTTCAACCGGTATAAATCTAAAGAGTATATAAAATGCATTTATTTCACATAATATCATTAGATGGAGGTAGAATAATAGTAAAACCAATCCAACATTGCTCAAAGGAAGAAGAAAAACCAATTTATGATTGTTAATGAAATTATTATAAGATGATGATGACTGGTGGCTTATCTAAAAATAAAAGAGAAATATCTGATATTCCACTCTCTAAATAAAATTTGTTAGTTAAAGATTTAATTGTGTCCTTTAGTTTGATTTGATGAGAAAAAAAGTTGTTGCGTGACATGACAAATACTATTTAATTGAACCCTACTTGATGTGATATTATGTGGAAAAGATTTTCTTTTTCACATACTATTTAGACTCATACAGTATTACATAAGTATAGTTGACACATTTTAAGTTTCTATGGATTTACTAAAATATTTTCTCTCAAAGTTTAGATTTACTCCAATAAAATTTGAATTGTTTCAACCGGTATAAATCTAAAGAGTATATAAAATGCATTTATTTCACATAATATCATTAGATGGAGGTAGAATAATAGTAAAACCAATCCAACATTGCTCAAAGGAAGAAGAAAAACCAATTTATGATTGTTAATGAAATTATTATAAGATGATGATGACTGGTGGCTTATCTAAAAATAAAAGAGAAATATCTGATATTCCACTCTCTAAATAAAATTTGTTAGTTAAAGATTTAATTGTGTCCTTTAGTTTGATTTGATGAGAAAAAAAGTTGTTGCGTGACATGACAAATACTATTTAATTGAACCCTACTTGATGTGATATTATGTGGAAAAGATTTTCTTTTTCACATACTATTTAGACTCATACAGTATTACATAAGTATAGTTGACACATTTTAAGTTTCTATGGATTTACTAAAATATTTTCTCTCAAAGTTTAGATTTACTCCAATAAAATTAGAATTGTTTCAACCGGTATAAATCTAAAGAGTATATAAAATATATTTATTTCACATAATATCATTAGATGGAGGCAGAATAATAGTAAAACCAATCCAACATTACTCAAAAGAAGAAGAAAACGCAATTTATGATTGCTAATGAAATTATTATAAGATGATGATGACTGATGACTTATCTAAAAATAAAAGAGAAATATTTGATATGTCACTCTCTAAATAAAATTTGTTAGTTGAAGATTTAATTGTGTCCTATAGTTTGATTTGATAAGAAAAAAATGTTGTTGCGTGACATGACAAATGCTATTTAATTTACCCCTACGTGATGTGATATTACGTGAAAAAGATTTCTTTTCACATACTATTTAGACTCACTGTAGTATATAGGCACAGTTGACACATTTTAAGTTTCTATAGATTCACTTAAATATTTTCTCTCAAAGTTTAGATGTACTCCAATAAAATTTGAATTGTTTCAACAGGTATAAATCTAAAGAGTATATAAAATGTATTTATTTCACATAATCTCATTAGATGTAGGTAGAATAATAGTAAAGCCAATCCAACATTGCTCCAAAGAAGAAGAAAATTCAATTTATGATTGTTAATGAAATTATTATAAGATGATGATGACTGATGGCTTATCTAAAAATAAAAGAGAAACATCTGATATGTCACTCTCTAAATAAAATTTGTTAGTTGAAGATTTAATTGTGTCCTTTAGTTTGATTTGATGAGAAAAAAATGTTGTTGCGTGACATGACAAATGCTATTTAATTTACCCCTACGTGATGTGATATTACGTGGAAAAGATTTCTTTTCACATACTATTTAGACTCACTGTATTATATAGGTACAGTTGACACATTTTAAGTTTCTATTGATTCACTTAAATATTTTCTCTGAAAGTTTAGATGTACTCCAATAAGATTTAAATCGTTTGATCCAATATGCATCTAAAGAGTTTAAAAAATGTAATATCATTCGATTAAGGTAGAATAATAGAGAAACTAATCCAACATTACTCCAAACAAAAAGAGAAAGGAATACATGATTGTTATTCAAATTATTATAACATGATGATAACCGGTGGCCTATCTTAAATTAGAAGAAAAGAATCTGATACGTCACTCTCTAGATAAAATTTGTTAGTTGAAGATTTAATTGTGTCCTTTAGTTTGATTTGATGTGAAAAAAATGTTGTTGCGTGACATGACAAATGCTATTTAATTTACCCCTACGTGATGTGATATTATGTGGAAAAGATTTCTTTTCACATACTATTTAGACTCACTGTATTATATAGGTACAGTTGACACATTTTAAGTTTCTATGGATTCACTTAAATATTTTCTATCAAAGTTTAGATGTACTCCAATAAAATTTGAATTGTTTCAACCGGTATAAATCTAAAGAGTATATAAAATGCATTTATTTCACATAATATCATTAGATGGAGGTAGAATAATAGTAAAACCAATCCAACATTGCTCAAAGGAAGAAGAAAAACCAATTTATGATTGTTAATGAAATTATTATAAGATGATGATGACTGGTGGCTTATCTAAAAATAAAAGAGAAACATCTGATATGTTACTCTCTAAATAAAATTTGTTAGTTGAAGATTTAATTGTGTCCTTTAGTTTGATTTAATGAGAAAAAAATTTGGTTGCGTGACATGACAAATGCCATTTAATTTACCCCTACGTGATGTGATATTATGTGGAAAATATTTCTTTTCACATACAATTTAGACTCACTGTAGTATATAGGCACAGTTGACACATTTTAAGTTTCTATAGATTCACTTAAATATTTTCTCTCAAAGTTTAGATGTACTCCAATAAAATTTGAATTGTTTCAACCGGTATAAATCTAAAGAGTATATAAAATGTATTTATTTCACATAATCTCATTAGATGTAGGTAGAATAATAGTAAAACCAATCCAACATTGCTCAAAAGAAGAAGAAAAACCAATTTATGATTGTTAATGAAATTATTATAAGATGATGATGACTGATGGCTTATCTAAAAATAAAAGAGAAACATCTGATATGTCACTCTCTAAATAAAATTTGTTAGTTGAAGATTTAATTGTGTCCTTTAGTTTGATTTGATGAGAAAAAAATGTTGTTGCGTGACATGACAAATGCTATTTAATTTACCCCTACGTGATGTGATATTATGTGGAAAATATTTCTTTTCACATACAATTTAGACTCACTGTAGTATATAGGCACAGTTGACACATTTTAAGTTTCTATAGATTCACTTGAATATTTTCTCTCAAAGTTTAGATGTACTCCAATAAAATTTGAATTGTTTCAACCGGTATAAATCTAAAGAGTATATAAAATGTATTTATTTCACATAATCTCATTAGATGTAGGTAGAATAATAGTAAAACCAATCCAACATTGCTCAAAAGAAGAAGAAAAATCAATTTATGATTGTTAATGAAATTATTATAAGATGATGATGACTGATGGCTTATCTAAAAATAAAAGAGAAATATCTGATATGTCACTCTCTAAATAAAATTTGTTAGTTGAAGATTTAATTGTGTCCTTTAGTTTGATTTGATGAGAAAAAAATGTTGTTGCGTGACATGACAAATGCTATTTAATTTACCCCTACGTGATGTGATATTACGTGGAAAAGATTTCTTTTCACATACTATTTAGACTCACTGTATTATATAGGTACAGTTGACACATTTTAAGTTTCTATTGATTCACTTAAATATTTTCTCTGAAAGTTTAGATGTACTCCAATAAGATTTAAATCGTTTGAACCAATATGAATCTAAAGAGTTTAAAAAATGTATTTTTTTCACATAATATCATTCGATTAAGGTAGAATAATAGAGAAACTAATCCAACATTACTCCAAACAAAAAAAGAAAGGAATATATGATTGTTATTCAAATTATTATAGGATGATGATAACCGGTGGCTTATCTAAAAATAGAAGAAAAAAATCTGATACGTCACTCTCTAGATAAAATTTGTTAGTTGAAGATTTAATTGTGTCCTTTAGTTTGATTTGATGAGAAAAAAATGTTGTTGCGTGACATGACAAATGCTATTTAATTTACCCCTACGTGATGTGATATTATGTGGAAAAGATTTCTTTTCACATACTATTTAGACTCACTGTATTATATAGGTACAGTTGACACATTTTAAGTTTCTATGGATTCACTTAAATATTTTCTATCAAAGTTTAGATGTACTCCAATAAAATTTGAATTGTTTCAACCGGTATAAATCTAAAGAGTATATAACATGCATTTATTTCACATAATATCATTAGATGGAGGTAGAATAATAGTAAAACCAATCCAACATTGCTCAAAGGAAGAAGAAAAACCAATTTATGATTGTTAATGAAATTATTATAAGATCATAATGACTGGTGACTTATCTAAAAATAAAAGAGAAATATCTGATATGTCACTCTCTTAGCAAAACCAATCCAACATTACTCCAAAGAAAAAGAGAAAGCAATAGATGATTGTTATTGGAATTATTATAAGATGATGATGACTGGTGACTTATCTAAAAATAGAAGAGAAATATATGATATTTCACTCTCAAAATAAAATTTGTTTGTTGAAGATCTAATTGTGTCCTTTTGTTTGATTTGATGAGAAAAAAAGTTGTTGCGTGACATGACAAATGCTATTTAATTTATCCCTACGTGATGTGATATTATGAGAAAAAGATTTTCTTTTTCACATACTATTTAGACTCATACAGTATTACATATGTACAGTTGACACATTTTAAGTTTCTATGGATTTACTAAAATATTTTCTCTCAAAGTTTAGATTTACTCCAATAAAATTTGAATTGTTTCAACCGGTATAAATCTAAAGAGTATATAAAATATATTTATTTCACATAATATCATTACATGGAGGTAGAATAATAGTAAAACCAATCCAACATTACTCAAAAGAAGAAGAAAACGCAATTTATGATTTTTAATGAAATTATTATAAGATGATGATGACTGATGGCTTATCTAAAAATAAAAGAGAAAAATATCATATGTCATTGTCTAAATAAAATTTGTTAGTTGAAGATTAAATTTTGTCCTTTAGTTTGATTTGATAAGAGAAAATGTTGTTGCGTGACATGACAAATGCTATTTAATTTACCCCCACTTGATATGATATTATGTGAAAAATATTTCTTTTTACATACTATTTAGAAACACTGTATTATATAGGTACAATTGACACATTTTAAGTTTATATGGATTCACTTAAATATTTTCTCTTAAAGTTTAGATATACTCCAATAAAATTTGAATTCTTTCAACCGGTATAAATCTAAAAAGTATATAAAATATATTTATTTCACATAATATCAATAGATAGAGATAGAATAATAGAAAAACCAACCCAACATTACTCTAAAGAAAAAGAAAATGTAATTTATGATTGTTAATGAAATTATTATGAGATGATGATGACTGGTGGTTTATCTAAAACCAAAATAGAAATGTTTGATACGTCACTCTGTAGATAAAATTTGTTTGTTGAAGATTTAATTGTGTCCTTTAGTTTGATTTGATGAGAAAAAAAGTTGTTGCGTGACATGACAAATGTTATTTAATATATCCCTACGAGATGTGATATTATGTGGAAAAGTTTTGTTTTTCACATACTATTTAGACTCACATTTTATTACATAGGTACAGTTGACACATTTTAAGTTTCTATGAATTCACTGAAATATTTTCTCTCAAAGTTTAGATGTACTCCAATAAAATTTGAATTGTTTCAACCGGTATAAATCTAAAGAATATATAAAATGTATTTATTTCACATAATATCATTAGATGGAGGTAGAATAATAGTAAAACCAATCCAACATTACTCAAAAGAAGAAGAAAAAGCAATTTATGATTATTAATAAAATTATTATAAGATGATGATGACTGGTGGCTTATCTAAAAATAAAAGAGAAAAATATGATATGTCACTCTCTAAATAAAATTTGTTAATTGAAGATTAAACTGTGTCCTTTAGTTTGATTTGATGAGAAAAAAATGTTGTTGTGTGACATAACAAATGCTTTTTAATTTACCCCCACGTGATGTGATATTATGTGGTATGATTTTTTTTCATGTACTATTTAGACTCACACTGTATTAAATAGGAAAAGTTTACACATTTTAAGTTTTTATGGATCCACTTAAACATTTTCTCTCAAAGTTTAGATGTACTCCAATAAGATTTAAATTGGTTCAACCTGTTTAATTCTAAAGTGTTTATAAAATGTATTTTATTCACATAAGATCATTAGATGGAGGTAGAATAATAGCAAAACCAATCCAACATTACTCCAAAGAAAAAGAGAAAGCAATACATGATTGTTATTGGAATTATTATAAGATGATGATGATTGGTGACTTATCTAAAAATAGAAGAGAAATATATGATATTTCACTCTCTAAATAAAATTTGTTTGTTGAAGATCTAATTGTGTCCTTTTGTTTGATTTGATGAGAAAAAAATGTTGTTGCATGACATGACAAATGCTATTTAATTTACCCCCACTTGATGTGATATTAATTGGAAAAAATGTTTTTTCATATACTATTTAGACTCACTGTATTACATATGTACAGTTGACACATTTTAAGTTTTGATTGATCCATTTAAACATTTTCTCTTTAAGTCTAGATGTACTCCAGTAAAATTTAAATTGTTTCAACCGGTATAAATGTAAAGAGTATAGAAAATGTATTTATTTCACATAGGTAGAATAATAGCAAAACCAATCCAACATTACTCATAAGAAAAAGAAAAAGTAATCCAGCATATATATATATATATATATATGTTAAGTGACCTTTATATGTGCATCTTTTCTTTTATCTGTGGTGTGTAAGTGCAATTTGTAANTTAAGTGACCTTTATATGTGCATCTTTTCTTTTATCTATGGTGTGTAAGTGCAATTTGTAAACTTATTAGAAGATGATGATGACTGGCGTGGATTTTATCTATAGTCATTCTTAATAGTATTTGTAATATTAAAAGACCTTGACTTTATTTTAAATGCAAGAAAAAGACAGGCATGTGCAGCCTCGACTAGTGGTACTACAAAATAGACCTAAACCAATATGGAACGACCTTGATTTCATCTTGAAATGCCAGCACAAGCTAAGTCTTCTATTTATATTTGTTTATTTTACATCTCCTTTAGAAGAATGAGCATAAATAGGGACATAAACTGATTTGAGCTTATACATTGTTGGAGTTTTGGATAAATCTTGCCTTGCTTTAGTTGAGCTAGCATCTAAAATGGCTGATACTTAAATTTCTTTGAGTTCAAGTTCTAGTGAGAAGTTTCGGTTGGTTGCTCTGAAACTTCCCACATTGACCGATGAGAGTATGAAAAGGCAAGTTCAACAAACCTGTATACATATATATACTCACACTTAAAACAAAAATTTCAACAGCTGAGACAAATATGTATGATAAATATTCATGAAAATGAATTAACTTGATAAGAAAGTGTCACTAAAGTTCTTTAGATAATATCAGGAAACATAGATATAAAATAAACATGAAATTTTCTGTACATACAAACAATAAAAGGATATAAACGAATAAATTATTACCGACGGATACGTATCTGTCAGTAAGTATTAGGGTTTTTTTCTCAAAAGATCGATAAATTGGATTCATCCACATAAAAAAGAACAAGTACATCAAATAGGAGAATACACCAACAATAGGGAAAACCACCCAACAACACAGGCCAAAGATGGACGAGGTCAAAGAAATTTAACAATAATCAATGACTGGGATCTGTGGAGCGATCAACAAATTCCTTACAATGTTCCCAAGAGCTTCTAATAATATTGTCTAGAGGATTTGGTGCAATATTCTCATAAACTCTTTCATTGTGATTATGCCAAATATACCAAAGAGTAAACCCAACCTACTCCATAACATGGCTAGGTTTATTCATCGTAAAAACTCCATGCTTAACGTTCATCCACTATTCTATGAAATTAAACTATGGGTGAAAACTTGTTGTCACTAATTCATATGTGCCAACAAATATCTTCCAGGATCACATATCTATGCGATATATTCTATGTGTATTGGAAGTTTCTCATTTTAAGCACGATTTTTGCAACCACTGCAAGTATGGATCCCGATTCTCCCCCTTAATTTTGGATGTTAGTAACAGTCGTAATAATTTTAATTGACAAACTAACAGTCAATTAATGTGTCGTTGGAATGTCTTATTCAAAAGATTGGCAGGACTATGCCTCCTTTATGCGTCATAATCTTTTATCTGCTACTGGCTAAAAGTACTTTTTTTTTTTGTTTTTCCTTGCTAATTAAGAGAAATATGAAGAGTTAATTTAGCTCTTGATCCTTGTGGACCACATATTATGTAATATTCTATAATTATGTAAGAGGCTAAGAGCTGCACAAGGGTTCCTTATTCTCTGCAAATTGTCTGTTTGTATTACTATACTCAATCATCAATACAAAAGACAGACGCCTTAATAATGGTAAAATACAGTTACCTGAATAATAGTCTATAAATTTTTGAAATCCCACTCCCTAATTCTTTTATTAGTGGCTAACCAAGTACTTTGTCTCTCTAAACTCTAAACTACATGCATCTCCATTTTAGAGAATCCAATCCCTAAAGGGAACACCCCTACTTCCTCTTATTAATACTTTTTAAAAAAACTGTATAAAATTTTAAGTAATATAACTGTCTTGTCCTACTTTTTTTTTTTCACTTCTTAAGAGTTTATTGGTGCTAATACTTTTCTTCTAAGTAGTTTAAAAAATAATTTAAAGTTTTAAATTTAGTAAACTACTACTGCTTCTTACCTTTTAAATAATGTTAACTGTTCCTATTTTATATTCCAATAAAAAAACACTATTCCTATTTTATAGGATCACATATAAAATAATGATAAGAGATAGTTTAATTTTGAGTAATGTTATTTAGTCAAAAAAAAAATTTTAAAATTTTAAATGTGGTTGTTAGATGAAGTAAAATTGTAAGGACCACATATTTATCCAAGGGTTGTTATAACTACAAATCATTCTTTCAACACAATTCTAGCTACCAAGCATTTTCCTTTACTTTTTATTATGAGTTAAATACATTTTTTTTTTTCATTGAATTATTTCTCAAATATCATTTTAGTCATCGATTTATTTNTAAAAAATAATTTAAAGTTTTAAATTTAGTAAACTACTACTGCTTCTTACCTTTTAAATAATGTTAACTGTTCCTATTTTATATTCCAATTAAAAAAAACACTATTCCTATTTTATAGGATCACATATAAAATAATGATAAGAGATAGTTTAATTTTGAGTAATGTTATTTAGTCAAAAAAAAAATTTAAATTTTAAATGTGGTTGTTAGATGAAGTAAAATTGTAAGGACCACATATTTATCCAAGGGTTGTTATAACTACAAATCATTCTTTCAACAAAATTCTAGCTACCAAGCATTTTCCTTTACTTTTTATTATGAGTTAAATACATTTTTTTTTATTGAATTATTTCTCAAATATCATTTTAGTCATCGATTTATTTTTTATGTCAATTGAGTTCTCAAATAATCACTCTATCCACCAAATAAGTCATTTAAGTGATCATTTTGTGCTATAAATAACTGATTTAGCAGGTAATATGATTATTCGAGAATTAAAGTAACAAAAAAATACATCAAGGACTAAAGTGACATTTAAGAAATAATTCAATGACGAAAAAAAGTATTTTACTCTTTTATTATTTCTCTTTAAAAAAGTATTATGTTATATATAAAACCATTATTGGACATTCCCATAATAGTTTAAGTTTTTAGTATGAATCAGTTCTTGATATGGTATGAGAGCCTCTTTGACAAAACGATCCGGAGATTATCCTTATAAGCCAATCTCCTTATAGGTCTTTTACCTAACAGCTTGAGCTTTTGAGTTGAATTGGTTATTGACACACTCTCTCGTCTCTACATTCGCAAGAGCGGGTGTACACAACCTAACTTAACAAAAGCAAAGGTAATTTTCTAGTTCTAGAACATTAAGAGAAAATGATAGAGAAGTTCAACCATCTTATGAAATGACTAAAATTCCTTTCATTATTATCTATTTATATATATGACTATCACACATAAAATATGTGGTTACAATGTTCAAATTTAAACAGAATCACCTACTCTAAATTTAGACAATTTTAGTTATATATGCTTTCCAAAAACAATTTATATCTTTTTTATGGTAAATATTTTATTTGAAAAAATGCCTTACCGTTAATCTGTTTATCTTACATAACTTTTCACAGTTAAATTATATAAAAATGATAGAACACAATTAAACTAAAATACTATTTATAATCAATTATAACCTTTAATTTTGCACACTGGCCTCTCTGCCCCTCCTCCCTCCTCTCTCTCTATATATATGGATGTAACACCAGCGTCCCCTTTCATCCTCATTCTTGCGTTACATTAAAAAAACACTCACCACTACCATGGCTTTCTCCAACACAAATCACTTACCTTGGAACTCACCAGATTCAATTTCCTTCAACTTCAAAAGTTTTCGGAATGATTTAATTAATATAACCTTCCAAGGTGATGCCAATGCTTCAGATGGGGCTTTGCTACTCACCAGGCTAGACCCAAATGGCAATCCAATTGCCTCTAGTGCAGGGCGAGCTCTATTTTCTTCCCCGATTCAACTTTGGGAAAATTCCAGAGACAGGGCCGCCAGCTTTTGCACTTCCTTCTCCTTTATCGCCCAAAAGACTTCTGATTTGCCAGCTGATGGTATTACCTTCTTCCTTGCTCCTGTGGGTACTGAGATCCCCCCAAATTCAAATGGGGGATATCTCGGAGTCTATGGGGGAACCAGTTCAGAAAACTTTGTAGCTGTTGAGTTTGACACTTACCAAAATGAATGGGATCCATCTGCAGCTCATATTGGAATTGACATCAACAATGTTGAGTCTGTGGAAACTGCGATTTGGGACACTACAGGTGTTCCAGATGGCTCAATGGCTTTTGCCATTATAACATATGATGCTGACTCAACAGTGTTGAGTGTGACTCTGACTTACCCTAATGTTGAAGGCAGTCAAAAATCTACCCTCACACGTAATATTGTTTTGAAGGAACATCTCCCGGAATGGGTTCAAGTTTGTCTCACTGCATCCACTGGCAATAATGTTGAAATCCATAGAATTCTTTCCTGGTCTTTCACTTCCGTACTTGCCCAGCAGCAGCCAAACCAATAAGAAGGACATGTGAAAGCGACTTAAGTTGAAGTCTTAACTCTTATGTAAATAAGTAATATCTCAATGAGGACAACCCATGTCGTGGTCCATTCTGCATTGCGGTGTTAAATGTTGCTTAGTAGAATCTATCCAATATATTTTATGGAATGTCATGTTGTTTGTTTGGTCATCTTATACATGTTCCATCATAGCCATGTATATATATGGCATGGATCGTTGTATGTGTTATTCATTTTCTGTGTTGTTGAGTATGGTTTTATTCTTTGTTTATGAAGAAGTGAAGTGAAGTATATCCTTCTAAGAATTGCTACTCCTCCAAAACTAAAGCCTAACATATCTCTCTATTCGAACCTTCCACAGGAAAGTTATCGATGACAAACCAATTTAAAGTTGAGGTTTATCTTCTTCTTGGATTTATTTAAGTGTAGCACTACTTCACTACTATCAGTTGCCTGTCTGCAGATGAAATAGACGAGCTTGTTAATTTAACTAATTGCTTCTCTCTTCTCCATTCTCACTGCTTCTCCTCCTCTTCTGAAGCCTCTCATCTGGATATGACTGAAAGTCTTCCTCTCAGGTAATCTCTCTCTGGTAAAAGCTCTTGGATGTTCCCTGATTCCATATCGAATTCATATGGTGAAGTTGAAGAATATTTAGAGCTCTGTTTTCGGAAGTGGCATATGAGGAAACTTGGTTTGTATTCTGTTTGTCTCTAGTTATTCCTCTTTTTGTGTTTTTCTCTCTTTGGTATCCCTTTCAGTCTCTCTCTCTACAGTTTCTGTTTAGAAATTTCAAGATTTTGTTTGGTGTTTGAATATTAGGGCTTCTGATGGTTTCTGTTTGGCTTTCTGATGCATATAACGTGTTTTATAGAAGGCTGAAAGAGATTCAGTTTCTTTTCCTCTTTCAGTCAGTTAGTAGATCCCCTGAACTTTCTTCTTCTATATAATTGTTTTTTCATTTCCTGAAATTTTTTTCTCAACTTATTTCAAATGCGAAGATAAAAAATTGATTTCCTAACTTCTGTACCTTTTTGCTATTTCTTGCGGAAGTCATTTGTTTTTAGAGATCCCAATGGTGATTAGGCCATCTCAGATCATCTCCACTCAAATTGATAGTTATGCTCCTGAAATAGCTCTCTATCGCCGTGAATCTTCATGGTTTTGATAGTTTGCACTTGTAACTTATTTTGTGACATAATCTCATAGCCATATACTTTTACAAGAAACATGTTTCTGATTAACTAAAGATCTATGCTCGAAGATAAATTCTGGTGTGATGGTAGTTATATTATTAATATTAACCATTGATGTGTGGCTTTGTTCTTCAGTATTTAATCGTCATTCAATTAGGTTATAGTATTGATTGCAATTGGTATTACTATTAGTCTATTATCAACTAGCAGCAAGATAAAGTAAGGGGTTTGGGGCTATAATCCAGTCTTTAGCTACAGGTGTTGGGGTTTCATCAAATTATTCCTATGGTAATAAATAGGTGTGTGAAATCGTTTGCGATCCTTTGTTTAGGTTTTACACCTGTTTGGTGAAAGTACCCGTTCCGTGTGAAGCTTGAAATTTATTACAGGTGTTGTTATTGTTATCAATTAAAGCCCTATATCACCAACATTGTTTTATATGACATATTAACACCTTTTGTTTTCTGACTTCTGCAGATTTCTATACACGGGCTTTGATCTTGTTATGGAACAACATAGTTGGTCACATGTTGGGTTTACAGAAATAGTGATTTGTATGGGCTGAGGATATCATGTTGCTGTTGTTCCTCCTTAATTTGATTTCTTTGGGCTGAGGATGTCATGTTGGGTATATATAAACAGTGTCATGGGTTTTCAGGTCCTATAAGGAAGTACACACTATTATTAATATTATGTTATTTTTGCCACTATCAAGTTAGAGTGCTTCTCTCACATCCATCTATTCTTATCTCTTAAAGCCCTATATCACCAACATTGATTTATACATATTAACACCTTTTTTTTTTCTGACTTCTGCAGATTTCTATACACGAGCTTTGATCTTGCTATGGAACAACATAGTTGGTCACATGTTGGGTTTACAGAAATAGTGATTGGTATGGGTTGAGGATATCATGTTGCTGTTCTTCCTCCTTAATTTGATTTCTTTGGGCTGAGGATGTCATGTTGGGTATATATAAACAGTGTCATGGGTTTTCATGTCCTATAAGGAAGTACACACTTTATTAATATTATGTTATTTTTGCCTCTATCAAGTTAGAGTGCTTCTCTCACATCCATCTATTCTTATCTCTGCCTTTTTGCCTTAGTAAAATCAATCAAAAATTCTCCTGTAATAGAGGAATACATAGAGAAATGCGAGACTGCTGCTCTTGAGAGGAAGAAAGCCTTAGATGAAGAGGAGGAGCAATTTCAAAAGGCTGCTTATGCTGTTCAAGACATGCTCAACAACAGAGACTGAAAAACTGTAAGATATAAATCTAGAGCTCAATTTTACAAGGCATATATATGTAAACAAGAAATTCATCTCTTCACATTTTATGCATATTTTTCTGTTATCATGTTGCTCAGCTAGTCAAATGTCACGTAAATCACCGAGATGGTTAGGTTGTCACTTCATATAGTAACATATCAAACAGACCAACCTCTGGTCACCTCTTATTTGATCTTTAGAAGATATATAGCTCATTGTTCTCTCTCAAGGCGCTTAGTTGTTCTACTTCTGAGCCATCAACCATAAGAAATTTCGCTTCCTCTTTCTCCTAGCTTTTTCTCTGTGTATATGAAATTCCACTAAATGTTGTTATGTATTCTGCTGTTCGCTCCTTATTTTTAATTCTACAAATGCAGGAATACAACATAAGTAATTTAATCGCCAGTAGATTTTCATTGCAAAATCTCACATTTCATAGGTTAATTCTAAGTGCACTGCGAAGTAACTTCTATTGAATCTGAAGCTTTTTTGTAGTCTAAAAAGGATTTACACATTGAACCCCTGGCTTACTATAAGTGATTGTAGCATTTATCAAATTTTCTTATCAATTATAGGACTACATTTATTCCGAAGGTAGCTTCTCACAGTCTAAGCACGTTTATATACAAAGTTTATGGCATGATTTCTACATGATTTTTGTGCTAAATTTATAACAATGCATATGATGAATGATGAAGATGGGTTATGCTTCCACACCTGCCACTTGTGTTGCATGGCCTCACATGCAAAGATCATGGAAGACTGAAAGCTGACACTGTTGGGAGAACAGGAATTGGTAAATCAAATCTCATACAAATATTTATCCAAATCGCAGAGCCTACTGCTGGCCAAATTATGATTTGATTGGATTGACATCGAGTAAAGCTATTCAGCTAGAGAAAGTCTTGCCACAATTCAAATAAGGTTGTTAGAAAACAAAATGGTAGGTCCACATATTTATCCAGTAGCGGTTATAGATCCACATCGATCTGGCAACAAAATTCTGGCTTTATAGCATTTTTCGTTTGACATCTCTTCATTTCTGGCTTTATCCAAGGCTTTATATCGTGTTGAGCTTAGCACTCTACTCTCATGTCTTAGTTTCCCCATTTCTATGTGGCTTTAGGTACTCATTTTAGTATCTTTTCAATAGTTACTCATTTTAAACTATTGAAATTGTTTTTGATTTTAATTGGCAGGAATTCTTCATGTGCTGAGGGCCAAGTTCTCGAAGGCAATTGATCAATTGCACAGTTCTTTGCTTGTTCAATGTTTAGAAATTTTAAGTTTCCTCAAATGTCTTTGGGTCTGGTAATTGATTATTAAGGTGTCTTATGAATAAGGTAGTAAAGTTGAGATGTGGGGTTGTCCACTAATAAAGGTCATGAAAAGTGACCTTAGATTACAAATGTATACTCTTCAAGCATAATTCAATACTTACAATGTAATGAAGTTTCCTCTCTCTGATGGCTCTTACACGTGAGCTCTGGCATTTAAATGCTATTATCTATACTCTCTTGCTATTTTTTGAATAAGATTCAAGTAGGACATCTAAATGAGATTAGACATGGATGTTGAGTTGGAAGCATTTTATTACTTAAATTAAACTGTTATAATGCAGTATATATGTTGGGTGTTTAGAATATAGTATTCCATTTCGGTCAACATAATGATGTTATGAGACTATTGCACTTGATAAAGCATGAGAAATTGGTAAATGATAGTAGACTTTTCTCTCTTGTTAAAAAGTTGAAGCTCATATATTTCTCCAAATGTCAAAGCAAAATTAGGGCTATCATGAGGACGAGGCTTGGCTTTGTGGTGTCACCTCTGGCGTTAAGGTTATCCTTCACCTACCTGCTACCCGTTCAAGCCCTCTCAAGCACAAAGTGCTAGCACCCTAGTCTCTTCGTAAAAAGTAAAAAATTAAAGCTATCAAATTGGTCATAGTAGGTAATACGTTAGTTTGTTTAACTTACACAAAATTAAGATAGGGCCACCAAAAGGTTAGCCCATATAAAATTGCACATATTGGACCTAGTCCAACTGGCATACAAGTTAATTGAGTGCGACCTAAGTTAGGTAATTTTATTAGAGGCTAACCAAATTCCCTTAGAAACTATTATTTATTTTAGGGTAGATGGTGCAACAAAGCCCTTTCTTTTTCCCTCCAAATTGAGTTTCTCTTTTAGAAAACCTAATTTCTCTCACTCTCAAATGTCAAGCTGCTCTTATAAAAATTCAATTATTAAGTCACTTAACATCGCTCGGCATAGAAAAAATCACTAATAGTCACTGTGAGAATGCAACCACTCACCATTCCCTTAGTTCTTTATGACTCTATTAAGGTAGTGTTTGGTATCAGGAAAGTTTTAAGATTCTTAGGAAAGTGAGAAGAGAATAAAAGTTTCCTATGTTTGGTGCAAGAGTCACAAAATTATTCTCGGGAATAAAAGAAACCCGGGAATGAAATTTGCACACAAAATAGAAAAAAAAAAAAAAACTTACCCATCTCTTGAGGTGGGAATCCAACTTTCCTGGGAATGGAGGTGCCAGCGCTAAGCGCTGGGTTCGCAGCGTCCAGCCTTCGAGTTTCCATACTCAATTCGCGAATCCATTATGAATTTTGCAGTTCCCACACTGGTGCGCGATGCGCATAGCCTCTATATTTTCTTTCCTCTCTAATTTTTTACTCCTAGTTAAATTTCCCTTTTGTTTCCTTTACTTTCTTTGCAACACTTCATCTTCTTCTCTGCCCACCCCTTCCACTTCCACCGGATTTTCTTCTTCTTCCCACCGAAACTCAGGTGTGGCGTTTCTCCACAGGCAAGGTTCGTGAAATTCCTTTTCTTCTTCTCTCCTACCCATTCTCTTTATCAGATTTTGAAAAGAAATCAAATTTTTTTTTTTCATTGAATTACTTCATTCATTCACCACCCTAATGTTGGAAAAGTATGGAATCCCTCGTCTTTAGCTTGAATTGAATTTAGTTGTATTTGTTATATGATTGCAAAAGGAGAGAACTGCTAATAGATACCACTAGAAATTTGAAATAGTTGTGGGTTAGTGAGAAGAAGCCTTCTCTTGGGTGCTAATGATCAATCATTTCACTCTTATGGTGTGTGCGTTGATATTTTTTTGAAAGTGCTTGGCTTATGAATAATTCAGCGAAGGACAAAAAAAAAAAATCTTCAAAGCAGTTTTGAAAGGGGTCGCTTTGCTATGAGTGTGGATAAAAGCCCAAGTCGATTCATAATGAGGATATACTGGATAATTTCTAGAATGAGTATCTCTACCTTGCCTGCATTGCTTTTGTGAAGAAGGTGAAGAAAGGTTTGTTTGCGGAGCATTCACCGATGTTGGATGATATCAATGGGATATGGGTAAATACTTTGTCCACATGTATTATTTTGGTCAAATTGCCGAGACTTGGCTTAGCGATGTCACCTCTAGCCTTAAGGTTATCCCTCATCTCCTCGCTTCATGTTCAAGCCCTCTCAAGCACAAAGTGGTAGTACGTTAGCTTGTTTAACTTGCACAAAATTAAGACAGGGCCACTAAAATTTTAGCCCATATAAAATTGCACATATTGGGCCTAGTCCAGCATACAAGTTAATTGAGTGTGACCTAAGTTGGGCAATTTTAATAGAGGCTAACCTAATTCCCTTAAAAACTATTATTTCTTTTAGCTTAGAAGGTGCAACAAAGCCCTTTCTTTTTTCCTCCAAATTGAGTTTCTCTTTCAGAAAACCTAATTTCTCACACTCTCAAATGTCAAGCCTCTCTTATAAAAATTTAGTCATTAAGTCGCGTAACACCACTCGACATAGAAAAAATCACTAATAACCGTTGTGAGAATGCAACCACGCACCACTCTCTTAGTTCTTTATGACTCTATTACTCTCCCTTAAGTTGGTCTCTCTTACACCTCAATCTCTCTAGCTAGTAATCAAAGTTTATATGAGATTTGGAGTTTGAGAGTTAAGTAACAATAACTCGGCCTTGGTAAGTAAATATTATTCCCTCCCATACCTAATCATAATATTTTATAATTTTATCTCATGAAAATCATATATATAGGATTGGGCCGGGCTATTTGACAGCTCTAGTTCAAAACTTTAAATTAAGCCCAAAACTATCAGATGCTATTATTTTGCAATAATTTGTGCCTAGATTGTAATTACATGAAATCCGGGGACCATAATCTAAAAAATTCCAAAACAGAGTGTGTTAGGGCAAAGTTAACCTCTCATACTTTGACGAAACGAGTGTGACCGTGAGCTCTGAAGTGAACTTCTGGCGAGACCATGACAGGCGATTCAACGTATTCTCCGAACGACAAGAGCTTGTCACCGATTCCGAACCTCGACATCATGGTAATTCTTCGCCCAACACTTGAAATTATGGCTGCTTCATTATGCTGTGTGATGTTAGAGAATGTTTGTCTTGCCCGAGTTACCTTAGCTTCAATTCTGCTTTTACGTTGAAAGAAATCTTAACTTTCTTGGTGGAAAAGGAAACAAAGGGTAGACGATGCGTTCTGAGCTCTGAATTTTGCTGGAAAATCTAAAATTCGTTGGAAATTAGTGGAACAGTGAGATTAGTTGGGTTAAATAAGGGCTTTCTGTTGGAAGAAGGTTATTGGTTACAAAAAGGGGTTTCTTTTTTTTCTTGGATGAGAGTAAAATTTATACTGATATAGTGGGAGGGAAAGGGGTGGGAAAATGTTCATGATTGAGCAGGAAATAATAACATAGAAACCGCATTACATGTCAGCAAGTATCATTAAAAGATGAATCTTTGTCCACTTGTCTGATGCCCAAGTTAGCTTCAATTCTGTTTTTATGTTAAAAGAAATGTTCTTTTTTTTTTTTTGTTTGAAAAGGAAACAAAGGGAAGAAGATGAATTCTGCGTTCTGAATTTTGCTGGAAAATCTAAAATTTGTTGGAAATTAGTGAAACAGTGAGTTCGTATGGTTTAAATGAGGGCTTGTTGTTGCAAGAAGTTAATG
>QAOA01008075.1:523448-546043 GCA_003255065.1 Cercis canadensis | reverse complement strand
TATATATATATATATATATATATATATATATATATATATATGTTTGGCCCCTAAAAAGTTTTTTTTTTCTAAAATGCCCTTTTCTCTTCTTTTTTTTCTTCTATTTGGCCCCTTCAACATTTTGCTTCTTGCTATTTCACCCATTATTGAAGTTGAGGTAATTTATACTAGAATATCTCATGTACCAGACTACTGAATATCCCTGAAGCCTTTGTTTGAAATAGGTGGAAAGGGAAGAAATAATTGCAAGAGGAATGTACACCTCGATTTGATTTAGGGATTGTGAATATAAATATAGGTGTAAAATTTGTCACATTTACATTTCTTAATAATTTTTTGTAGAAAATAAATTTTATAGATTTAACTGTTTAATTAAATATTCTCATGATATAGATCAAGCTCATAAAATTTATAGAGATCAATCATTTGTTTCAACAAGGAGAAAACCAATGAGTCACACACAATCTAGAAAACCCCTTACCACACAAAAGAAATAAGTTTCCAAAAGCAACAGCTATATAAAATAATTTACACTTGACAAGGACTGCTTAAATCTCATAACTATGGTAGTAAAAATAAAATGTGCAAACTCTCATGAATGATCAAATGGCGTCAAGAATAGAGGTACTATGATAGAGATGTGACTGCACAAAGTCTTTTCTTTTCATACACATAGCACCTTACATGTTTAGTCCATTATTGACAACAAATGCCCTCTTGCATGCCCAATTACACGTAAATTCTATTGGCATTCCACATTCTCAGCTCTCATTTAAGGAAATCAGATTGTCTTTTTGCTAAATCTTTTTTCGTTAGGTAAGAGTAGATAAATTTAAATTCCTTATCTCTTTACCTCTTGTAAACTGCACAAACCTCTCAATATTACATCTCATCAACTAGTTTTTGGCTAAAATTTTAGGGAATGATATTGTTACTTCTATGCCCAGCACTAAGGCATTGGCTCTCTCATCTCCACCTGGCACCTTCTTCAAACACAAAGTGCTGAATCACATAATGAACCCTATCTGACTAAGGCAAGGAAAAAAAAAAAAAAAAAAAAAAAAAAAAAGCAATCAAGCTCATCCAATGACAATAGACCACACACGTTGAAACTGAAGGACACATGGCGACTGTTCAAAGCTTGTCTTGTTTTTGTATCCTTCAGCAGGGTCACTATAGAGTAATCTCTTTAGCCAAAGACAAAGGATTAGAAAAGACAGAGAATGAGGACAAATTAATGTAGGGTTAACTTAAACTTGATCTGAGATTATGGTCCTGAGAGAGAGCACTGAACAGTGAACACTCTCACCTTATTGGGGAGTCCTTCACCTTGTGGTGGAGATGATGTGAAGAAAGGACAATATTAGTCTAGCTGTTCGCACGACACTTTGGTCCTTAATCTGTGGATATTTTTGTCATTTTGGAGTATTTAAGTGCTCTGTTCTTTTCTTATGTTGGGTCAATTTTCTCTTCTTCTGCTAAGGTTATAATTGACCTGCACTTCCCTCTGGGGTCCTTTCCCTACTCATCCCATTGTTACCTTCTACGAAGAGTTCGCCTTAAATCTCTTTCTTGTTTTGGTAAGTAAATGTTTAGGGTGACTATTTCATTTGAAGTCAGGGTACGCTATAAGTTTTGGTGAAGGTTTATAATGATATTTATAAATCGTCTATCAAAAAAAATTGTTAGTGGTGAGATTCAAATCTAAACTTTATAAGTGTTTTAATTTTTACCAATTAAAGTAACCCTTGTAGGCTGGCCTTAACTCTCTTTGTTCATATTTGTAATTTTTTTTCCTCTTTAATTAAGAATTACTAATCATTTTCAACAAATAATAGGAATATTTAAAAATTGAATTTATTATTATAGTTTTTTTTACATAATAATAAGGAAGTTTGAACCGTGATCTCTTACAAATTATCAAGACCATTCACCACTAGACCACACTTAATAGCTTAATCATTATAATTACTAATGATACTTTTAAATTATTTTTCATTCACATGTAAAAAAAAAAAAGGATTATTTTTCATTCAAAACTATTAAATTAAATCATAGAAAAATAATATTAAATTAAAAACATAATTTTAAAATGTACACCTAATTGAATATTGATCCCATGATAAAGATAATTGTCACTTGAATTATGATGATTTTTAAGCCCATCACAGGCTATATGCTATAGGTAGTAATATATCTCATTCCATAAATTTCATCATATTCATTTGTAATGGAATTTGACCTCAACGTTACTAGGTGTGATATAGTGGTACGGGGNAACGTTACTAGGTGTGATATAGTGATACGGGGTTCAGATAATATGCAGAAAGTCATAGATTCAAATCTCTTTACCGTCATGTAACCAAAAAAGTTAGACCTCAGCACCTTTATAATAGACCACACATTACTCACTATTAAAGTGTTCTATTGGAACAAGTTATAATTCATAAATAAGGTTATATTTTGAACATTATATATATAACAAGTTTTATGAGTTCTGGTGGTTTTTCTCAAAATCTAATCTGACATGTTTGTCTATTTTGAAAACCTTCCATATAATTCTTTCCTGTATTAGCTTTTGTGTATTGATAATATATTAATTGTAGATAGCAATAAGTGTAAAATCAACATGTTAAAAGCTCAATCGAGTGGTAAGTTCGAAGAGAAATGTTTACGTGTGTTCCATAAGTATAAAGATTTTCTTAATTACTTCAAACAATTTTGATGAGAAACTTTTTACTGTTTCATGAGTACAAGGGTTCTCTTACTACAAACAATTATAATTAATGTCAAATAAAATTACCACCACTCATAATTTGAACAATTAACATATGTTCCCTCTGCATATTCTCTGAAGCAAGAGAACACCCACTCTTGAAAGCATCGAGTTCTTGTTTTTATATTGTTAGATATATAGAGATTAGTTTTATATTTAATTGAATAAAATGAACATACTCGTAATATTAACCAAAAAATATTGTTAGATAGATAAAGTTAAAATTTTTAAATAGAAATATAAAAAAAAATAAAAATTCAAACCTGAAACATCAACTTATATTGAGAGATTATTGGACCAGATATATTGTATGTGCTTGTGTCCGAAATCAGAGAGTTTGAAATAAAGGATTCAATGCAACAATATAAGGACTACGAAGTGACATAAAGAAATGATGGTACAAATAGTACTAATAGTTCTATATATTAAAAGGCGAATACTATCCTACCCAAGATAATGCTACATTTTCAATTAGTTGAGTGGATTCGGGTGAAACATATATAGTAATTTTAGTGTTATTGTGAAAATTTTAAAAAATTGAATCACCAATATGTGCTAACACATTAGTTAATTTCTTGTAAAATATATAAACAACATAATATAGAAAAATGTGTCAAAAACATATTCAAATTCTTTCAAAATTTTGTCCATTTTCTTTGACTCTATTAAACTCAAATTTTGTCAATTATTTTGATATTTCAATGACATTGAGTGACTCAATTTTTTAAAATCGTCACAATGACACCAAAATTACAATATGAGTCCCATAAAAACCCACCCAAAGAGAAAAAAGGTAGCACTACCCCTCAAAAAGGGGTAGCTTAGAGTATTCCCCATATTAAAATATATGCTGTAAGTTTCAGAATTTATAATTTAAAACCAATAATTACCACCCTATTTTCACATTTCAGTTTATCTGCCCGAGGTACTATATTTAAGCCTAACACTTAATCTTATGTTATGTATACCATGATATGTACTAGACTTAATCTTTCACATAAAAGAATGTCTTAATGATGCTATGACAGAACTTAAATAGTTAATTATAAGGTCTTATTGGTAGTGTTAAGTTGGAGACATTGTTACCAATTGATCAATATTGCAGTTAGAAAATGCTACCCATTTAGCTAAGGGTGCGTTTGGTATTGGGTAATGAGGAAGAAATTTTATTTAGTGAGAATTTTTATACGTATATAAAAAATCTCTAAAATCAACCTAAGATTCTTGCAAGTTAATCCTAAAGATCTTTTTCCATGTCAAAGGATTTTTTTTTGTATGTATGAAAATTTTCAGCAGTAAATTATCTCGTTACCCCATACCAAATGCACTCTAAGAATTAGCTTATCATAAGACGATAAATTGCCTAGAAGTTAAACTTCAATTTATTTTGGGAAAACATAAGTGATGGTTGGATTATCATTGGTGAGATTTTATAGGTACAAACCAACAGACATGTTGGCAATATTGTTAAGAGACAAGCTAAGCACTGCTTGGACTTGATTATAGCGTGTAGAGCTTGATATGATTCTAAGGGAAATTTGGTGGAGACAGTAGCATGTTGAGAAATTTCAATTTCAGTGGGTGAAATTCAAGCCAAGGTGTTTATGTTGCCTTTAATATTTAAAATGCCCAAATTACTTAATTGGTAAAACCATTGAGAACCATACCCCAAAAGTTAGCTGCTGAAATGAGAGAGCTAAAAATCTATATAAAACCAATTCTAACATCACCACCTGCATTGCATGATTGCAATTGGGAGACACTGGGCAATTAGTACACGAGATAGAGTGGGGATGCAGGGGTGGAGTTGTTGTATATGGAACCTATTAATATTCCTAGTCCTACTTGTATTACCTCACTTAAGCTCATGGACCATGCTAAGCAAAACTAGAGATTGAAATCATTGTTATGTTTGTGTATGGGATTAATGTCAAACCATCACAAGCCCCTTGGTTGTGGAGACTACTTCTAACATGAATTCATGGACCATCTTCCTAAAGTTAAGATGCAATTACATATGTGTGTGTGTGTGTGTGACTTTAACATGTCTAATAGCAACTATGGTGGTTGTTGTACTAAAATTTAAAATAAGGACGTGTGTAGCTTTGAAATACAAAAGAGGTGTGTAATATACTATCTTAATCATACAAATAGAAATAGAGGTGGATTCTGTCAAACACATATTATGTCTTTTATATCTGTGATAAAGTATAAAATTACCTTAATATGGAAAGAATATTACTCAGTTCTCTAGTCTTTAAAAGAATTGCTGTCATGTAAACATTACAAGAGAAAAGAATATTTCCCTTCTAACTAGTACCTATCCTACAATTGAAGGGTCTTCCAGCCTTAATGGTTTTATTTTTCTTTATAGCAACTGCAAGAATCAAAATAAAGCACCCAGTTCAATTATATCCACTTACAGTTGAAGGGTTCTTGGTTTGGCATCCCCCTTTGTTAAGNCTTAATGGTTTTATTTTTCTTTATAGCAACTGCAAGAATCAAAATAAAGCACCTAGTTCAATTATATCCACTTACAGTTGAAGGGTTCTTGGCTTGGCATCCCCTTTGTTAAGAAGGAATAAAAATTGGGGATAGTGTGTACTATACTAATTGCTCATGATCGTAAATTAGCCACACGCATAATAAATAAACTAACATAATTTAGAGAAAAAGATATGTGGGTCTTAGAGAGAGAGACAGAGAATGGAGAATGGCAGCTTTTGCTTTTGAAATTTTTACTCTTTTTGAACAATTTTAGGGGAATGACTGTCTACTGTGGGGAAAGACCAAAGGGGGCCAAGTGTGGTCGTTAGCTCATAGTGGTTTATGGAATCTAAAAAGCACACCCAACATTTTACAGCACAAAAGAGACCAAATATTTATATTATATAAACAAAAATAACATAAAAAATATTTTCCTAAAAAAAAAAAAAAAAGCAACACATAGATCTTCATGGGTCATAGGTTGATAGTGGGTGACCAAATCCATCATCAGTCTCAATCTCCCAGACCCTCTTCTCCCTTCGTCCTCCTCGAGATTCTCACATTCTCAATCCCTTTGGTGAAGAAAAAAAAAATGGTCTTTGTCACTTTACTGAATGGCCAAACTCAGGGAATGTTGGATTCTCCACAGCTCCAAGCAAAGAAAATCGAACCCATACATAAACTGACCATCTTATGAGTTAAGATTTTTGGGCAATTCAACAAAATACAAACAGACAGTTAACAAAATTGCCCATCTCTAGACAATTAGATACTCACTATTGAATTAAAAAAATAAGCAATTTTGTTTCTTTCCACCAAAAGAAGAAAGCATTGTGGTTTTATTCTATGTTTGTGAATAATGTTCATTAATAAATTCTAATGATATCTCTCATGCTCCAGTGCCTTTTGCTTTATCTCCTGTACTAGCCATATAAAAAACTCTTTGAGGGCATGTGCATGATTAGTACACAAGTGAATTTACCATACTCTCCCTGAATTGGAATTTACCTACAAATTGTTCAATTTGTGATGCTCTTCTAAGATTAGTTAAAGCCATTGTAAATAATGTTCTTTAAAGCTTCCTGACTCAGTGACAGGCATGCTAGTTCCCTTTATACTACCAAAAATCTGTCTTTTTTCCTTGGGTCTGTCACAGGATTTTTGATGAATGGATTCTGGCATGGAAAGCAGAAGTGGGTTCTTTTTTTATTTTGAAAATCACCGCAAAGAGAGAACACCCATTTGAGAAGTAGTAACGTTCGAATAACTCTTCTTATCGGTTACCATAAGGAGTCCACTGTATCTGTTTCTGGTTCTTGGATACTTCAATTGAATGGGGACACCAGGAAGAGAAACTGCTCTGTGTTTTGTGGTATTTTTCTGGTTTTGGAGCTCTGCAAATGCTTTGCTTTCTCCTAAAGGAGTAAACTTTGAAGGTAAGCTTGAAACTTCCTTCTTCTTCCTCCCCATAAATTTGCAGAAAGAATGAAACTTTTAGCTTCATATCAGTTCAAAATGGAGAATTCTGAACTGAGTATCTCTTATTGTAGTGCAAGCTTTAATGGGCATAAAAGAATCTCTAGTGGATCCTCATGGTGTTTTAGAAAATTGGGATGGGGATTCTGTTGATCCATGTAGCTGGAATATGGTTACCTGTTCTCCTGAGAACCTTGTCATTGGCCTGTGAGTCTTTCTTCAATCTTTCTATTTGAAGTTCATATTTGCAAAAGAAAGCATAATGTTGAACATTCCTCAGCAGTACTATTTTATTCTGCAGAATGCTTTGACAGTTTGATAAAATCGTCTTGCTTTGCTTGGTGCAGGGGCACACCCAGTCAAAATTTATCTGGTACTCTATCTGCAAGCATAGGCAATCTAACAAACCTTCAGATTGTGTAAGTAATCAGATAACATAAGGCTCTAAATGGGTAATTCTTGTTTGCTACTGCTACTGGTACTGCTATTAGCCTATTAGTACTAAGCTGGGAGCTTTGGGCTACATTTCAGGTTGCTGCAGAATAACAACATTACAGGACCAATCCCTTCAGAGCTGGGCAGGCTTTCCAAGCTTCGCACTCTTGATCTCTCTAATAACTTCTTAAACGGGGAAATTCCTCCCTCTCTGGGCCACTTGAGAAGTCTCCAATACCTGTAAGCATAGCATTTATGACTTAAGACTTAGAGCTTAAGAGCTGTCTCTATTATCATTAAATAGCATTCTTTGGTGTCTAAAGCTGATTAATTATTTCAGGAGGCTCAATAACAACAGTATTTCTGGGGAATGTCCAGAGTCACTGGCTAACATGACACAGATTGCTTTTCTGTAATTCTCATTACCTCTTCCTTTGTTTCATATACATCAATTTTAATCAGCTATCTATTTTTCTGAAGATGATTTTTTTGTTCTGTGATCATGATTTCAGTGACTTGTCCTTCAACAATCTAAGTGGCCCTGTACCAAGAATTTTGGCTAAATCATACAAGTAAATCTCTCCCTCTTATCTTGCTTGCCCTCTCATATATGCCGTTGTGCGTATGCAGAACAGATTATTAGGGTACTAATTTATTCCTAATCCTCTCTTTGTTTCAGCATTGTTGGAAACCCCCTTGTCTGTGCTACGGGGAAAGAAACAAACTGCCATGGGATGACACTGATGCCTATGTCTATGAACTTAAACACTACAGAAGGTATGAAAATTGATTCTGTTTTAGTTTATATAACTCCCCATATATAATAATCTGGTATATTATGTGTTGTCATTGTATTGATTCTGATATCAAACTCTTTTCTTCCCAAGATGCTCTACCATCTGGAAGACCAAAGACTCACAAAATGGCCATTGCCTTTGGCTTGAGCCTGGGATGCCTCTGCCTTATTGTTCTTGGTTTTGGACTATTTCTGTGGTGGAGGCATAAGCATAATCAGCAGGCATTCTTTGATGTTAAAGGTAATTCTCAAATATCACCCCTTAATTGACGCTTAGATGTATGTCATGGTACAAGATTGTGCAACATGTGTAAATATAAGTGATCCAAGTATAACAATCCCTCCAATTTATGTTAAATCTTCGGATGTTTCAGACCGGCATCATGAAGAGGTCTACCTTGGAAACTTGAAGAGATTCCAATTCAGAGAACTCCAAATTGCTACTCACAACTTCAGCAGCAAAAACATACTTGGAAAAGGTGGTTTTGGAAATGTCTACAAAGGAGTTCTCACAGATGGCACTCTTGTAGCTGTCAAAAGGCTAAAGGATGGCAATGCCATTGGTGGAGAGATTCAATTTCAGACTGAAGTTGAAATGATCAGCTTGGCTGTGCACCGAAACCTCCTCAGACTATATGGATTTTGTATGACACCCACAGAAAGGCTTCTAGTTTACCCATACATGTCTAATGGTAGTGTTGCTTCGCGTCTCAAGGGTAAGCTGATCAATTATAGAAGAACATACTCATAACTTTAGATTACTTAATCTGGACGACTGATTTAGATACCAATTTGGTGATTAATAGGTAAACCAGTGCTGGACTGGGGCACTAGGAAGCAAATTGCCTTAGGAGCAGCAAGGGGGCTACTATACCTTCATGAGCAGTGTGATCCAAAGATAATTCATAGGGATGTGAAAGCTGCCAATATATTACTTGATGACTATTGTGAGGCAGTAGTTGGAGATTTTGGGTTGGCAAAGCTTTTGGATCACCAAGATTCCCATGTCACAACTGCAGTGAGGGGCACTGTAGGGCATATAGCCCCTGAGTATCTTTCCACAGGACAATCCTCTGAAAAGACTGATGTTTTTGGATTTGGCATTCTCCTCCTTGAATTGATCACAGGCCAGAGGGCACTAGAATTTGGAAAAGCAGCTAACCAAAAAGGAGCCATGCTTGATTGGGTAAGCTTGTTATTCTTTTATCTACTCATACCATTCCCTTTTCCCTGTGTCAAGAAATTAACTATCCTTAACGCTTAAGCTTTTATTGTAGGCCTAAAAATGAGTTTGATCTCTAATATGTTCTCGCACACAAAAGCCTTTGAAACTTGAAACATAGATAAAATACTGGCCCACCTTACCATGTATTGCATATTAATTTGTTTGAAAGAATGGGAGCGGCAAGGATTAAACTCTTGATCACTTAGTTATGTAATTAAAGTCCTTTATGGTATTGTCATTCAGGTGAAGAAACTTCATCAGGAGAAGAAGCTTGAATTGCTTGTAGACAAGGATCTAAAAAGCAACTATGATAGGATCGAGCTTGAAGAAATGGTTCAAGTGGCTCTATTATGTACTCAATATCTTCCAGGTCACAGGCCCAAAATGTCTGAAGTAGTACGCATGCTTGAAGGGGATGGATTAGCAGAAAGATGGGAAGCTTCTCAAAGAGCTGACACATCCAAGTGCAAACCCCATGAGTTCTCTTCTTCGGATCGATATTCTGATCTTACTGATGACTCTTCACTACTAGTTCAGGCCATGGAACTTTCAGGCCCAAGGTGAACTTTGTCTAGAGTTTCCTTTTCTTTTCCATCCCTTTACTTTAGTTTTATAAAGAAAGCATATGAAATTGAAGAGCATATGATAGTTGAATCTACCTTAGAAATCGTTTGAAGAGTATAAGTTGTACTATAGAGGTCAGTCAAAGCTCAAAAGGGCTTTGATGTTTTCTTTCAAATGTACAGAATCTGATTTGTTGTAAGATAATTTGAAATGAAAATTTTGTGATATCAAAATCGCAGTGGAATGGAAGTTTTTTGTGAGATAATCTTCAAGTGCTTGTAAGGACAATGATTTTAACTTCCCCTTTATGTTTGGTTCAAAGCCTAATCAGAAATCTACTTGCCCAATAACTAGTTTAAGTGAAATGTACAAACTTCTAGGACATTTTTCTTTCTATTGCTCCCTTTAATCACTCACTATTCCTAAGGGAATGAACAAAGTTTCAAAACTTGCAACGTTATTAATCCTACACTCACTTGAAAATCTCCGAGCATCATCTTGTGCAAAATCAGCCCCTCACCTCCTCTTTCTTCCATTGTAATTTTTTTCCTTTTTGGTATTTTGGGTATAAATCCAGGTCTAGACAGAGAATCTGCAAACACTACTTGACCATAGTATGTTTATAGAGTCAATTTTTGAGATTTGAGGTTTTAAAACTCAAGCTTCTACCCTTTAGGCCGAACTCCAAAACTTAAGTTAGTCAAGGTCTATCCAAGCAAAAAACTCTTTTCAAAGATCCATGACTTGATGTAGAACCTTGGTTTATAAACGAATGAGTGATCATATTAAGATTGTCCTCAAGACTTGTGTGTTTTATGTTCGAATTCAGAATCGTAGTCAAAGTAAATAAAAAAAAACAAAAAAAAAAAAAGAATGGTGATCAGAAGGTAAAAGATGTATTTGTAGATGGTTACTAGACTGGCCCTCAAACTTGAACCTGGATATGTAGGGCTTGGGTGTTGCTCCTGCTAGCACCCAACCATGTACACTACAAGAAATCCTCCTACTGAATTACATAAAATGCAATATAGTAAGCAATGGTAAATGGACAAAGGAGTACTCGTATTGGATTATATAACTTACATATGCTATGATTAAATTTCCTGTTATTTTGAATGGTTATTGTCTATAAATTGAGTCAAGTGTGATTAGTATAGAAGGTAAAAATAAAGACAAAAGTGAAAATGAAGTAGGATAGAAAAAAGTTTTGATTTTTTTCACCTTATAGTCTTCTATGGAGATGGTAAAATAAATAAATAAAGACGGTCAAAAAGGTTTATTTTTCACTATTCAACTTTTAGCTATATCAAATAGACCATGAGAAATAATAACATAATGACTAAATCTTCACTACCCCTAGCTGCCCCTAGCCCACTGTCTAAACACGTAGTGAACAAGCTCTTCTGCAACTTGACACTATTACACAACTTGGTCGTCTGCAGAAGACTGAGCAGAGCACCATATACTTGGACTATTCGTGGTTTTAAAAATGAAATATTTAGAAACAATAATACAATGAAAAGGAGAAAGGTACAAGGGCCATTCTGATCTAGTTGCAGAAGATACAGCTCACGTTGTTGCTCTTGGGTAGAGAGAAACTTAGACTTGTTCTTGTTTTACTGGATAGTAATTCATTGGTGAACGCTATCTTATCTCCCACTCAATTTGATGGATTTGAGTGAGATTCATCCAGTAATTTCAATATTATTGTAAAGATCTAAAAAATTTGAGTAATTTAATATATATCAGAATAATTAGTTAATTGTAAAATATATTAAGGACACAATATACAAAAATATGCCCAAAAATATATTCAAATAGTTGTTAGGTGATTTGATTTTTTGAAACATTCGCAATGACACCAAAATCACATAACAAGTCTCACTGAAACTCACTCAAAACCCCTCCTAAAAAGAAAAGGACAGTGCTACCCTTTTTTTTTTTTTTTTGCCATGATACCTTAGGGATAGCTTAATGATCCCCAAATTCATTACTATATTATACTCACTTATCAAAATAATTTGTAATACTTTTGACTGTTTACATATTTTAACACAATATTCACTTATAAAAATTAATCATGTTTCAACCTATCGTCTTTTTTTTTTTGGAAAATTCTTGGTAGTTAGAATTTTGTTACCGGAATTGCTACTAAAATTATGTGAATTTATAATTATTCTTAAATAAATATGTAGTTTTTATTACTTTATTTTATCTAATAACCATATTTAAATTTTAATAAGACATTGACAGATTTTCTTTGACCAAATAACGTTACTCTTTTTCCTTGGGCCAACCTACTATATAATGTATGATAAATATTTAAAGGGGATACATGGGGAAGTTTCTACATGAAAGAGCCCAGACGAGGACTGACCATAAGCACAAGTGGGTACCAGATCTATGCCTCTTCCTGTGACTCTAAGTACTATCCCCCTGACTCTGTAAAAAGACAATGTTAATGTGAGCCTTATTCCCAAGTGGGCTCTAAGGTAGATATGGTCCCCTCATCCCAGGGAGTATATAAGCTTTAATGTGCATTCAGTCAAGTTGGGCAATGAAATACCTAAAATACTGCAGTAATGATACTTAAAAAAATACTGTAAATGCAACAATTCAAGCGGGACAAAACAAAATTTAAGTAAAATGTTGAATTCCAATTCTGCCACAAACAAATGGCCTGTAGCCAAGTAATATTAAAATTGTCCTCAGGATTTATGAGTTCTATGTTCGAACCCAGCGTCATAACCAAACTACCAAAAAAAATTATTGTGTATGAAGTTTATATGGATGCAATTACTCAAAATGCTAACACGCTTGTATTAACAAAAGTAATGCTACTTTTGTACACAACCAAGTAAATGGATTTATCTTAACTTACCCTACTTTTTTTTTGTTCTTTTTATTCATATTACGGACTAATCCACCTTTTTAGTCCTGTCAAAGATAGGTCATTCACACTTAAATTAAGGGATTCATTTGCTTGCATATAAATTACAAATGTCAAAAGTGTGAAGTACTATTATAATTGTTAGATATAAAATTATTCGTGGGTTTTTACCTAACAGCTTAAGCTTTTAAGTTAAATCAATTCTTAATATAACAATAAAGGATGTCAAGAAGTGACTCTTGTTAGGAAAATTAGGAAAACAAGCAAAAGTAAATCATACACAGAATTTCAAATTTTACTTAGCGCGACTATATGCCTATGTCCACAAGAGAAAGCAACAGAATCTGATTAGTAGCATTATATACACTAGCTTTTAACCTAATTACTCTACAGGAGGTGTTTGGTATGTTGTAAGCTATGATATTTCCTCCCTAATCTTTGATTACACGGTAATATTTAAGATCTCTTTGCTTGGGATAATAATTGGGAGTAAATTTACATTCTCCAGAGAATGTATGATACTCTTGTTTAATATGAAAATGGGAGTAACCTATATTCTTAGGATCTTGAAATACATGACGTAATTTTGAATTATATATGGATTTATATTAGAGAGTTGAATTACACTTTCTAGGTGGTATTGAATTACACGGTATAATCTCGGAAGCACCATGATTCAACTCTATAATCTAAGATTGCAGAGTCAAAGATAATGACATATCAAACACCTCCACAAATTATCATCTGGGATAGAATTCAAATTCAAATGATATGATCCTGATTAATTTCTTTTTTTCAAACTTAGGTTCATTACAGGGCAGCTTCTAAACTAATTATTCTTATTTATTATACATAATATTTGTGCATCTATCTTTTCTCAACTCCGATTCACGTGTGCTGTGAGCCACACATTCTACTCTTTTTTACGACTTAATAGCCAATAGATATATATATCATTATCAAAACTGTCATTGTTCATGTCAACGTCTACGCGCGATGACTCTGGATTTGATTGCCAAGCCATGACAATTTTTCAGTGCTTATCCTCATCCTCCAACTTCTATTGAAAATTACTAGCACTCTTTTTAAAGATTAGCCTACATGGATTTTAACTTCCAAGACTAAATGAGTGGCTAGGAGGCTTCTTGTAATGGAAATGACCCCATAAACAAATGCTTGTAGAAATTGGTACCGGATAAGATTTGTTTGAACACGAGTAGCCTTCTTTTGATCATTAACTAAGTTGGATTTTGAGTTGAAAACGTAAATATTTGATTATTCAAATCAAGCAAAAACGTATAGGAAATGTATTTGGATCGCTTTGTATTGGTATTCTTATTGAAATTCTTTACAATTCAGATTGTTCAAAACGCTAGTATGAAGACTAACTAAAGCAAAACGAAGTTGTTAATTACTTGAAAAAATTATCTCCCTTTCAGTTTTTAAAAGTCAATATAGTGATGCATTCTTTTTATTCCTTAATTTAATTTCACAAGGGCTACTATTTTTTATTTTTTATGTATGAACCAATGGCAATTATTTTGAAAATTAGATGAATTTTGGAAAGTTGATATCCTCTTTTTAGATATAATATGACAATATAAAAATGATATTATCCTTAGCTATGAACTAAGCTAGACACTTCAGTATGCTTAAAAAATGTTTCTATAGATATCATTATATAAACCTAAAAGAAAATCATTTCTCTGCGAATAAAGTTATTTATATATATTATATTTGCTCTCTCTCTTCTGCTATTTTTTCTGTTTCTCTTATATCTCTTCATGAATCTGATTTCTCTATTTAAATAATTGCATATGTGTTGCATAAGCTTGCAACTAGTAGTTATTAATTATTGAACACATTTCTTGACGGAAATATTCACTAGGTGCTATAACAATATAAAAGTATTTGCTCATTAGACTTCACGAAGCAAATGATAAGTTGAACCATATATACATTAAAAAAATTCAAAGTTCCAATAATCAGAAAAAAANTACATTAAAAAACTTCAAGGTTCCAATAATCGGAAAAAAAAAAAAAAAATCTAATTAATAGAGTACGAACTGAAATTTTTATTTTAGTTTTTCTTCTCTTCTCTCTTCCTCTCTACACGCTACCATTTATATCAAAGATCTTGATACTAAAACTTCTCTGTTATTCTAATTTTAGTCACATTTTGATAAGTTAAGCTTAGATCTGATATTTATATTGTAGAACTAGTGGCAGTGGTTGCAGGGTTTCATCTTCCAATGTTTGGATTCCACTACAATAGTACCTAGGGTGTATTTACATTTTAGATATCACATTGTAGCGTTATCCTTTCAATATATAGTATCATTCTTTCAACAAAAGATGATTGTAGCTAATATTTTTGGTCCATCAATTGGTGTTACTTACATAACAAGATGATTTTATATTTCTTAATTAATACCTTATTATATTTACCTTAACCTCTTTAGATATTCCTAATCTAATTGTTATAAAAATTAGATAAATTTAGTAAGCATGATATCTTGAAAGCTAACATATTGTATATATAGTGTTATAATATGAATTTCTTCTATCTTCTAATTAATTAAAATCTGTAAGATAAATTACGCATGTTAATTGAACTATTGCCTATTGGGGTATTTCTTTACAGACATAGATATAACTAAAGAAAGAGAAAAGAGAAGGGTGTATACATCAAGGTCCATGGAGAGTATGATATGTAACACAATCATGACACAAAGCCAAAGCAAATTCGAATTAGTCCCCTTGCTGTCCCACAAAGTAAAATAGTTGACTTTGATTGGAGACAAGAAAGAGTGGCACATCCAATTTTGTTGTTACAGCTAGTAATTGATGAAATACTATCTATGTTACTGACCCACAAGCCATGTGAAGAGAAGAAATTGAGAGTCAGCATCCTGGCCAAGGACCACCATTTTTGTGGTTGAGCTGCTTTCCTCATCTATTGGGTTCTTATACGTGGCAGCTTGACATTGGATGGTAGAATTTCCACTAGGGTTATCTGAGTCACCTCTGCTGGTTGTGTTGAAGCCTACAGTTGCTTCCACGTCATCAATGACTCTGAGAACTATAGCAAATAAGCTGGTACAATTCAGCATTGGGATGCTGATGTGTTGTACAGAATTTTAATTTCATGCTGATATCTTGTACTGCTTAAGATCGTTTCTTGCAGATAATTATAATAATAATAAGAGTAAAATTAGTTTTTGGTCCATAAAAAATACATGTACAATTATTTTAGTCTTTGAAAGATTTTTAGTGTCATTTTAGTCCCTTAAAAATGATTATGCGCAACAAAATAGTCCTCTATCTAGTTTCCCTTAGTGAAAATTGACAAAACCTTTCACATGGCATGTTAAATGCCGATGTGACAAGCTTAGTAGGTGAAAGTTGACGAAGTAATATTTTGATAGATAAAATTATTTTTCAATGACTAAAGTGACACTAAAAAATAAAAATAAAAAATTAAGGACTAAACTTACTATACTTGTATTTTTTAGAGATAAAAATGAGTTTTACTCTAATAATAGTGCAACTAATTGCAAGAACATTTCATAACAATAGTTTTTTTTGCATGTTCCTAATTTTTGTTAAATTATCCCAAGTTCAAATCCAGGCACAAAACAAATTTTTCTTTTAGGCCTCTCCTTCAAAATTTGTAATGTACCAAAAGAAATTTTTTGTAGAATGATGGATCATATAACTTTGTGCAAAAGTATTATCTTTTACTATTTTTTTGAGTAAAACTTACTATATAACATGTTTTAGAAAGTTACAATGTCTTTTGTAAAAATCATTACTGAATTAATGAAATATTATGCTAATAAAATTATGTTAGGACATGTAATATTCCACTTACTAACATGTTTTAGAATGTTACAATGTGTTTTGTTTTTCATCCTATTCCTAGCTACTCTAAGTAGATGTATTAAACTTTGCTAATGGTTCTGATGTTATATTGAATAAACTAATTAAGACATAGGACAAGGTATATTTTTACTCTATTTAACTTTAATGAAATTTTTGTTATTATTTTAAAATAAGTTTGCGTTTTATAAATTGGGCTTAATTTCATTCTTTATCCTCTTTTAATTTTTATTCATTAAATATGTAAATTTGTTGGTGTATGATGGAAAAAATAATTAACAAGGATGCTAGTACATATTTGATATTTCCATCAATTCCGAGTAGTACATGTAATGACATAACATCACGCATTTCTTGTCATCCTTTAGACATCCATTGACTCAAGCAACCTATCTTGGAAAATGGTATGCATTTACCGCAAACATTATCAAACAATCATCGATCATATATCCCTGATAGATCCATCAACAGAGCAATAAAGATTTCCTACCTTGCTAAAGGTGTAATGTAAGTTGATATAATGAAGCCTAGAGTTTGATGGCAGGTCATTTTCTCTCTTCTCTAAATCCTTCTTTCCTTTGTAAAGATCCAATCATACACATAAAAGTTAAAATTTTCTTTTATTTCCTTTTTGGGTAAGTTACACATTGTTCAACTTTGGGTTATGTACAATTTATCCTGCTATCACATGCAATGCATGCAACAGGGGTTTTGTCCAACATTGGACAATGCATTTTTTTTACGCAATTTGGTTACCTGAGGAGTTGATTGCTTAATCTCAAAGTATAAGGCTAGTTTGGTACACAAAATGAAAATCACAAAATTGGAATATGAATAAGAATAGGGTGGAATGGAATGGTCATTCCCATTCTATAGTTTGGTAGTTTTATAGAATCAATATGGAATGAAATTAAAAATAGTTCATGAGATATAAATATCTCTGATTTTGTAAAATAGTGAGGATATGTTAGGGAAAAAAATGCATTAATTGCATGGAATGAGCAATCTCATCTCTCAATGTGATAATGTTGATTTTCACTTTTATGGAATCAATCCTAGAATGGAATCGCAATTCTATGCTTTTTTTGGCTACCAAAAACTAGAATGCTCATTCCATGATCAAATAGAGCATGAAATGAAATCACCGTTTTGTGTACTAAACAAGCACTGAGATTTATCTTTATTCTTTTTTGAAAATTACATGAAGGTTTGAACTTAATATCTCATGGAGAGGTCACAAAAATCTTACTTGTATGATGTATGATCGAGTAGTGTTGTGCACAATACCTTTTTCTCATCACTATTTGCCGAATTAATTTGCACATTATAGATTCAATTATCTCCTTATAAATTTTTTTTAGAGTAAAACCATTTTTTAGTCCTTGAAAAATGCAACCACTGACAAATTTGTCCTCCAAAATTTTTTGGTGACAAATTGGTCCTTGAATTATTATTCCACTAACAAATTAGTCCCCTGATAGGCAAAATCAATGAAAAGAAAATGAGGGCTTGAAATGAGAAAATGAGGGCTTAAACATAGTTAGGGAAGATCAGTGAAAGAAATTTAAGAAATGGGTCCGCAAGGGTCCAGAACTTTTCTCATTAAAGTACTGGAGGACTAATTTGTCAGACATAATAATAATTCAAGGACCAATTTGTCACCAAAAATTTTTGGAGGATGAATTTGTCAGTGGCTGCATTTTTCAAAGACTAAAAAAGGGTTTTACTCTTTTTTTTAATGCCTTAGATTTAACAAACCTTAGAAGTGTGAGATTTTATGAGGTAAGTAGTGGTTTATCTAGCAGTTCTCTAGAAAGTACATGTCATGAATAGTCAGGGGTAGGGATGGCAATTTGCCCCAGACCCAATGGGGCCCCGGTTTTTTTACCCGTTTGGGTATGGGTATGGGGCAGAAAAATGGGTNCAGGGGTCTAGAACTTTTCTCATTAAAGTACTGGAGGACTAATTTGTCAGACATAATAATAATTCAAGGACTAATTTGTCACCAAAAATTTTTGGAGGATGAATTTGTCAGTGGCTGCATTTTCCAAAGACTAAAAAAGGGTTTTACTCTTTTTTTTTAATGCCTTAGATTTAACAAACCTTAGAAGTGTGAGATTTTATGAGGTAAGTAGTGGTTTATCTAGCAGTTCTCTAGAAAGTACATGTCATGAATAGTCAGGGGTATTTATTTTCCTACATTAACTGAATCTTGAAAAAAAAAAAAACAAAAAACAAATGCCTTTTGAGACAACTTATGGACGTTGACCACATGATTGAATACATTTTCAAGGCTAAGTTTACAACACTCATCTTTATATTGACATTGTAAAGCCTAAGTTTAAATTCTATTGCAAGTAGTCTTTTTTTGGTATGCAATATGTAAGTACCATTATAAGTCATCGCTGAAGCATGTGGCATACCCTAGCCTTGGAATAGAGTAGTCTCTCTTCACCCTAAACTTTAGCCAACCAAAAAAAAAAATCTTTATATTGACACAAATTCAATCATTTTTTTTATAATATGCCTTTTAATTATATGCAACTATATAGATTTGTCTATAACTTTATATATGGTTTACAAATCTAAATTTAATAGATACGTTTTAAGTGAGATTACTTGGATTTAGATTATGTTAATTGTGTTATTTTTGAATGATTATGCACATGTGAATTGTCATTGAAGATGTGGTAGAAAGTGATTGGTAATTATTTCAATATCAGACACTGCATTAGAATAGAGCTAGGTTTTCAAAACACTGCAAAGAGTACTAAAACTAAGGATGCGCGGTAGAACTTCATTTCTTGAAGTATCAATGGAAGAAAAGGAAAATTAACTAAAAGCATGCTTATTAACCAATTCACAATTTCAATTATAAATATTGGGCGCAAAATGCATAACGCAGAGCACATATATCACTTAGTGAATATACTAAAATCATGTATGTATGCTAAATAATTGAATGGTATTAAGGTCGTTTTTAGGGTTTGTAAGTTTTGTGTTCGAATTCAAAATTGTAGTAAAAGTACCCAAAAAAAAAATCATGTATGCTAAAGCCATTTTATCATGTAGATATTTGTTTCGATAGAGAAAAACAAAGAAATTAACTACGCTAATTAATAATATTTCTTTTTATCCTAGGTCCCTTTCTTAGTGGTTCATCTGTATTGTGTGATTGCTTATGGTCATGATGGTCATATGATGGCTATACTTATTAATTATTATCAAGCAAAATTTGAGATTGCAGGTGCATGTCAATGTCTTAGCTACGATTTATTAAGTGAGTTCCTAAAATTGGAGTTGAAGCTAGAAAAATCTTGAAGAAACAGTTAGAACAAATAAAGGTACTCTTTTAGAAAAAAATCATGTGTAGAAGTTTCTCAAACAGTAATGTTGGAACTCCAACTCAATTGAATATATTTATTTTTTTATTTTGTCTAAATGGTTCTTATAATTAATTAGGCAAGGTTCATAATAGTATTAAATTTTTATTATTTGATAAAAATTAAAGAGTAATTTTTTCAATAAAAAGAAATAAAATTATTTATAATTGTTATATTTAATTTTTTATTAAATAAATAAAATGTTTGAGTTTATTGATATGATTAAATGATCAAAATAAGATAACTATTCCAGGTAGCTAGATCATACTTGTTCCACTGCTTTCCTTACTAATAACTCTTTAGACAATTCATTCCACCAATGGAGAAAATTAGAACGAGATAAATCTCTAGCTCTCAACATAAGAGGCGAAAACAGCACAATCTAGTCCTTTTCTTTTTTCTCATTTGTTACCAAAACAAGAGCACAACACGATCAAATAAACTTCTGATTCTTCAAATGTAGTTTGCTTGGTTTTGCTTCAACTATCTTCGTGGAGCTAAACTGACTCCCCAACTAAACAAATTGTGAGAAGCATCCTCGAATTAGTTCTAGCAAAGGAATGTTAAGAGCAAAATCAAACATGCAAAAATTTGATACCACACGAGACAAGTTGTCATAGTGTATGGCTTAACACGCCTGTGATTGAGTAGTAATATGAGGATTTGGATCTGGTCATGTCACTTGAGTCATATTGTTCAGATATGAGTTGTCTATTCCATTAAAGTTCATATCAACCATTAAATGTTAATNTAAGTAGTAATATGAGGATTTGGATCCGGTCATGTCACTTGAGTCATATTGTTCAGATATGAGTTGTCTATTCCATTAAAGTTCATATCAACTATTAAATGTTAATGTGTTTTAATGATTCAAATGAGCTTTAATGAAATAGATGGCTCATATATGAGCAACATGACTCAAGTGATATAACTAGATTCAAGTCCAGTAATATAATCGTTTTCAAAGTTTGTAAGTTTTATATTCAAATTTAAATCAAAATATTTTAAAATGGTGTACTGCTTAACTACTACATAATTTGTTTTTAATAGGGATAGCGACATAGCTATCGTCTTAGACATATAAATGATAGCATATAGGCAAATCCTATATGGTTATTGTATTTTTGCTACAGTTTTTCCTTTAGTACAATTTAACTATAAAAGTTTGATTAGTTAGTTGTTATCAAAAAATATCGTTATATGTACAAAAAAATAATAGTTGGTTATCCACATATTTTTTATTAGCTACTGGCTATATCAAATCTAATATAATTGTCAATTGTCATTGTCATTAAATTATTTTTCACTACTAATCATATATTAATAGAAAAAAATAATACTATTTAACTGAAAAAACTATCAAAATCTTGTCACACTTTAAGGTTTAATCTTAGCCTACGATAGAACTTATCTGAGATTGACACGTGTATATACCAAATCTAAGCAGTAAGCACCTCATTAAGGACCCACAATAAACACAGCTTTGAGCTTCCACTTGTTGCTTCGTAACGAAGCGAGCATCATCCCCATAACAGTTGCAAGGGAGAAGCAAGAAACACTGTTTCCTTTATTAATTATTCCAAAAGACAAAGCGGGAATGTAGGTCCCGCCCTAACATCTGACTCAACGCTGGCCCCACCAATATGCACAGCCAACCACAAGATAATGTGACAACTTTTACAAACCACTTGTTTCGGTCCACGTGGCGACCCTGGATTCTCTCCATACACTACTTGGTTCAGCTAACAGGTACTTACACCCACAAGTCCCACCCTCCCCCAAAACTACAATACCCAAACACACACACTGGACAACCTTGGAAATACACTAAACATGTTGAAACAAGAAACTAACGGTGGTGGCGATGGTGGTGGCAGCTGTAATAATTGGCCGCGTATCTGTGACACGTGCCGTGTCGCGGCATGCACAGTGTACTGCCGCGCCGACTCGGCGTACCTCTGCGCCGGCTGCGACGCCCGTATCCATGCCGCGAACCGGGTTGCTTCGCGGCATGAACGTGTGTGGGTGTGTGAGGCATGTGAACGTGCCCCAGCTGCATTTCTATGCAAAGCTGATGCTGCTTCCCTCTGCGCCACCTGTGACGCGGACATCCACTCGGCGAACCCCCTCGCCAGCCGCCACCACCGTGTCCCCATTCTGCCAATCTCTGGTTGCCTCTATGGCCCCCCAGCAACACAGGTGGGGTCAGCAGTTGATGGGGAAGAAGGGTTTTTAACATATGGAGGTGAAGAAGAAGAAGAGGCTGCGGATGAGGAAGATGAGGCAGCTTCATGGTTGTTGCTCAATCCTGTGAAGAATAACAACAATCAGAGTAATGGGTTTTTGTTTAATGGGGAAGTTGATGAGTATTTGGACCTTGTGGATTGCAATTCTTGTGGTGATCATAGCCAGTTCACTGATCAGTATAACCAGAATCCGCAGCAACAACATTACGGTGTTCCTCACAAGAGCTATGGAGGTGATAGTGTGGTTCCTGTTCGGTGTGGTGAGGGGAAAACTCATCAGTTGCAGCAGCAGCAGCAGCAAGCACAGCATTTTCAGCTGGGTTTGGACTTTGAGCCCTCAAAAGCTGCCTACAGTTACAATTCTTCCATTAGTCAAAGTGTAAGGCTCTTCCTTTTTCTGTTTCCATGACTTTTTTTTTTTTTTTTTTTTTTTTT